>CM060962.1:167264193-167746693 GCA_030765045.1 Tenodera sinensis
GATTCCAAAGTAAAATAACCTCGTTATAAGAGGTTTGCTCCAACACGATCCAAGATCAATTTTGAATTATCTGAGCATGTGCAGTACCTAAGTAGGAATGCAACATGACAAAAATTCCGAACTAGTTCTGAGAGCCTGTTCGATTGTGCATGTGCGTAAGAAAATGTTGGTATTAGTTTGGAACGCGTTCAGAACCGCTTGTTGGAACAGACCTATAAGTTGGAACATTACTTGAATCCTCATTAATCTCTAATTTTGAATAACTGCGCACGCGTAGTAAGCTAATTAGTCCATATGATTTGCGCATGTCCAGAATTTGCAGTTCCCGCTTTTGTCCAAGAACCTATTTCACTGGTGGTAGTAGTAGAAGTAGTAGTAGAAGTAGGGATATAGGGCGCATAACTGCTAGGTTCATTAGCGCCCAAACAGAACAAAATGGTTAAAACAACTGAGACACTAAGCCCGTAAGTCTAAAACGTTAAAACATTAAAAGTCACCAACACAGTGCCTGCAGCCATAGAAGTAGAGCAAAACTGGGACAAGGACCCACTGAGGGACAGATAAACGAACCACACGAGCAACGAAAATGAAACAATAAAACCAGTGAGTCAAATACGGTCGCCCTAACCGCTAAGGCGGATAAAATGCAATAAACACTCTACGGCACTTAAAAATATCTACCAGCATCTCAGCAAGTGAGGCTGGTAGACCCACAGACACACATAACTGAGCTAAAAACTGGCACTGAATTAAAGCGTGTCGCACCGTCAAACGCTCATGACAATGAGCACAGAGCGGTGCAGCATCTGATGATAAAAGGTGACTATGGCTAAAATGACAGTACCCGATACGCAATCTGGTTTAAAACACTTCCTCGCGGCAACAAGCGCGTGAGGAGGTCCTCTAGGTGACAGAGAGAGGCTTTACCTCCCTGAGTTTGTTCTCCTGAATAGTCGACCACTCCGCCCTCCAACGACAACATATAGAAGTGCGTAAAATCGCGCTAAAATCAGCAGAAGCGTGGAGTTAGAGTGAGTGAGTGAGTGAGTGAGTGAGTGAGTGAGTGAGTGAGTGAGTGAGTGAGTGAGTGAGTGTGTTGGGTTTAAGGGCCCGTCGACAACTTGGTCATTGGAGTTAGATTTTGGACAGAGGTCATGATGCCAAACTTCATCCAGTTTAGAGGAATTGCGCGGTAGACTTAAATGCCGTGTGTTATATAGTATTATAAAGATATGTAACAGATCACTTATTCTTACAGGGATTGTACGATATAACGCTCGAGGATATATCACTTAAGACCGAAATAGACTGGCAATGTGTTTTAAAAATATAGAAAAGGCAGAAAATGATCGTAGGAAAAAGACGGAATAGTTGAAAACATTGTTTACTTTTATAAGCTAAATATACTGCATGGACTGAAAATAACATTTAAATTGTGCTATTTTGAGCGATTTCTTTACTTTAAGCTAGCATGAATACACATTCTAAATTTCACAACGTCGTAAACGCTATTAGAAGAAAAACTGTTGCTGGCGGTATCGCTGTTTACCTGGAATTGTTTACCAGCATAGTGGCTGGCTGCATTTCTGCCGGGGATCATGAGCTGGTGAACAAACTGTATGTTTCTTCCTAGATGAAGATTATGCAGTGGTAAGATTGTTTTCTTCCTAAGCGATACCATTATCGCTGTGTAAGCGAAATACTAAACACCTTACACGTCATCAACTCCATCCGCGCGCTGCCGACACGTGGAAATTCACAACTTGCATTCTGCTGCATGTGCACTAATTCGTTTCCATAAATTGATCTTGTTGGTATTGAAGTTCAAGGGCAGTATACTTTATGGAGGTGTTACTGAGTCAGTTTAGTATTATACAAACAACGTAATATAGTGAAAAATGAAATGGCTCAATGTCGTGCATATGGCTGGAATGTGAGCAGCGAAACATACAAGGGAGTTCATTTTCACTCGTTTCTAAACAGAGACAAATCACCCAAAAGATATGGGTAGAATTTTGCAAAAGAAAAGATTTTTTGCCTCATCCCAGTACTCGTTTATGTTCCTTCCATTTCAAGGGTACGATTATAAAGACACAGTTATTTAAAAAGCAGCTTTATTAAAACTTGGAGCTATTCCTACTATAAGGTAAAAGAAAGATACTTCAAGTTTTAGTAAGACATTCGTAAGGAAATATACCCACGATAAATTGCTGGCACCTAAAACAGCAATGACGAGGAAAATCACAGGGGTTGGCAATTTCTTTCAAGGCCTACATTCACAAAAACCATTCGAAGCATGGCAGCACCAGTTATTAGATCAACTTGGGTTCAAGAAAGAAAAACGAACTTGAATTCATTAAAAGGTTGTGGTATGCATATTTGGTTGGCAAGGGATGGGCAGTATGCCTCCCCAGGATTGTCAGCCAAATATTTAGTCTATTCTATCATGGATTTAAATTCTCGCAAAATTATTGATTTTTAACTAGTTCAAAAAGGTATGGTGAAAGGCGATTTAGTAAAGGCTGCTTGCGACAACATAATGGCTAGACTTTGTGAAACAGGAAATGTATAGAGTTGAAATTTTTCCCACCGACAGTTATTAAGGTACAAGCTATCTGTTAAAAATTCAGTACACAGAACATGAATTTGACGTATGTTACTTGTCTAAAAGTCTAATGAAAAAAATTACAATGGTAGAAAAACAATACACAGAGTATGAAAAGCCACTACAAAATAACCACATATGGTGAGCTGCACTAAACTGTAGTGAGAACAGTGCTATATTAATTGAAAAATTTAGATCAATTCTTCCTCATATAAAAATGAATGTAAATGGCTAGAAAAAGGTGAATGAAAACGTTGTGGACATGATGAATTGTTGGAAGAGGACGAAATAAATAAATTACGGATTAAAGGCGAATCAAAAGTCTATCATGCTCTGAAGAAATCTATGTTGGATAGCATCTTCTAAAAGATTTGGCTCATATTCGACATTCTATACATACTGGAAATTTGGAGAGATAACACAGTCTACGTCTCAGATATGCTCCAAAAAGAACACATCTTTCATATAGTGGCATAACTTACACCAATTCATGGAATCAGCACGGTCTTTGATGTTCACACTGTGTCGGAATCGCTATCAGAACGGTTTAAATTTTCAAAATCATACCTTTTAGGTTCAAACTGATAACGGATACTACGTTCACTCATTTTCAAAGAAGATGTTGGGCTGCTGTTAATCACATTTTGGTATTAACGCGTAAACTTTGTGTGTAATTTAAAACCTCACGTCTTGCCTGAGTTCAGTGGACGTCACGAGTCATATCAACAACTACAACTTGGGAACCACTCACCTTGAGACCGTGAAACTGCCTGCGTTGCTATCTATTCTTGACGACAAATAAAGTGATGTGGCGAATGAAATATTCATTTCTGTTCCTGCCCCTTTATTTTCACAATGTATTGAATAATTTACAGCATAATTTAGCAATAACATGTTATTAACAACATAGTAACCTATTCTTAGAAAATATATGATTTATAACAATAAAACATACCAACAGATGACAACAGCTCAATTTCGACCGCACATGGAGATGGCCTACTATGGTCCTCAGCCTTTCAATTGTATTTGCGCTTTTGCCATGCAAAAGGAACAAATGGTTAGGGTGAATACAGAATTGCTAGAGGTTATGACTATGGTACCTGAATTAGGCAGAGGTTATTTTATCACAACTCATTTATTCTGCAATTGCAGTTCTCAGCGTTACATTTGGGTGACGTTTTGGGTTGAATTTGGAATGTAATGAATAGGTAACGTAACGCTATCCAATGAAAACTGTCACACCGTGTATTAGAAGTGAAAGTCGTAATGAAACTAACATTCTGCAGAAACCTCCGTTTGATTCAGAAAGTCTTGATGGGCTTGAACTAATCCAATTAACGTAAAATAGCTTCAACAGAATTCATGTTGACACAACACCCGAATACCGAATCTCTATGTTTATCAAGCGCACATGTAAACAATTGCCTTCAAACTGCCAGTTGTGGAGGGGTTAAACACAAATAGCGATATAAGTGTTTGCCAACATGCTAACTTGACTATGGGTAAGAGAAAGCCCCCTTAGTAGGCGCACTCTCCTGTTAGGAATACAAAAAGAGAGTCTGTATGATAACATCAAAACTCAACACACTATAACTCAACCACAAACCCACAAAATAGATTTTTCTATTTGCAGAGTCATAGCTTTTACTCATGTCAGCTAAATTATGGTGTATAGTGAGTGAATTGGCATATCTGATCAGTGTGCTACCACCTTCCGAGATTTATGCCAAACAGAAAAGAGAACAGGGGCTCCCATTGCATGAAATGTCAGCTAATCACATACAATAACTCCAACATCTGCCGCGGTGTGCTGTCACCAGTGGCACTGACGCAAGAGAGCCATAAGGTGACGGCTAAGGATTGCTGCGTTTTCGTCGAAAAGTGTGCACGCTCAGTGAGTATTTTGGCCTATAAGACAATGACGTAATGCCAGCTACGCATGCGCAAAGGCTCATAAAAATATGCACAAATGGAGATGTTCTAGCGGCCATGATGCCAAACTTCATCCAGTTTAGAGGAATTGCGTGGTATATTTAAATGCCGTGTGTTTTAGATTAGCACATCGGTATAGTGTTCAATAGCACTTAAAGAAAAATGAACCAATAATACCGGGTGTTCACGTGCTCTTGTGCTCATATACAGCAACCGCCATCGAAACTCAGTAACATCAAGTTCATGTGCATTTATGTTTCTACTTATTAATTAAGTAGAGCACTGAATTTAACTTAACTGCTATCAGTAATGTCACGTTTGAGAAGTATCTACTCCAGAGGGGCCAAACTATTGCCTAAGTTGTCTGAACTCTGGCCATTTCTCAGAGAGATGCTAAATGTACTTTAGCGAAAGTTACGCACCCACGCCTCACACTTTCCACCAGACAGTGGAACCTATTTACAGCTTTGACACCATTCTTATTGATTTTGTAATGAAACCCTCATCAGCTGTTTCTACAGGTAATGAAATGGCGCCGGGGGTCCTGTGTTTTACGGCGTTCCCTGAATGTAAGCACTAAGTAGATACAGAAATCCATTTAAAATATCTGCCCATTTCCAAGTCCTTACACAAGTTAGGAATTCTATCTCGAACAACAATTTACTAAATACTGTCGCCTCACTATGCTGAAAACCTACAAAATAATTCGATCGTGTAACAACATTGTGATCCTATAGTGCCTCCACAGCGGTGGAATAAGCGAGATTTGAGTATTTTGTGGTAACCGTGACTCCATGCATTTGTGATGTTACAGTAGTGGACTGTTTGGAATTACTTTGGAGAGGGCAATAGAAAGAGAAAACAAATAAATAGCACTCATAATTAACTTACCCATTCACAGACGATGAAAATGTGTCATTCTGTTGAAGGCACGGATTCATGCCTTAAATTTTATTGTTGAACATACAGATTAAATTCTCTCGTGACGGACTTGGTGTAATTTTTATTGCCATCTATTTTTTCGGATTATTCTTTATACCACTGTTAATTTTGCAGCATTGCAAAAGAAATACCCTTACATATTGCAGCGCCATGAACAGAATCAGTCTCACAAAATTTATTAAATGTAAACAGTGTCCTAGAGGGGACTCTGAAATTTGCCATCTGCTCCGAAAATTTGTTTCACTTTTTCTATAGATTTAATTTCTCTAAAAACATTCGCCTTTAAAACTATACGCTGCCCAGAGGAAAACACTTTAACTTATATGAAAAGCGACTTGTACACTGGTAGACAATTTGTTGCCCTGGTTGCATTGGGGATGGTGCTTCTGGCACGGGATGTAATCACACTGACAGACACTTACCAATAGCTTGCTATAGCTTCCCCGGCAGTACTTTAGCTTGCAATATAAACAAAAGTGTAAAATTGTATTCCTTCCCGGGCCCCTATGATTGCCAGAAATATAGCGTGACGTAACATATCCGTTATGTGAACTGTCTTCGCCACGCGAGTAGCTTCTGGCCTTTGAACTCTGTATTGCATAGGAGCGCCACTGTCATTTAGCGGCTTTTACTTACAGCGAAGGAGCGGAGAATATATTCTACATCAGCCACGTCCAACGTTTGCGATTTACCTCCTTCCACTTTATGCGGACTGTGCCACTCTTAACACTCATAAAGAGGTGCACTGTGTTGCAGTGGTGGTTTGGTTATTACCAGATGAGTCAGCCGCCCCTTCTTTTTTGGAAGGTAGGCCACCCATTATACGCCATGTGCGCTTTAGCCCAGTTTTGTGTTCAGTAAATCGTATTGCTTGACGTTCTTAGAGAGGAATGCGCAAAATTTAGAGATACAGCTTAACGGACAGAACGTACTCCTCGCTAAAGTACACCTCAAAAACATTTGACTCGTTTACTGAGAGCGAATTCCGGGTTTCCAGCCGATTTTACAAACTTTAACAGTGCCTATATACATAGCAACGCAATTCAGTAAACGCCTCTGAAAAAATGCACCTATCATATGACTACTCTAACAACATCACTATACAGAAAATGGTGGATTCTTGTACTTACAGTCCAGATTGGTTGCAACAAATTACAGACACGCCCTATGCAACATGGTCAAAACGCACACAATTATTAAGTAACGGTTTACTTAAATTTTGTCGCCTCTAAACTACGGCTCGTACATCTCAAATAATATACATAATAGCGTTTGCCATTTAAATAAAAATATTCAAGCACCCAACAAAGAATTAAAGCTGTCTCAAAAGGCTAAATTAGGCACGCAAAGTCGCGAAGTGGCAATGGCATGGCGCCTGGCATGCTGGATCTACGGTTCAACTCTGAATGCGCTTTCAGTTAAGCGTACACATAGCTGAATAGAATTATAACTGTGTACTTATTGCTAATAATTTTAATATTTTAAGGCTATTTGTAGAATATATAGATGTATGTTATATACGTTAAAGTGGCTTTGGTCTTTCTCATTCTGACTATTTCGTTTGACTTAAGGTGCTGACGAATGTAAAACGTCTCCAGAGGTGTCACTTGCTAATGCACCTAAAGGCAGAAAAATCTGATGTGTTGCACTCACATGACTTTCTCTACTCTTGAACTAACCATTCTTACAAACTCTTATTCCTATATCTTCTTTCTTGTTAGCTGAGACAAACATTTGTACAAATTATCTTATTTCCTTGTTGGTGCAAAGGGAGTGTTAGAATATAGTAGGCTTTATGCGATAGTCAAATGTTTGAGATTCTGTTGTCTTTGCACACTTGACATATAAAAAAATGAACAGCGATGATCCATTTCACGAAAGTTCCAAATTTTCCGAAACTCACACACATAACAAGGAATATCTCCGAAATGGTTCACCCTACAAGAAAATTCATTGAGACATAAATTGTGTATTTTAGCAAGATCTACATTTTTTGTATGGTATGATTTGGTCTATCTCTAACGGTTTACCAGTTATGCAAAAGTCGTCCAGTGTAAATACGACTACAGGGGCTATAGCCAGAAAATTCAAGATATACATTTCATTTGTCATAAAAATATCTCAAATATATGGCATTTTTATCAAAATCGTTAGAGCCATTTTCAAGAAAATCAAAATTTTCGAAAAATCTTCCATGTAAAGGGTAGTTTAGAGTGGGGCTATTTTCTTCAAAATCTTCGTGTCGCATCCTTGAAAGACACTAAACTTAAATACCAACTTTGATTTTTAACCGACGTTTCGTTTTTGAGTTATGCTGTCCACAGACACACACACACACACACACACACACACACACACACACACACACACACACACACACACACACACACACACGGACATTTTTCTAAAAATGCTTTTTTTTTTGGATTCAGGGGTCCTCAAAACATATATTTCCAGTGAAATCTCGACATCGAATTTTTGGGTGGAATACAATACTTCCCCTACTTACGAGTAGAGAAAGTAAAAAAGTAAGAAATGTGAACAATTGGAAAAGGGAAAAATGTAACCGTAGTAGAAATTCCGGCTAAGAGTAGAAGAATGTTAAGAACAGAAACTCCACAATGGGTTACAGTCATCAAAAATTCCTGCAACAAGAAGCTATTTTCAGTTATAATGAAGCAAGCAGACTTTATAGATCTGACACCTTTGCAGATACATATGTATTGTAAAGGACAAACATAATGATGGATCTCAGTTCCGATTTTCAGAAGCGACAGCTTTTCGCTTTGATGATGAAATGCCATCACATCAATCAACTGATCTAGAAGAATTCTGAACTGTAAACATCACTAGAAAAGGACGAGGACATCAGGAACTTAATCCATTCCAGCTATCAAAGGAAATACTTAAAGGTCATTCCAATTTGCACGAAAAAACTGAAAGATGTTATGTCATTAATGCCGTATATATCAGACGCTTCGAAGGGGTACTTCAAGAGTCCGGGTGAAACAATATATATTGTTTCACAAAAGAAATTCTAAATTAATAAGCCTGCACAAAAGCTAAAAGTTTTATTTTTGGGCAGCTTTTGCTCTTTAGTCTCCCCTTAAAATAGCGATCTATGTTATCTACGTAGAAACGAGTGAATAAATTAGAATCAAATGGATGGAAATACATTAAGAGTAGACGACTGCAAAAAGGACTAGAAAAACATCTCATTAAGAAATGAAAATAATAAATTAAGCGTACTTTTATTGAGAAGAAGAGTTAGAAAGACAAAGAAATCAAATACTATTAGGTATAAGATGTGTCAAAATTAATGAAATGCAAAAAAGTTAAGTCCATAAATCCTTCATAGATTTTCTTTTCGAAGTCATTCACTTCTATTACTGCTCCGTCTTTTCTGCTTCGTGAGAAATTAAATAATAATACAAAATAATTTAATTTGTGAAGAGATGGCCTCTGAAAATTCCTGAAGTCTAAGAAAGAGTTGTCTAGGAGATAAAAGGGGTAATTAAGGGACCCGAGGACCGAAATGTTGAACAGTAGTGATAGAACTTTTCGAATATCTACAGAGAAATTACATGACCATTAGACCATTACACTTCATGCGCCATTATAGTTCCTTGTCATTTTTAAATGCATAAAACAAAGTTTAAAAGACATTAGGTCCAACAACTATTCTTTCTTGTCTTTCCCTATACACATTTTTCAAAATATGTAATTGCTCCTTGCGTATCAATTTTGATGAATTTTAACTTTCACAAATATCGTCGCAAAACTAATTATTTTTTTTTACTGCTACTGGGTTGTCAAAAATTAAATTAAATTATAGAACATTGTTTTTTTAAATAAATCCGAAAATACACAAGACTAAATATCTAAGTATGTAAGTACGTGATGGAAACTATAACTGACCTTGGTTATTCGATTTGTGTGTTGCAAAGAAATCTTTACGATGTCACTATTATCGTACCGTAGTTTCCCATAACTATGGTCCTGGCACACAAGTGTAGTCCAAACATATATTTGAATTTTCCTGTGTTGTTTGTTTCGTACACCAGAGGTGTGTGTGTCATGGAGTTTGGAATGCTGTTGTGGTCTGCCATCTGGTGGCGTAGTCGCGAGTTGACGTTGTTCAGTGCATTAGCGTCAGTTGTCAACAAAGTATGTCCGTGAAGGTAGTGTTTTTCAAGCCGTCCTACTTTCTATTCCACAGCCTATAAGGTAAATATTCCTGAAAATGTTTTTACTTCTTTAATTTTTAAGCATATCAGGCATTATATTTTATTGATTATAAAAAATATGAAAAGTATATCACGAGAAAATTTAGAAAGTATAAAAATTTGTCACTTGAAACCTATCCATGGTCCATTTTGGTGAGTGGACCATAGTTATGTGCGGTGTATTTGGTTGACATAAAATTATTTGTGTACATTTTTATGAAACTGACATATACAGATACATATATTTTTATTGTTTGGTTTTATTTGATATAGTATCACTAATCATGGAGAAGAACGAAATGATGAGACGCAAGCTTGGAGGTTGGCCATACAAACCTTATTCTGAAGTTATGATGCAGCAGTGTTTAGCAGATATTAAGGACAAAAAGTTGTCCTATCGTAAAGTTGCTCAATTACACGGCATTCGCTGTAGTTACATAATTCAAAACTTAAGGCAATTAGGGAAAACAATGAGGCGATGCCAGGTCGTAGCTGTGTGTTTTCCGCTGAAGAAGAACGTTATTTGTTCACCATGCTATAAAAATGAGTGAGTTTGGTTTTCCTATTTCAACATTTAATCTTCGTTGCATTGTAAAATGTATTTGGATTCAAGTGGCCGAAGGAAATGCTATTTACAGAAAAGTGTCCTGAAAAGCGTTGGGCTGAAACATTTTCTACTGCACCATCATGCCAGTTTAATCTCAAAGATTCGCCACAAACATTAAGAGAGAGCCAGAGTTGCTGTAAATATGGACGTCGTTAATTCCTATTTTGATCATCTTGAGAAAGAACTTGACAATGTTCCCCCAGAAAATATTTTTAATTATGACGAAACTAATTTAGATGATCCAGGAAAGAAGATGATCTTAACAAAGAGGGGGATGCAAGTACCCTGAGTCAATAAGAAGCTCGTCCAAACCATCGGTCTCCATAATGTGTGGAAATGCTGTAGGTGAGATGCTTCCACCTTATGTAAATTACAAGGCCGAGAAAATTTGGGATACTTGGACTGTGGGAGGAACATTGGGAACCAGATATAAGTGGTTGGTTTGACGGAGCTAATTTTGAGGATTGGTTTACTTCTTTGCTATTACCAGAACTTAAGAAGAAAGAAGGGAGAAAGGTTTTGATTGGGGACAATTTAACCAGCCATATTAGCAAGAAGGTGATTAAATTGTGTGAATCCAATGACATCGTATTTGTTTTTTTAGCACCAAATTCTACACAAGAAAATTACCATTCTTTTAAGTGTCCTCGAAGAGAAAGTTGTATGAAGTTCCTGAGCTGAAAGATATGGAGGATTGTAGAGTAGTTTGTATTTGAAAAAAAATGTAACATTGCATTTCTACAGAAAATGAAGGTAGTTAATCCAATATGTGTGCAATTTTTGCATCAACTAATTTACAATTTGCTGTAACGCAAAATAGCGTGAAATAAACAGCTTAAAGGAACTGTATCTATAGTTTATCATTGCAAAAACCATGTGGACCATTGTTGAGAACTTCTACATACAACTATGTACCACTTTTGGAAAATTATTTTAAAAATTGGTTGGTGGTACTCTAATCATATGCTGTCAGAAATCTATTTCTTGTACGTCACAGAGTTGTTAAAAATATACTTGTCCGGTTTGTGTGTCATAAATCATGTACAGAGGCTAAAACATGTAGAAAGTGGTACATTGTTAGGGGAATTTACGATATATACAAGGTTTATCAAATATTTACTGTCTGGAAAAGTAATCATCATATAAAAATTAAACTTTACACATAATTTATCTCTTTTATCACAAAGATGTGTACAAAAATTTAACTTAATAACTTAAGAATTATGTTGTTAGCTAATGCTGGATTTCTGACAATGAAGTCATTAATCCTCTTGCTCTCCAACATTTGCTATTGAAGAGACTTAAGAATTATAGAAATTGGTAATTCAGTACCCTTAAGAGAATAGAACAAAAAGATATGATGGCGGAGGCGGCGGTGATGGTTGAGGTGGTGGTAGTGGTGATTGTGGTTGTAGTGATGGCGGTGGTGGTGGCAACAGTAGCGGTGGTGGTGGCGGCGGTGGCGGCGGCGGTGGTGGTAGCGGTAGCGGTGGTGGTAGCGGTAGCGGTGGTGGTAGCGGTAGCGGTGGCGGTGGTGGAATGAAAGCAGCAATCTATGCTAGCCCATCTGATCAAAAGATGCAACATCAGAAATGTCCCTCTGGAATAATATGTTGTTTCCATTTCTAACGTTGTGGATATGGGCACAAATTTGAAGGAAGTGCGCCTACCAAAAATTCTAACAGCATACCAAGGGCTTCCATTGATTAGCCATAGAGAAAAGAAAGACATAATGTCCTATCTTTCTCTAAGGTGCGACAACTTATGGTGGGCCGAGGCCCACTAAATAGCCGCTGCATCCTCTCCTTCCATTCACACAGGGCATTATGGGCAAAGGGCAATCGGGGTGACATGCAGTCAGAAATCCACCCATACGGTGGTGGTTTCTGAGACTGGGGGTCCCTAATTCTCGCCAATTGGTACCCACGCGGTGCCAGATTCCCCTGCATGAGAAAACCACTATGCCAATACCAATATCAAATGCAGGTCACCTCAACAACACGAGGAAGCTCAATCATATTATGTAGGTATCTTTATTGCAATAGTAGTTATTAGAAAGAGATACTGCTAATTGACGCAGTGACTATAGGTAATGACTTTTAATCTTCATCGTTTGTTTATTTTAATGAACATTTCGGTTAGATGGATATGGACCGCTGGAGCGAAATGCCCAGTTTACAAAACTTCAATATGCATAAGGGAGCAGCAGCAATTTCGAAATGTCCGTGCCCATACACACGCATTTTCAACCTACGAACAAACTGCCTGATTGCCTGCCACGCCAAAGATTATCAATATTCATTAATTCCCTGGATGCTGCACATATAACCGGAACCACAAACTCCTGGGAGAGAGAAAAAAATGTACGAATCTCAAATGAACTTGTTAGTTTGATACCAGTATTTTAATATTCCATGAACCTTCCCTTTTAATTTCACTAAATGCTATCGGAGAAAGATCATTAATCTTGTACCTGTTTAACGCCAGCAACTTGGAAATGATCTGAAGTCAACTAGTATTAAAATTAGCTTCCAAACAGATAAGAAACTACATGCTCTCCTTGCTAAATAAATTAAGTAGGTAGGGTAGTTTCTTTCCGCCTAGTCTTGTGCATAAATTTAATTAACAATTCATCACAAGGAAATACCAAACGCAAAAGAAAACTTTTGGACCAAAATAAAAGCATATAAGGTGTAAAAATATATGTATGTCATAGCTTATAATGCTCGGTGGTGAATGTTTAATACGTAATCTTATTTTGCTTCTAAACACATGTCCAGAAGCTACGTTCTAGAAGCTCCGAAACGAGAAAGGGGATGACAGTAGGTAAATAAACCGTAGACTCTGCGACAGGCAGTAGACGTCGCATTCATTCATTGTTTACCAACGGTATTGCAACAACTGTTACGTGGTGTACATCAGTCCTTCACCATACCTACACCAACGGTAGTGATTATGGCATTATTCTGTTTAGTAGCCTCATATTTCACAGCATGCATATCGTCAAGTGAGAATGAACAATGGCGACCTAGTAGCCAAATACGAAATACACCGAAATGCTTCTTATCTGCAGGGAAGCCCGAACGAATACAAGAACAGCTTGCCACCGCTATCAACAACGTTACGGCAACAGGCTTCACCAGCCTACACCATGTTTCCAAGAATGGAGAGGCGTTTAAGAGAAACAGGCAGCTTAGGTTCTAACAAGCACACTTGTGAACGTTTGCGAATACGCCGTATACCAGAACTTGAAGTCTTCTCAAGAGTTCGATATCATATAACGAGGAATATACAAAATAATAAGCTTAGGGCTTCAAAATATTTTCGAATACGAGTCCAATTCATGCCACTTGGTAATTAACACAAACAGAATCAGAATTTAGAAACTGTTTTAGTATTAAAGCTAAAGAAGAAACGACGGTACTCTGCCAATCGTCGATGACGGCTGAGTGCTGAGACGAGTTTGCGATTTCAGCAAGCTGCACGGTTGGCATGCACTCGTATGGGAGGCACTTGCCCGGAGGGTATTTGCCATGAGCCGCACCTGCCCGGAAGCAACCCTTGTATCAGACTTAAAGCTCATTTCTCATAAATTACGTTGTTATCGGCCAAGAAGATATTGAATCCTCTTCCCTTTCCTTCTTGTATGGAAATACAATAGGCTTCAAGCGATAGAGAGATGTTTTAAGAGCTGGTTGCTATGCGATGCCTTTGAAATCACGTTTCTTTGCAAGGCCAAGAGATAGAAAAATAAACCACATATTCCGATTTGAAAAAGTTAAAGTATTGGCAAATTCAAATAAATAAGAAACAATATCTCGGAAATGGTTCACTCAAAGGAAAAACAAAGTATTTGACATAAACTGTGTGTTTTAACGAGACCATCGTTTTTATTTAGTAAGCTTTTGTCTGTCTCTTACTGTTTACCATTTATGCAAAAATCATCCAAAATGGAGAGGCCTTCTGAGGACATTCCAGAAAATACTGGCGTGGAATCGCCTGTTTGTGTCCGTCACTGGTTATGGACTGTCCTTCCGATTGAGGGAGTGGAGTGGAAAATAGCTGCTCATTACGTAAGGTTCTCCAAAGAGAGAAGGTTGGACATCCCTGGTATAAGTGCGATAGGAAAGGTCACCGGCACAGAACTACCGTCCCTACTGTAACGACTCGTTCGAGGTGACAAGTGTTAGCAATACCAGAACGTTTGTAATAAAATAACTGCAACAGAAGCAAGTAGTCCTACGTAATGTACATATATTTTACTATGCCCGATATCATTTAGGTTATCCATTCAAAGTGACAGAATTCATTCGCGGAAGCTTATTGTGCACAAGGGAATCGACATTTAAGCTTCAGAAAGCTTACAGAGCTCCATTTAATAACCGGCACAAGAGTACAACTCCATCATACCTTTTTACAATAACGAAATCATTCTAATAGATTTCAAGTAGGATACTTCGTTATCACGATGAAGTCATCGAAACCCAAAATCAAGTATAAGCAACGATGATAAAGTAATAAAGTGGTATTAAATTACACACATATGTTTTGTAATTATAGCTCTTTTATATTATAATGCTCCTATATTTATATGTACACCAAAGAGTATAGTCTATACAGCAAAGGGGAGCACCTCACACACTCTGACCTACTCAGATCGATTGTGGCTAACAACCCTCAGGAGGTAGGGATGAAGTGAAGGAACAACAGGAGGCTGCAGGCCGTAAGCAGATATGCTACAGATAAAGAGGGCGATAAACGACCCATCGACCAAGCAGCCTTCTAGTGCTCATAGGGAGTACTCTTTCCTTTGCCCAAGCATCCGCGCAATCTGTCCAGTACTGCCGAAACCCAGAAACACACCAGAAATGTAAGAAGGAAAGGGAATGAAAGGGAAAAGAAATGGAAAGAATAGCTGGTTAAAGACAAAGCACCCCAGCATACGGCTACCGATCGGGAAAAACCATGAAAAACCCAAGGTCAGAGTGGGCGGTCGACGAGAATCGAATGCGCGATCTCCCGAATGCGAGCCTCACATGTTATCGTGGAGCCATCAGGCTTGGTCATCAAAGAGTAACACACGCAACTATTTTAATAACAACAATAATATAGAATAATTACATAATAATGTGACGCTGGCCGCGGCGCACAACAGAGGACTTTCGGGGCCAAGATACCTCACACCACATACCAGGCACGGCACGAATCAAAGGCCCTCAAGCTCAAGTTACCCCACACCACTCACACGAGCAAACACGTGACAACAATGAGCGCGGCACGTCAAAAGGGTTTTCGAGATTATTCAAGAAGTGTCCAACAACCATTGTATTTGTAGAGATTCCAGGAAAGGTGAGGTTCGAAAAAGGTCTATGTTACGTCATCCTCGCTATATAAGGAGGCGAGGTGACGAGAGCAATAAGTTTTTAGTAGTAGAGCAGTAGTTATTTACAGACATGAGTCATAGCAGAAGGCAGTTTTTAGTTTTAGTGTGTGTGTGTGCGTGCGTGCGTGCGTATGTGTGTGTGCGCACGCACATCAGTCGCGTGTGTACCATTGTCGTGAGGGAACCGCCACCTCGAAAGGAAGATAGCGAAACAGATGAGTATTGAGTGATCGTATCGCCAGTTAGTTTTTGTGAGACAAAGAGAGAAAGTGAAGAAAGGAGAGAGTGAGTCGGAAGATAAAGAAGACAATGGACCGTGTTAACGTCAGTAAAAGAAAACTATGTATTTGTGCAAAAGTTATGAAGGAGAATAAAGTGACAGAAAAAGTAATTGGACTGGACCTTTGTCATTTTGTCACAATAACTATATGCTGATTTGATCTTTAATATTATGACAGAGACTTCGAATACACATTCTAGATTTCATTCAAGTCAATAGTTACCAATCACTACTTAAATATTAACTTTTAAAACATTAAAGAAACTACATATTAAATTATGAATCATCAGTAACACACAAAAAAAAAAAAAAAAAATAATAATAATAATAATAATAATAATAATAATAATAATAATAATAATAATAATAATAATAATAATAATAATAATAATAATAATAATAATAATAATAATAATAATAATAATAATAATAATAATAATAATAATAATAATAATAATAATAATAATAATAATAATAATAATAATAATAATAATAATAATAATAATAATAATAATAATAATAATAATAATAATAATAATAATAATAATAATAAATAGATAAATAAAAATCAAATATACTCATTAATATTAAATTCTTGATTTTAACTACAACATTTCTGAGACAGGCTTCAGGAGCGATTCTTGCTTGGACCACTAAGATATCATGAATAAGTTCACCTGTAGCCCTGAATGGATTTGGATACAACCGATCACCGCTATTCACCTTACGCAGCAGTGTTTTGGCGCCAGACAAATATTGGAAAACCACCCCTTCCTTTCCCTTGGTGACAAACTGGATCACCGTCGAAACTGCGGGATGCTTGCTTTAGGTCATTTCATTCAAGATGATTGGGGAATGCAAAGCCATCGTTCTTGGAGCAGGTGAGTCTCTTCAGACTAGCACAACTTTGTCCTGATTGTTTTGCTAGCACTTCAAACTAATTAATGGCACGTAACTCCAACAAACTCTTGTCAACTTTATTCGCCAAGAAAATTGAGGTACCCAGCACAAGTGATAAGCTATTGTTTCCTGAAATTAGCTTTAATCATCTCGCATCCTACTCTCCTTAGATATTTAATAACAAAACCTTATTGACGCTAACAAAACGTTCACTATTAAAGTAAGTCATTGGTTTCCTGCCTTTAATGAATAATATAGCGATCATGTGTTATCAAGGCAATTTCAGTAGACCAAAGTTTCCCAACCTGTGCTCCGTGAGTCTCTTCATGATCGCTACAGGAAAACATATTAAATAAATCAGAGCAGACGTGTCATTGAGGGGAAACAGAGGTAACTTTTCCCCTTTCTAGTTACTCTTCACTGGTGACGTAGTGGATATGAAGGCAAGGAAGACTGATGGGAGCATTCCGGTTGGAATTTACAACAGTACACTGATTCTCTTATTTCATGAAACGTAAAGGGATGCAGACGTATCGCATTAGCCAATGCCAGCCACCATTCCCCTGCACGGCCACGCCACTGGCGAAAGCGAGTGGAGAGGGAAAAGGAGAATGACCGGCGGTATCACCTTTTGGCACCTCTGAATTAAAGAATACAAAAACCCTGATATGCACATTCACACAGTTTCTTTACCCGTTTATTTTTATACAAATCCTGCGCACTATTCTTACGAAAGCTTGTTCTATCTATTTCGTGTTATTTGAACTACAGATTTGCAGAAATGGTTTTATTACACATTTCGTTACAGTAGATAAAGAGAAACAGAGGAAACCGAGTCGACAGTCAAACGTTTAAAAGTGGGTCGTTACATGCTGGCCTTGAAATTCGATACTGTTCCAATGGTATCACGAAAAGCAACTCAAGAGCAACAGACTTTTAAAAAAATTACAAATTATTGAACAATTCAGGCCAATAATAGCGGAGGTAGGTCGGGGTATCGAAGGGGCCGCAAATCTCTACTGATAATTCTGTCCTGAAACACTTTCAATTGTTCTCATATGTTAATTCTCTAAAAAGGGGGCAAAATTGTATTCACGTATGTAAGGACGTCAACAGTTGACTCCAAAAAAAATGGCCCTATAACTCAGAACATGTCTGTTCTCAGATACTATGTGCCCTCTTGTTTAAACCTCAAGTAATGTATGCCTTTAAATACAGCATTTTGTGAACACTGGTCCTCACATAGCTCCATACAGCTAACTTACACGAGGCTGCGGTACTTCTCGTTATTATCAGAAATGTTATTCTACGATAATCTTGTTTGCTTTTAATTTATATTACCCCCAAGATATGCGTTCTCTGGTTATGGAATATTTACCTTGGTTTGTACTTCTAGTCAAGTAGATATAAACGTTCTGCAAGAGTTCAAATTAGTTTGCATCTTGTTTAATTTCGAATAAACAAGATCGTAAATGTAAACATAGTGATACATTTCAAGCGCGTTCGCAAAATTTTGTATATTGTATTCTGGTGCTTATTGGATATCACAGGGACAAGTTTTGCCATATAAACTGCTCTTACAATTTCATTCAATTTAAAACAAATTATGCCTATAGAACAATTCGCTTTGCATTTCTTAACACCATTTAATTAGTACCATTACTTGTTTTTTCATCTTTTAATAAATACCAACGTAACGAATACAATAGTTTCATTACATAACTTAATTGTATATTTGCATTTATCACATGTGTGGGATATTACCATTACCGTTACACAATAAAGCTGCCAACATGTGAGGCCGTTTTCCACCAATGTGTGAGTGAGTGAGTGTGTCGGGTTTAAGGGCCCGTCGACAACTTTGTCATTAGAGCCCCCCACCCATGTGTGAAACTTCTAAAACCTACATACAATTTCATTTCCATTCATTCGAAATTTGAAATCAGCAATTAATGTTTAATATTTATAACATATACACCAAATGTCATACATATTTTAATTTTTTTTTCACTGGTTTGAAAAAAGAAAATGTTGCACACAGTAAAAGTATTCTTTGAAAAGACATATAATTAACTATTTAACGGCATATTAATAAACTGTAGGGGGCAATTCTTAATTATTATTCTAGTTTGGGAGAAAATAAGTATTAAACATCACAACAACTTTTTGATTAAAATTTACACAATATGAGTATTATCGATTAATCATAAGTGGTCATGTTAACAATATTTATGTACCCTGTTATTTATAAGGAGTTATACAAAAGTTCATTCCTTTATACCGAAAAGTATATCCTGTGGAAGAATTTGAAAATAAGAATGTGCCGAAAATGAACACCCAAGAAAAGAGAGTTTAAAAATTATAACCCTAAAATTACAGTGTTTCTCATTTTATTCTGTTCAAACATCATTTAGTGAATATACAGGCCCACCGCCTATTTCTGTTCCTCTGCAGCTAATTTAGTATTTTATGATTCCGACGGTCATCTCTTGAACGGTTTGCTCACTTTATATCTGTTGTACTCATCTTGACTTTTTTTCTCTCACTTTTACTGAGAATTGTTGGAAGGGCATTCTATGAGCATGTTAATTAGCAGCATCTGTGACACTGTGAGTCTCTAAGAAGTGGTTTGTTCACCAGAGTATTAAGTGAATCTAAATAATGACAGCTAAGGGTCGACAGATAATGCATGGGGGTCATGCCCACAAACTCTAGGGTATGTATACCACGAATACAGAGGGATATATCGGATAATGGAACTTGGGGGCTTTAGATGCTGCGGTGCCATGAAGCGGCTTTAATCAATTAGCACATAGCAGCGAAGCCTGAAGCCACTCAAGGACTGTAATCATTCTTTCGGCTTGCAACTCGGGGGATTTGACAACATGCCGAGTGTATCAATGGAGACAGCATAACAATAGACAACAATACACTGGCGTCTTCTGGCCCCTTCGCAGCTAATCCCTCCCATTTCCTGCTTCGTCGTACCAACAAAGCAACTTCGTTCAAGCGAACTATTGTTTATTTATTCAACAGCATCATTAAACTAAGTAAATTTTTCCTTTCCTTCCTATTTTCCTTCTTACTGTAATGCAACAACCACCCAGAAAATCCTTGCATGAAGAAAAGTGTCATAAAAAGTTGTTGCAGCCAAGCCGTAATCTCCTGGACTAGCTAAACTGGCTGCAAAAACCTTGGAAACAACATTGTTCCATTAGTGCAATTACATTTACATCAATTCCTTATACTGAGATAGGTATGAACTGCTACATTTGCTGTGCATTCTATGCAAAATACGAGATGCAAGCAGCTTGCTCCAACATCGGCTAGTATTTGCTGTGCTAAACCCAAACACTGCACTGGGGCTATAGCAGTTGTAGAACTTGGAAAGATGAAACAGAAGAAAAAGATCGGTTCTCCGTCCAGAATCCATGCGTCATCCAGGTATGACGTCTCTACCGTCCATAAAAAAAGAAAGGCTAATTTCAAGTTCTACGAATATCCCACTCACCATGGCATTCGGCAATGGCTAAATGACGTAAGCTGACTTCCATAGTAGCACAAAAGTGTATTATACGCTGAATTCACAAGAAAATGAACAGACGCCATAAAGTTTTAATTCAATCGTTACCTAACTATTAGAAAACTTTTAAATGGTTATTTGCAGAAATAAACATCGGTATTTACTGTCAAGTGTGTTTAAAGTCCTCAGGTAACTAATGGTGAATAACGAGCTAATAAATAAAGAATTGTTTTCATGTTATTTAAAGTTACTTTGTGTGCTTACGTCAGGACCTTTTACTTTTTCTTCTCGGCAAATATTTGTTGAAAATTAGTATTTACAAACATATTTGCAACTCTACAAATGGTGATTTTTATCTAACTGGCATATCAAATTACGGGAAGCGGGAATGTGGAGTTTAGTCAGGTACATCCTGGACAAAGTAATGCTGTTTCTCAACTATTATCACTGAACAACAAATTTCAACTCTTGTCTTTGCACTCGAACGAAAATGGGTGACTTTGTACATATTAGCTGTGATGAACTCAAATCTGAAATCTAAAATTCTCTATCACGTACCGTTTCTTGGAGAAATCGGTTTCAATGTTTTTAAAAAATAACGCATACAACAGATGCAAATAAAATATTGTAATCAATCCTGAGGTGAAATAATTTCATATAGCTCAACATTATAACGAAAACGTTATGCAGAATCCATAAATTACGGTTAAAGTGAACTAAGAATCCATAATTAGGTAACTGTCATGTAAAAACTTTAAAATATTATTAATTTTACTCACTTAAAAGAAAAAAAAAAGCTTTCGAGAAGACTTCCCCTTGTAGCTGATGACATCAGGAACCTCCCTTATGAGCTGCCAACAATAGTCAGCTAACATACTAGGTGACCACTTTCCGCTGTATCGCTTTTCCATTGCACTTATATGCTGGTGAAACCGTTCTCCGTGTACATCACTCACAGAGTCCAAGTTGAGAGGGAAGAAGTCCAAGACGCTGTTTTCTCGTTTGAGGAAAGTAGTTCTTCAAAATGCCTATCTTCCATCAATTTGCGTATTTGTGGGCCAATAAAAATGCCTTATTTTAATTCTGCTTTGCTTATTCTTGGAAACTTTTCTTTCAAATACCAAAAACCCCTACCCTCTCTGTTCAAAGCATTTACAAAATGTTTCGTTAAGTCTAACTTAATGTGAAGCAGCGGTAACACAATTTTCTCTATAACACTCTTTTCACCCAGTATTAAAGCACTCCTTACAGGCCACTCAGTTACTTCATAATGTTTTTCTTTAGCACGACTGTCCCACTCACATATAAAACAACAGAACTTGATGAAACCACTCTGCATTCCCCGGAGTAACCCTATGACCTTCAAATCTCCACAGAATTGCCATTTGTACGTTGCATAGTTTATAGCTTTCAAAACTATCTTCAAATTATTATATGTTTCTTTCATCAGGACATCATAAGCTATAGGGACAGATGTTCGGCAAAGGCAAACATCATTATGCCATTCTTGCACAGTTTTGCCATTATTGCTCCAGTATCTTCATGTATGGATGCCGTCTGCTGTCCCTCTTAAGACATTTCAGAGAAGTCATATGTCAAAATGCGGAAGTTACCTCGCCTGCAACAAAAATCTTGCCAGCTTTGAATGACGACAGATGTTGAGAGGGTGAGCCTACCGATAAAGGTTGTGGTGGTGGGAGCAGCGTAGCGCAGCGGATTTTTGCAAATCACGAAAAGGACAATATCTAAAAAACGTTAGCTGATATCACAAAACGGAGCTCAGTTCTGAAATTCGTGCCTAAAAATCTATTAGAATCTCCTATTTTTGGTCAGGTGCAAATTTCAGTGTTGTACAGTGTTATCAAGTGAATTCATTATATATACCAGGCTAAGGAAAATATGTATGGCAAATTGAATTATTCTACCTCTTATATTTTCTCTTTAAAATTTTTGTTTAATAAGTAAACAGAAGAAAATATTTTGTGAAAAATATAGTATACTACTGCTACAGAATTAGAGTAACTATAAACAGCATAACATTGAAATGTTTTACACTTGAGCCTCATATGTCTGTTATGATATTGACCAACAATTATACATATATCTAATGAAGAAATATGAAGAAAGATAAAAATGTAAAATTTGCCAATACTTTTCAACAATATATGGGAACCATATTCAAATGGTGAGTTTTGCCTTTATCATTCTAGTTCCGTATGAATAATTCTATATCAAAGCGAAGTGCGCAAAATTTTAAATCTCTAACCCTAATGGTGGCTGAGAAAATTAGCCATTTATACGAAAAAAGTTGTTTCCGAGAAAAAGTTAATGAAACACAAATGTTATAATGATTTGCATTAAACTGCATATCTTTAAAGCGTATTTAAATAAATAAGTATTGTATCTAAAACCACAGAACTGTATAATTCTTGTTCAGAAATTATCTGAGAATTTAACTGTAATGAAAATGAAAATTTTTTAACCATTTCAGATTTCGCGCTTCCCTTAAACTGAAAGAGTTGTTTTGCCTGTCTATTCAGTTACACATCGCCAGTTTTATATTAATCGTAAAACCGCCTCCCCCGTTGGAACATGCAGCACGTGCTTGCAAATCTGGTTGTGCCCCCACCAAGAGCCATCGAGGACTTTAAGAGGTCACATACAACTTACGAAGATGATTAGATTTGATAAATGAAACATGAATAACGATTATTAAAACATTAGCAAAAATAAACGTTATGTTTATTTTATGACAATGTGTAAATTAAGGTGTCATTGGGACAAACATTGCTTCTTACTAGCGTAAAATCAGCTATGGGTTACGTATAGTCTTTTAATAATGTCTTACAATCTTTCTTTGGTGTTTATATCTGTTGGTAAGTTATTGAACATATGCCTCCATTAACGTAAGTACCTACTTATATTAATTCCCACGCATTTAAGGATTTACCGTTTAAATTGTATCTGCATCTGTCCTAATAAACATGAATTTCACTCTTAGATTTGTTTACATTATTACATTTTGATAAGAGAATAACTGCATAAATACAGTCCTGCCACAAAGCAAATAGACATTTTCAGTAAGTTATAAAACAAAAACGACACGATCTTTTGCTGAAAAACAACTGAAATATTATTAGAACAAAATGTTTGTATCAGCACACTGACTGCTAGGCTGCAACAATTTTATTATGGCAGGTACTGAAGATAGCTGAAAATGTAAGAGGGTTTATGACTCCTTTGTGGGGAAAACCCGTATAGGAACCGCATATCACCAAACGTTAATGAATTAGTTGATGCCTCACTCACATGAGAACAGAGTAAAACCTCATTTTCTAGCAAGGTAAAGCACCAAGACTGCTTCATGTACAGTCTTTCAGGTTATGTTCGGCTTTAGCGCCTCCGACGTCAAGCCGTGCATGTTCGTTTACACCAGGGGAAGACAACTTTGGGCCGTGTGACGTATTTAAACGAAGAGCCAGCTTGTACGTTCGTGTGACGTCAGGCGAGAGCAGTGTATTGCTATGCTGCCTAGATCAGCGGCGCATGTGTTCAGTTCCCCGTGTTTCACACCAGTTTTGAGACCAGGCTTCAAGATGTAGAAACATTGTCAACTACGTTTCAGGTCTTTGCGACCCCGTATTCATTGGGTGTTAACAATGTTTCTAGCAGGTTGCAAATTGAATTGATAAATTTACAGTGCGACGATTTGCTGAAGGACAAATATAAACACAAGGAAGACTTGGCTGATTATTATAAGAATGTTCCTCAAACCAGATTTCTGAGGTTGTATGCCCTTGCTGTACGGTTATTATGTATGTTTGATTCCACGTATGTGTGCGAACAATTCTTTTCGGTTATGAACCTTTCCAAGTCAAAATCCCGAAGCATATTGTCAGATCACAATCTAACATGCAGTCTTCGGTTACAAATGTGCCATACATTACGCCCTAACATTGACAAACTAGTTAAACAAAAGCGAAATGGCAAATGTCGGAAAATGTCCACCTAATTGTTCTGTATATCTCTCCTCTAGCTCAGGCAAAATAGTTATAATATCTGTTATATATATATGGCATAAAGCCGAAATGTAATTATTTATAATCTGTGACTATTCCGTAATTGAAACAGTCAGCATTAAAATTACGATGTCCCGTATGCCATTTCCTCTTGCCCGCTGTGACGTCACACGTTCAACTGGCTTTTTCTGGGAGCATGTGTGCTGAGTAAGCTGACGTCACAGCACCGTTACCTGTCTTCCCGTGGTTTACACGATAACAAGCCGGAGACTATTGTTACCTGCGCTGCAAATTACGTGAGTCTTGTGTTCAACCTGAAAACATGCTATTTTATTAACGTGACATTACATTTGAAGGACTGACGAAAGTGTTAATAAAACTTGCTCAGAATCATGTTATATCATCGGTTTGAATGATGAACCTTATTTGAATGTCAATGTGTGTACCTTGAAAGGTATTAACGTATTCATCAACAGCAATGCTTACATCTAGCCAGAAAACCCGTACTTAGAGCTTCTTTTGTGTCGACGATTAACAGCATGTCTTGCGCCCATTGAGATAAACTGCCAAGACTGTTCAAGTGGAGATTTACCTCCGGAAACCTTTTATTGTGGAAGAAGCGTCCAGAAAGCTTCATCAGCAAGCTTCTCGAAATCGAAGCGTAACAGAGAACGATAATGCTTCCTAACGAGAAAATCATAAAACGTAAAAAATATCTATGTTATAATCCTTTCCCTTTCATACACAAGCGCATCTACTTATAGGGAAAATGATAGCTCATAAACACGTACCCGGAATAAATAAACGACGGCTAAAGCAAACCAAGAGTACTCAAATTTAACGACCGTTTTGTTCGATTTTGGCCTTTGGATAGGAATATATAGAAGGGAGGTGAGCTTGAAAGGAGTAGAAAGGAGAGGGAGAAAGTTTTACGCTTTGGGTGGCTTATTCGAGGTTATCGTGCGAACCCTAGGCCTAAACAAAGTGAATTTTATAAATGAAATAAAACAAACTTGTGTACAGGTGGTGAGGTCTCGTTTATTTATCCCTTTGTGTTTGTTCCATTGTACGCAACCGCGCGTTCGGTCAATAAATTGGCGTAGTATCGATACTCTACCACAGTGTAGCGATATACAAAGGCTATTTCATATGTAATGGCAACCTTAAACTGCAGTAATGAAATTAATTATAATGGGGTTAAGTAAAATGAAAGGTGCCTTTCTATACAGGTGCCAACGGCAAAGGAAACTCGAAATATTAACTAATCACAGATAAGTAAAACTCGTTGATTTTGTGTACAAAAAGCTATGTCACAAACAACTAAAGATTGTAAGGATTTTTATTCAGGCTTGATGGTTAGGTGCTGGCTCTTTGGACTGGCTTATACACAAATATTGACATTATTTACACATTTTCGCTTGTGTGGTAACTGAGGCTTTTCAACCAGCCCATACAAAGTTTCCTTCCTGGGGTCAGCGAAAACAGCTGATTTTTATTCCGTGGTTCAATTTTCTTGATTAAGGGGACATCCTTCATTTTAATACACACACGCACGCACCCCCCCCCCCCCACACACACACACAGGAAGATATTCTATGTACGTATGTACAGCACACGAATTATAAAACATTACCATAATACTTCAGATCCGCCGAATGGTCTGGATGTCCAATGGTTTTATCGCCCGTCCCGCACTGTAACAGAAGTCCTTAAAAGGATCTGCAGCGTTGGCTGTAGACATGGGCGTCGCAGACTTTGTTTCGGGGGAGGGGGGGGGGGCGTATGTTGGAATCCCTGATATTGTCACTTGGCTCGATTTTCAGAAAACAATGTCATGATTAATGGCATTCTTACACTTCATTCAACAAATGTAAAGTACTTGAATTCCCTCGAGTTTGGTGAAGTTGTGAAGAAAATCCAAGAAATTGTTCTTTGCATCAAAATTAAAACAATACTCTAAGAGTCAGCAATTGACTGCACATTAAACTTATCATTTCCAAGGCCACCCCCTTGAAGCCCCCTTTCGCGACGCCCATGGCTGGAGATTGTTATAAAAGGGCTATATCACACTTTTGAAGCTTTAGTTTAATGTGCATAAAAAGCACTATCACCAAATGTCATTCTTCCATCCGTCTATTTTTGCAATTTTCACTTGTGGAAGCAGTTCAACAATGCTTACACATATTTTGGAGAATGATACCATAGGTATACAATTATTTTCGTGTAATGTTAACCAGCTACCACTGAACATGAGCTCATCTCTCAATGATATTCAGAAGACTGGTATAGCCTTTCAGATGTTTTTAGTGTACCTATTTGTCGCTCTGCTTTCTGTTTGGAAAATACATTTTGCAATGATTTAGTAACTAACCCTCCTATTTATATATTTTGGGAGAACAATGACGGGCGTTGTATGACCTAATTAAATAACAGAGGCACGTCGCACTTTTTAGTCCAATTAGGGACGTCACTGTGCATTTTTTCTGTTGCGAAAACTGTGTCAAATGCAACAAAAATGACAGCCAAAATCTTTCCCCTGTAAAGTTATACAGTATCAAAGAATTTTGGCACCTTAGCACGACTGCTTCATCCTTTTCAGTCTCTTTCCGTAGAAATCTTTGGCAGTTGACACTACATTAAACACCATAAAAAATGGCTTAGCGCCTCACTAAGCTGAAGCCCCCGGGAACTCACGCGGGATCAGGTGCACGGTAAAGCAATGTCATGTCTTCTATTTGGGATACAAATAGCCTTTCAGTCATTCCTCGTAAGACATGTTGATATCTCTGAGGGTAAGTAATTTATAAGGATTTCGGAAAGGATTAATCAAATTTTGAAACCAATCAAGGACACGGCTGGTTTTGCAGGACACGCATATTCCACTGTCGACCGACACGGGTAGCCAAGGTTTTTCAGGCACAGACTCATGGATGGAAAGTTTGCGGCTCAAATCCAGCCAGGACCATCTTTCCTGATTGAGATTTTATCTAAGTTTTCCTCAGCCCCCACAACTATCAAGTGTTGGGAGGTATCCTAATCTACGGTCGGGAACGTTCCCTTCCCAAGTTTCTTTTCCCGATTATCACTTCATGTATCATTAGTAGAAAACTGATTAATAGGTAAATGAATATTTTTGCTGCTTGCAGTTGGTTACAGATATGAAACTTAAGTATCGGCGTTAAACATGTCACTGTCACGAACACAGCACTTAATTTCAAATAAAAATATACAACTAAATATTTTTCACAATTTAATTAGCAAATAGTTTATGTAGTTTTTAGCAGTAAACAATATCTATCGTCATTATTCTTAGTTTTGGCTCCAACTTAACAAAATCTTTCCAAAATTCCCGTGGTATCCCATTCTCTCCTGCTGCATTGCGTTTGTTTAGATTTCTGATTTGCTACCCTACCTCTTCTATCAAATTTTATTTCCATTCAGTCTTTTGTTCCTTTTCCCCTAGCTCAATCGTCCATCTTCATATTTCCCCTACTCTTACTTCTCCTAATAAATGTCTTCACTTATCCGCTCTCCTCTGCGTTTTACCTCCATTTTTATTCCTGCTCTTTTTACTAACATTTCTATTAGCTCTACTGCTCTTTCCACTTTTCCATCTCCTATGGCTACCTCAATACCACATTCCAACTCTCGAATTTACCTAAATCCTGCCTAAACATTTCACTTTGCTCTTCTTTCCATATATTCCCTGATTCTCTCAGCCTGCTTTTTCCCCCTAT
Source organism: Tenodera sinensis (assembly GCA_030765045.1). Lineage (NCBI taxonomy): Eukaryota > Metazoa > Arthropoda > Insecta > Mantodea > Mantidae > Tenodera > Tenodera sinensis. The sequence continues at coordinate 167,292,351 of CM060962.1, forward strand.
CTCCTCCCCTTCTGCCTCTGCGTTGTTTATTTCTGTTTCTATTGGGAAATTATATTAACTATTTGGTCCATCATCCTAAACTTAATAATTTTCTAGCTGAACTCTTGGCTGCAAGTTATATAATCAACAATACTTTGTTTGCATTTAAAAATATAAACTCTCCCTTTTGATCATCTCCTATCGATCCTTTACACACCATCATATTATTTTCATTAAATTTAAATAGTCTTTTCCCTACTTTATTATACCTACACTTTGTCTCTACCTCTTCTCTGCATTATTTCCATCTCCCCTTCCCTCCCATCATTTTCCTTCTCCACTACCATAATTTCCTCCTCTACTATTCTTGAGCCAAAATCCTCCTGTATATTTCACCTACGCTACTAGCTCTTACACTCCCAATATTAATTTTGGAAGAGGGAGCAGAGAAACAAATGTGATTGTGTTTCGTAAAAGAAAAGTGAGTAGAGAAAACTATGCGAATTTAATAGGTTGCATTTCTATTTCAAGCTTTTGAAAGAGGAAGTAGACAAACAACTGTATTGTGTTTTCGTAAAAGAAAAGTGACTGGAGAAACCATGTGAATGTAATAGGTCGCATTTCTATTTCAAACCTAAAAAATATATGAATTGCTTTTGGAAGAGGGAGTAGAGAAACATATGTGATTGTGTTTCGTTATAGAAAAGTGACTGGAGAAAACCATACTAGCTACTGAAGAAAGGACACAGGGAAATAGAAGAGAATTAGTCTATAAAGAAAAGGAAATACTTAAACTATAGAAATGAAAGAAGAATTACAAAATATTAAAGAAAAATGGAAAATGGGAGGACAGAAGTGGGAAATAAAACTTCGTGATTGTAGGAATAGAAGAAAGGACTCGAATCGATCCGAGACAAGATGCAAAGAAAGTTCTTGAAATAGGATTACATATGATCATAAGTAAGAAGGAAATACGTACTCGTAAAGTATTTAGATTTGGAAGAAGAAACACTCTAACGTGCTTTTCAAATGGGAAGAGTTCTGATCTGCAGCCAATGAGATACGTTTACATGCACAGCGTTGCAAGCTCATTATCCCCACTCTTCATATTTCTTGGGGCGAGTCAAGCCCCACTTAAGGGGAAAGCAATATGACAACACAGCAGGACTCCGATTGGTTACCGGCCTGGAGACGCTCAAGGGCAAACTCCTTCCCATTTGAAAAGCACAGTAGTAAAAGTACTAGTACATATACGGCTTACAATGTACTGAAACAGATCAAAAATGAAAGTAACCAATACCTTTACCAGTATAAACCCGTCATATTAGCAAAGGCAACTAATGAGGAATATAATAGATCAGAGAAGGTGAGCAAACTGAGAGGGGAAACAAGCATACATCCTAGGTTTAAATCTATGGACAAATGGACGAATTGCAGAGGAAAATAACGAACCTATCCCATAGCGGAAATTCAAAGAGCGAAGAGACAGGAAACACAGAAGTGTTAAGTCAGCCGTATCGGATTTCGAAGAAATGCTGAGATAGGTAAGGGATGGCATTATCTCAAGGACAGCTGCAAAAGTGAGAAAAGAGGGAAACGCAGCACGCGACAAGATAGCAGAGGAGAGAGAGAGAGAGAGAGAGAGAGAGAGAGAGAGAGAGAGAGAGAGAGAGAGAGAGAGAGAGAGAGAGAGAGAGAAGAAAGAAGCCATAGTTCAGAGCTGGGGGCAAGGCACTGGAAGTGTGGGTTGTTTCTGGCTATAGTTGCGTGGCTAATGTAAACAGAACAGTGGTGGCTGCACATGCGACATGAGTGAACGACGAAGGTTTAATCGGGACTGGTTGAACATTGTTCATTTTCCCTTGCCATAGAGGAAATTACTGATATTAAAGATACATTTGCATACGCTCTTTTGGTGGTCCTGGATGAACTGCAATTGGAACTCATTAATCTTCAAAGCAACACGTTATTTCGTAGTTCAGGAAAACTTGGTTTGGATTTGTACACTTCACTGCCGAAAATGCTTCTCAAGCTGCGCCTTTTTGCAAGTAAATAACTGGCCACGTTTGGTACTACTTAATCAATGTGAACAACTCTTTAGCATATTGACACTGAACAAGATCCTGCTACGGATAAACATCTTCAATGTGTTCTACGTTTAAGTTCATCTAGGTTGCAGCCGGAAATTGAAACGCTAATATTTAAAAAGAAACCAGCAAGGATACCAGCCGTGTAAATTAGGTATCATTATGACTACGCCACTATCTAATAAAATGTACTTTGCAAACAATTTCAATAAACTTTTGATATAAATTTTAACGTTTATTTTTGAGAATACAGTATAGAAACTTTTAAATGTATTTAGTAATACAAGGGAATTACATAACAACTATTGTATAACAAAACAAACCAAAGGTAATAAACATGTTAATTCTATAGAACTGCTTTTGTCAAGTTAAGGTTGACTAGAGCTACCACGTCGGTAATGTAGTGAGAGAGCTGTTTGTTACACAATGCCAATATGAGCCGTCTACGTCCTTCGCTTATATTATCTAGTACCATTAACCCTCTTTGTGCTTTCCTAGCCAACTCGTGAGTTCAGTAGTATTCATTTGATTATGGCGCAAAAGATGTTTCACCCGAAACCCGAATGGCCGCCACTGCGGCACACTTCACCTATTTGTTTACCTGCAAGACAGAAGGAAACAGGGAGGGGTGACAGTAGGGGTAAAGCATTTCACACTTCCAGTGCTCATCTTGCCGGCCCTGCCACAGTTAGTGCATGGAGAGGAGAAAAAGGAAGGAAAGACAGCTCACGGCAACACGTCAGAGAATGAAGATGGCGGTAGGAGAGACGCAGGAGAAGAAAGCAAACGTTGAGAAAACAGTAAGTGGCTTTGAAGGCATAGTAGTGCAAATTACTCAAATAGTCAATGGACAATTTCAAAGATAAGTAAAAATAAAACGATAAGTAAGATGATATTGGTGTATTACGAAGTGGAGTGGTAGGAAAATAGAAAATAAGTTATTGTACGAAAAGAAGTTAGTGTAGGAGAAGAAATTAATGTGATGCAAATTAAAGTGATAAGAGTGCAAACTGATTGGAGAGCATGATAAAAACTAGGTCAAAACCATTTAAGGAAGCGGAAAATTAAAAAACACAGAATTATAGTATAGAGAATGAGCGTTTGAAAAATTTGTGATACATCACCATGGTAACCAGATTAAATGAGTATGCAATTACTTTCCTATGCTTAAAACTGATATTTGTAATTTTATTGAGTAAAGATCTGATGGATAATGATAATTCTAAAAATGTGCCTATATTAATAATCGCTGATGAGTGAATAAATATACATTCAAAATACAGAGTATAAAGTAAGATGTTATAGTTCTAAGAAGGATCCAGAACTCTAAACAAAAGGACACCACAGGATGGAAAATCTATTTAAAGGTCATCAAAGGTAATCAATATTTTTGGCTCGGATACTTATAAATTACAGGGAATGAAGTCTCAAGATTACAGGGCGTTACTACAAACAGGTGCTACAACCCTATGAATGTTTAGAGAACGCGAATTTTTCCTAAATTTTATATAGCAAAACGGTCCTGCGAATACCTTATTAGAAAAAGTTGGGACTTTGTTATCTATTTAAATAAAAGTAGTTGTTTGTAAATACAATTTGTGTATCTACGAGTAATATAGTGGATAGAAAGTATAGTTTGTTCATCAGCTCATGGTCCCTGGCAGGAATGCAGCGTGTCAGTATGTGAGTAAACAATTCCAGATAAGCAGAGATATCTCAAGCGGACTTGTGCTTCTAATCGCGTATATACTAATGTTGCCAACCTTGGAATGGGCATTCACGCTAAATAAAGCAAAGAACTTGCTCAAAATAACACGTTATAAATGCTATTTTCAGTTCATGCTATATATTTAGCTTATTAAATGTACACGATGTTTTCAACTACTCCGTCTTTTTTCCACCGATCATTTTCTGCCTTCTCTATATTTTTCAAAAATACTGTCAGTTTATTTCGGTCTTAAGTGATATATCCTCGAGCGTTATATCGTGCAATTCCTGTAAGAATATCACCTGTTACAGGGGCGGATCCAAGGGGGGGAGGGCTAGGGGGTTGCATCTCCCCGAAAGTTTGGGAACTATTAAGGGCGTAACCAGAGAAAAAGTATTCACGTTAATTCACAAATATATTGAAAGAATCTGGGCGTTTTCTGTTTTAATTATTTTCATTAAAATAATAAATGTACATTAAATGAAATATCTAAGTATATTATAATAATGTCCTGCTATCGTAATTCAAAGCAGTTGTTGTAGTGTTTAACGCCCGCTTTTACTACTATGGCACCGCAGGCGGTGACACTGATGATACATGGGATGAAGATGGAGCACCGGTGGAATGAGATGGCGGGGGAAACCGGAGCACCCGGAGAAAACCCGCCCTGACGCCGCTTCGTCCACCACGAATACCACATGCGGGTCCCTGGGATCGAACCCGGGCCGCCTAGGTGGTAGGCGAGCGCGCTAACCGCTCGGTCACGGCGCCGCCAATTCAAAGCAGAGAGATTTAGAGCAGTTAACGATAAAATATGCTTCCCATAATCTCATTCCAAATCGTATGAACATCTACGGCATTACGATAACACAACTCGCTCTGCAGTTTCAGGAAGCTCCTAGATTCCTCGATAGTAGCAATGGAGGAGCTTATATCATATTTGAAGAGGCGTAATGAAATTATTTTCTCATTCACACAAGGCGCTGCACTTTGCCGGTAACTACAGCAACAACAGAATATTTGTTCTCAACATTACGGTATCTGAAGACCTATTTGAGGAGCACTATGGGAGCAGACAGATTGAATGGACTAGTGTTAATGTATATACATAAAAATTTGGAAATTAAAACTCAAGAAACAATTATGCATACGATGACTTTTCTAATTTTAGCACCTCATCAGATCCCCCTCCTTCCAATAAAAAATTCTGCGTCCACCCCTGACCTGTTACATGTCTAAGTATTCATGTTACCTTGGCCCTAACTAGTTCTATGGGATCGAGATTCATACATGTATGGGGGCAGCAAACGACAGTGTGACCCAATGAAACCCAAAATGTGACCGATTTAAGAGCCTTTTTAGGTTTGTTTGAATCAATCATCTTATAAGGATGTTTTACACTTATAACTGTCAATCCGGACTCCTTTGTTCTGCAACACAATGTCGTAGCAGATTTCACAGCACTCCTAGACGGAGGATTATCTGTTTCTACATTACTTTTACCATTACTTCCGACATAAGATTAGTGATAAGTACGATTTTACAACTGAAATTAAGAGAAATTAGCAGCGAGTAAACATAGTGCGAATAATATCTTAGGTAAGGTGGCAACGTGACCAGCAGAGCAACATTTGCGCGGATGTTTACAAAACCCAGGTTACACTATGTAAAATGTCTCTCCCCTGCCCTTCATTTCCCTAAGACCATGAACTGACGAACAGACAGTACGAGAACAATATGAAATCAGTGCATTCTACATGCGTATGTGTCAGAGAAAGTTTGTGAAAGAATTCTCCCTAAGAAACCGTAATCAAGGTAATCACCCTCTTTGAGAGGGTGAAGACGGTAGTAACAATAGGCGGTCAAGACCCAAATTAAAACAGTTGAGTATATTATAGCAGGTCACAAGCATTCGCTAAAGGACAGATAAACTGATTCACCTAAAGAAAGCGAAAAACATACTGCAAAACATACAAAAATGTATTGTCAGAGGAAGCACTCCAGAAAAGAAAATTATATCCAGTTATCTGTAAATTATACTTTTCTGGAATTGGGCATTTGAGATAGAAATGCCCGGTCATTTAGTCCAAAACAAGACTGACTTCTAACACAAATATGAATACTTGTAATGTATCACAAAATAAGGCTGACTTCTAATACAAATATGAATATTTGTAATGTATGGCGTTATAAATACTTGTGAGGTATGTAAACAAATAGTGTTACGGTAATTTAGACCAGTTTAGATAGGTAAGTTGTAGATATTTAGTTGAGGCATAGATTAAGGATTGATATCGTAGAGTATTTTGTGTTAAAATAATACTAAGTAACGTTGGAAAACTGTCCAAAAGGAAGTTTTGAAAGCTAAAAAGTGTGTTTTTCAGAACTTAACACCGGTTTTTATGACACCATGTGGCCACAAGCCTATTGTTCAAAGGCCGAGGGATATTCTTTCAGTCTTAATGACATAATCGGCGTGACGAAAAAGAGTGAGACAGAGAATCTCCGCGATACATTCGGGGAAGTCCCAATTTCACACCAAAAATTGGTAAGTGAGGATTTGACTCACCCAAGAAGGACGAAAATGCTCCCACCAAATTCAAAGTTTCTTTCGCGGCGTGTGCCGGCCGAGTTCGGGACACTTGCACTCAACTACCCTTATACCTGAGTAAAAACTAGTTCCTCGCTAATTACCCTGCTACCTGTCCAAGGGCAACACTCAACCATCCTGAATTTGATAAGCTTTCTCCATTGCTAGGTAAAGAAATTTAATCTGGATATTATTATTGGTATTATTATTATTATTATTATTATTATTATTATTATTATTATTATTATTATTATTATTATTATTATTATTATTATTATTATTATTATTATTATTATTATTATTATTATTATTATTATTATTATTATTATTATTATTATTATTATTATTATTATTATTATTATTATTATTATTATTATTATTATTATTATTGTTGTTGTTGTTGTTGTTGTTAATGAAGAGACACTTAACCGACATAAACGTTCCCAGGGAACACCGCGTGGAGGTGATAAATTATTTAATTTCTCTGTATGTATTTGGAATTCCAATCTGAATTTTTTCTAGGATTATATGGCATCATCAAGCTATATTTTAAAATGTTTCCCGGAAATTTAAAGTAAAACGTAAGTATTGTTAATGATGTTTTTAACACTAATAGCTCTGTAAAAATAGGAAATATTAAACTAATTATTTTTTGTTTAACGTATAAATAAAGTACACATTTCAGAGTTCAAAATGAGCGACCACAGGTCACAATCACCATCTATAAAGAATACAAAGGTAATGCAAGTCAAGTATTTGCTCTTTGCCTTTCATTTGAATAACGTGTTTCATCAATACAACCATCAATGGTCCGTAGGTATTATGCAATTTGTTTTAATGTTTGCTAATTACCTTGAGATAAATGCACCAGGCATTTATAAAGAAACAACGTCAAAGACGCATTGCAGCTAACTGCTGCATTTACGTGAAATCAATCGTAACGGAAGTAGTTTACAATAGTACAACACGTTTGATGCTTATGCTACGCTCGTTAACTTTTGTAACAGTTTGGTTAACCATAATGGTGAACTTTCATAATAGTTTGTTCTACATTTGTTTGATATGTCCCATTTTGCTTGTACGAGGAAAATCATTTTTGAAGTTAAATCATAGTTAACAAATTCCAATGTGAACAAATAAACGGCTTTTGCTATGAATCATAAAAAATGCATGTATATTCGCTATGTATTTTAGTTTCCATATAAAAGTGCTTCTTTCATCCACATTACGTTATTCACGATATATACTTATGTTTGCCTAAGAATCATTTCAAAATAATAAATGCTTATTCATATACAACACGAGAAAACATTCAATCGTGATATCGAGCTCTTTGACTGGTGTGGAAAAAGAATTGTAAACCTTCAAAGCAGGTCCGTTAGGTACCCTAATTGGAAAACTTAAACATGCAGCATACAATACTTGCAAAAGGGTAGCACTACCAACAATTTTGACACAAACTGTGTGTTTTCATGAGTGGCACATATTTGCTACAGTAAGTGTTTGTGTATTTATTATGATTCCCATTTACACCAAGCTGAACAAAATTCAATCAGTATGAAGAATGACAGTTTAATAATTTTAATAATTTAAACATATTAAACTTTAATCCAAATGCTTAAGAGTTGTTTTTGAGAAAAGAAAAATAGCGAAACATTTTCCATGTAGTGGGTAGTTTTAGGATAGGACAATTTGCTGAAAATCTACGCATGCGTTTTTCAGGTATGACATTTTGAATTTTTTCTACTTTTCGTTTTTGAGTAATGTGTAGTGTCAGACAGAAAGACAGAAACAGAAGGAAAATAAAAGAAAAAACCTCAGACACAAGCTGAACGTTTTGTTTAAAAAAATGTTCTTTTGACCTCAGTGACCTCATAACGTGTATTTAAAATGACATCGTTATTCTATTTGTCGGTGGAATAGAAAATTATTTTCACATACTAAAGATAGTGCAGATATTAAAATGGTCTTGAAATCTCGATAAACAGTGGACTCAAATTCTTATATATATAAGTAATTTCTTCAGTGAAAATCATTGTCCACGTTGCAGATTGTTAAAACGCGAATATTTCAACCGTTTCTTGTCTTGGTACAGCTTAATTAATTTGACCGAAGAACTAGTATTAGAATGGCTGAAACTTAATAATGACTTACAATATAAGGCTGACTTTATTGAGTACTATTTATATAAATATTTTCACGCTGAGCTGTGCGAGATTTATAACTTAATTAGAAGAAATGGAAAACATATGATTTGATATTTATGTTATGCATAACCACTTTTACATTACATTATAATATATATTATGTATATAAAAATTGCCTTGGTATTTAATATGGAACTTATTTCTCGTATTACCCTTGCACTTCGCTATATGATAACAAATTCATAAGGTTATGAACTTATGCATATGTGCCCTTTTTGTTAAAAAATAACCCTACATCTAAGGCCTACAAGCTAGTATCACTTGCGGTGATATTTTTACTTTCTCTACTGGTAAGTAGAGGAAGTATTGTATTCCATCCAAAAATTCGAGGACAAGATTTCACCGGAAATATATGTTTTGAGGTCCCCTGAATCCAAAAAAAATCATTTTTAGAAAAAGTTCCGTGTGTGCGCCTGTCAGCCTGTGCACAGCATAACTCAAAAACCAAAAGTCGGTGTTTAAGTTTAATGTCTTTCAAGTATGCGACACGAAGATTTTCAAGAAAATAGCCCCACCCTAAACTACCCTTTACATGGAAAATTTTGATTTTCTAAAAAATGGCACTAACGATTTTGATTAAAATGCCATTTGTTTAAGATATTTGTATGACAAATGAAATGTATATTTTGAATTTTCTGGCTTTAGCCTATGTAGTCCTGTTTACTCTGGATGACTTTTGAATAACTCGTAAACCGTAAGAGATAGACAAAATTTTAACTGTACAAAAAATGTAATCTCGCTAAAACACAGTTTATGTCTAAATAATTTTTTGTTGTTTGTTAAGTGAACTATTTGGGAGATATTCCTTCTTATTTGTGTCAGTTTCGGAAAACTTAAAGCTTTGGTAAAATGGTACATCGTTGTTAATTTTTTTATATGTTAAGCGTGCAAAGAGAACGGAATCTCAAAGCTTTAAAATATTTGACTATCGCTCAGAGCCTACTGTATTCTATGTAGCGTTCCACTCTTAGAAGACAGTATGGAGTTATATGGGATATATCTGTCTCTATCTAGAGCAAACAAGTTGTCATTAGCCGCGTCTTTTTCTACCCGCGCTGTTGCCAGATTCCTACTAGCATGGTATAAATATTCATTTGTTATAAATTTCAGATTTGAACTCATTATCCTATGCAGAATTTTTTTTCTCTATCAGGTTATATCCTTTTCAGAGTCATTATACATTTCTATAGGCCCAAATTTCTTCAGAAAACGTTTTTTTCAATACAAGTCCGATATTTGCTGTTTCTATACTCATCACGCACTAACTAACAAACTAACTGCTAGAATGCATCTATATTTTTTTCTTAGGTAGAGTAAACTATAGTGCTACTACCTGCCTACTTTGAATTCTCTATGTTTACCCAGTTAAGTGTTATAATTTTTTAAATTAAATGTTTTCGGAAAATTTTATATCTGTGCACTGCAAAAGTTACGCAGTGTGAAACTTTTTTGTTATTGAGTTTACATCAGGGAACCAGCGAGAACAAATGTTGAGGAAGGTTGGAGAAAGTTTTTAAAATAAACCAAAAGGCAGTGACCTCTTTCTTTTATCCAGTAAGGCAAACAAAAGGTATTCATCTATTCAGCGTATTCTCGCGCCAGGCCTGAACAGAAGATAGTATAAGGAGCAGCACTAACAGTAGTTCGAAAGAAACCGTGTTTGTAACTGTGAGCTGTTATTGCGTTATTTGTTTAATATTTTTGTAAATATTTGTAGTTATGGAGGGGGGAAGCTAGGAAGAGACGATATATTGGTAAATTAAGAAGTAAGGAACGCCAAATAATTATGACTGTGTTAGATTATTTTTGAAGCAAAATGCGTGTAAGTAAGGCAGTAAAAGAAACAGCTAAGGCTATCGGGTGTTCAGAAGCAGTAGTGTATAGGATTAAAAAGGAAGTAATGAAAGGACCTCTAAGAACGCCATCGAAAAAGAAAGCAAAAAGGGCGGGACTGCACAAAACGCTAGGTTAACGCAATATGATTGAATAGTGCAAGGTGCAGTGCGGCGAATTGTTCATTCTTTACAGCTTGCAAATATTCCACCCATGCTGAATATAATTTTGTCACGATTCAACAGTGATGAGACCCTACCAAATTTCTCAAGGGCCACTCTTAGTCGGTTGTTACATGATTTGGGGTTCGAATATGAAAGAAGGGGTAACAAGTGCATATTAATAGAAAGAGACGATATCGATATCATCAGATGGCGACATAAATATCTAAAAGACGTAAAAAGGTTTAGGGACCAGGGGAAATCAGTTGTTTATACAGACGAGTCATTTGTAAATTTAGGTCATACAGTAACAAAGGCATGCAGGGATACCAAAGTTAAAAGTGCCCATCAAGCAGCAATTGTAGGACTAAGTACAGGACTCGGCCACCTCGGGATCAGGCGCGGAGAAAGATTCGCAACTAGTACATGTTGCAACACTGCGCTCCATTTAACGTGTACTGTCTTCTAAGGGTGGAACGCGCTTTAATATTCCCCTTGCACCTACAAGGAAATAAGCAATAAGATAATTTGTACGAATGTTTATCTCACCTAACACAAACAAGATATAGGAATAAAAGTTTGTAAGAATGGTTTGTACAAGAGTAGAGGAAGTCATGTGAGTGCAACACATCAGACTTTTATTTTTTCAGTTCATAGATCCTGCAGTTTTTCTTAAAATCAGCTATACACGCAAGGATGGCAAAAATAGCTTCCTTCTGCGAATCACCAAATATAAAATATGCCCTACACCAGGCATAGCCAGAGAGTGAGAGGCGCCTACGAGTCCTAACTACTATTCAATTTATTCCACTTTATTGTAGAACAATGGATCTCCTAACTTCTCAAGTCACTCCTATGTAGCCCCCATAGTTTCAATTCTCCTATAGTTACAAACATGACATTTTTGGAGTGTTGCTGGAACAAATTATATGAAAAAAATATACATGTGGCACAAAATTGTTAATAAAAAACTGCTGATTCAAACTAAAAGCGGTGTGTTGAAGCTAATTTTCATACATTTAATTGAATTTTCATGAGGGATGTAATATACCTACTTATTTTTCAGCTAAATGTTATACTATTGTATTCTTATTCCCTGTATGTTGTATTTCTTATTACGCCCATTGTGGCTCCGCACCGTAATACTTGTCAATATGGCTGCTCTAAACTAAGGAAAAAATAAATAAAGAGTAAAATTTAACTGAGAATGTTCAAAAACATTTAACTCAAACGGACAGGACTAATTTTTCCCCTTTGGCAGCATTTTTGTTCTTAATTCCCTTATCGTATAGAAGCAGAATAAGGTAATTAAAACTGAAATTTAAATTTGTATTTCTGACTCGAGGAATAAATAAATTTCCGTAATTTGGGCTTTAACACGAAATAAGTTACTAGGGGTTCTTATTTTATTACTCTTAGGAATCAATCAAAAGAATGATTATTTAAAAAACTTACGTATTCTATGACTGAATTTATACCTAGGTGTACGAATTAAAACGCGTTTGGAATGCAGTTTTGGGTTATGTATACGGGCTAGGAGTACAGTAGCTTTTCTTTAAGCTAGAGGAAGATTACAAATCATATGGACACTTTTTGTAGCTTTTATAGGTTTGCAGAAAACTGCTTTGAAATACAGAGATGTTTGGCAACAGCGCCTTTCACCTTGCAGATGGGTGAGGAAATCGCAGTCGACAAGTGGGGGCTCGGCGCGCGCTCTTTTTTTTTTTTTTTTTTTTTTTTTTTCCATTGCAAAGTTGCTACTACATTACGGGAATGCCAAACTTTACTAAACAAGGCATTTCCTTAAAGATTTCAAAATATTTAATCCAAGTACCGAAATAAGTTTCAGTGGCGAGCTCCAGTGATTGGGACTGAACTAATTATAATCTCCACCAGAGCGGATGATCTATATATCCCTTCCATCCAGTATATTGAGAATGTCACAAAAATTGTACCAACGCTTTTACCTCAAACTTATGGTTATTTTATTGTTTAATAGCATCAGAACCAACCATTCATATTATTCATCATCCTGTGATTTATAAGATGGTACACAAAATTTAATTTATTTATATCAAAAAGCACTTCGTATAGAACAGTATGGATATGAGAATGCACCGACGAATGAAAACCCTAGAAAATAGAGTTTAAAAATGATATCGCTCAAATAAAAATGTTTCTGACATTACCTTTAAACAGTATTTAGGGCATATATGGGCCCTCCGTCATTTTATCCTCCTCTGCAGCTAATTTAGTACTTGAGGATTCCTAAGGCCAACCCTTGAATAGTTGGTCCACTTTAATGTATGTAAAACTTTGGGTTTTTACTAAAATTTCATACGAAGTTAGGCTTACAGAGAGACCTTCAAATAGCTACATAGCCTGCTTTCAAAGGTAGTACAGAGCAAAAGTTGCACAGAACTAACGTAGAACGTTTGTGGTGCTTTAATAATGCTAAAAACCATATTTATGAATTCGGGCAATTTTTGGCCTTTTTTCTCACATGGCTATGCCTAAAAAGAAATGGAAGGAATCCTTGAAGGTTATCAAAGAACACAGCTGTACATTCTGTTGACAGTTCCAGGAGCGATCAATAATGTACCTACAACCCTCTCTTCATCAACTACACATCAAGTACGATTCACTTCCTCCTACGGAATTCCGGAACGCATCTCAAAAGCCGAGCGCCATCTTGTACAGCAAATCCCCAAGCACTCTTACTGCAAAGAAACTCGTTATCTGGGAAGTTATATTAAACCAAGTCTCTTCTCTGTAATACAGTCCTGAAAAGGGCGTTCTTTCTTCTAGCAAACACTGAACTAAGAAATATTTCGGATATGAGTGAGACGTTTATTTAGATTAAGATATGGAAAAAGTATAACGAACAAACTCTGCATTATACTGCATTTGAAATACACATTACCCTGATGCAGTGGCGTAGCCTGACAATCAGACTTATTTCACCCAACGAATATTGTAAAATTCGTTAAAATATGACCCAACCTAAACAGAATTGCTCTTCATCTTTTACCACTATCTCAAACAAATGGTCTACAACGCTGAGAGCATGATTCAAGAGAAAATCTGATTTTCTGTCAGAACTTACATCTATAAAACAAAAACTTCTGTTTAACACTTATGTAACGAACGGTAGAGAGTTGTTCTTCACTATTAATGTCAGGAGTTTCACCTAGTATTAATGAAACAAAGAAGGCATCAGAAATGTCTTTCTTAATTCCATGTGTCACGGCGGCACTCTTACTTGAAATTAAGTCATTCTGAATATCAAGTGATGTTACACGAAAAACAGCCTGCTTTTCCAAGTGATCTTACAGAGAGGCGTTGTATATTGCTAATTCATTTAAACATTCAATGTTTGAAAATCCTCCATTCTCATTGTGACCATGAAAACCAAGTGTCTGTTTTCCTAGAAAACATACAGCCCGTACAAAATGAGAAAGTAAAGCTCTGTCCGTTTTCACTTCACCGTTATGCTGTTCAACTAAGAGCTCATACTGATTATTCAATGAAAATTCTATTCTTGGAGTTATCCCGAACAATGTTTTTTCGCATATTATATGATTTCAAGCATAGCTGTGCATTTTGACTGCCTTATAAATGTTATTTAAATCGTTGTTAAGTGTTGGAATTCCAGATGCACTTTTTATTTTAAGAAAGAGCACAAGATCAACAAAACCGTTTGAGTAAAGTTATACAACCACACAGCCAGGATTGGATTTTCATAAACTTTGATGTTGAAATGCCTTACTGATTTTTAATATTCGTGCAATACTGAGTGCGGACTTTGGAGGATCTGCTTTTATACATCGCCTGTTAGAGAAATTTTAATGTTCGGAAGTTTCTTAAATTGAGTTTGTCGATCACACAACAATGATTTATATTTTCGTTGCAAAAACGGCACGGAAACAAAGTTTTGTTTACTACCGTAACTCCTAGTCGTTTCGTACCTTTTGGAGGGCAGATGTAGGTTTAAGGACGCTCAACTACATGGTCATCAGCCCTCTTGTAAAGCATTTAACTTCTGGATGTACACTATCTATGTAAGTACATACCACACAATCCCGCAAATTTTAACCTACATTTGCATTAATAGTGAGTAACCAAGTGTCCAATCATGTTCAAATGTTCTCAGTTGAACACACATACAAAAAACAAAACAAATCGCGAATTACTCCCTATTCACGACTTTAAAAGCAACGTGAGCGCGATTATTAATACGAGATGTACTCTAGGTCGGTAGGTACATACGCGCAGAACACCAGTTTCTTCCAGCTGATGACAGATGCCCAAATTTTGCTTCGAAACATGCTGCTGCAGTGGCGCGAATTCAAACCATAATGTTTAGGAAAGCTTGATTTTTAGTAAAATTAAAACGATTCTGTACCACAAAATTACAATGAACACCGATTTTGCAATCAGTTTGAGGAAAATTACATGTTATGTACATCTCTCACATTCTTAACGCTAAGCCCCTGCCCTGATGCTAGTGCTTGCAATGTTCAATCTGTATCCATACTAATGTTATAAAGAGAAAAAATCTGATGTGTTGCAGTCACATTACTTTCTCTACTCTTGTACTAAACATTCAGACAAACTCTTATTCTTCTATCTTCTTCGTGTTAGTTGAGAGAAACCTTTGCAGAAATTATCTTATTGCTCGTTTTCTTGCGTGCAACGGGAATATGGGAATACAGTAGGCTTTGAGGGATAGTAAAATATTTTAAAGCTTTCAAATTCCGTTCTCTTTGTACGGTTGCGATGTTCCATTTGACAAAAGCAGAAGTTCCCCAAAACTTACATAAATAACGAGGAATATATCCGAAATGGTTCACTCTATCAAAAAAAAAAAAAAAAAAAAAAAAAAAAGAAAAATAAATAATAATAAAAACAAACAAATAAATAAATAAATAAAATAAAATAAAAAATAAAAAAAATAAAAAAAATAAAAAAATATTTAGACGTAAATTGTGTGTTTTAGCAAGATCTACATTTTCTGTATAGTAAGATTTGATCTTTCTTACGGTTTACCAGCTATGCAAAAGTCATCCAGAGTAAATAGGACTTCATGGGCTATAGCCAGAAAATTCAAGGTGTGCATTTCATTTGTCATAAACATATCTCAAACATATGTCATTTTAATTTATTTACTGCACTTACCATTTGCAACGATTTCCTCAATTTCTGGATCACTGACGTCATAGTATTAAATTTGGAAAATTCGATCGTTATGGTTGAAACGTACGCTATCTGCCGACGAGTTTATACAACCATTTGGTCTTTCCCAAAGTACACAAACCATATTGTAAGTTAAACAAGGCTATACAAAGCAAATCAAAAGGATAGTTTCATAAATGACAAAGGAATAAATATGTTTATTCCTGTAAACATCGACTGTCCCTTTTCAACCTTTGGCTTCTAACTGGTTAAGCGTTAGATCATGCTCCTCTATGTACAGCTATGTGCTATACGCTACGTAAATCTACGAAACGGGACCACCAGCTTTACTTCCCTTCCGAAGGAAACCTTACTAAGGATTTTTATACGCGAAAATTTTCATTGCCTCTGATGGAGAAGGAGAGGGCTAGGGAAGGAGAGTGAGGAAGTGGAGGCAGACAGCGTGAGAGGGAGAGAAAGACAAAGGGTAGAGAGGTCGAGAGGTAGACAAGGGAACGACGGTAGAGACATGAGGGAAAACGAGAGAGGCAGAGTGGGATAGGGAGGGCGAGAGATGGCGAGATAGGAAGAGCGACTGTGAGAGGGTGAGAGTGAGAGGGTCAGAGTGTGATAGTGCGCAAGACAGTGAGGGGAGAGATTGTAAGAGGGCGAGAGTGAGGGGAGAGATTGTAAGAAGGCGAGAGTGAGGGAGAACGCGTGAGAGTGCGAGAACGTGTGAGAGGGGAAAGAGAGAGTGGGATGTGAGCGGTATGAGAGCTGTGAGGCTGGATGATAGAGGGTTTGAGACGACTGAGGGCGGGTAGTGAGAGGTGACGGAGTGTTGAGTGGGGTGAAGCATAAGAGAGGGATCAGAGGGTCAGAGAGGTGCCAGAGTGGAGTGAGGCTAAGTCAGTGTCCGTCAGAGGATCGTGGGAGGGTCCGTGAGAGGATCCTTGAGAGGGTCGTGAAAGGGTCGTAGAGGGTCCGTGAGAGGTCCGTGAGAGGGTCGTAGAGGATCGTGAGAGGGTCGTAGAGGATCGTGACGGTCCGTGAGAGGGTCCTTGAGAGGGTCGTGAAAGGGTCGTAGAGGGTCCGTGAGAGGGTCGTGAGAGGGTCGTAGAGGATCGTGACGGTCCGTGAGAGGGTCCTTGAGAGGGTCGTGAAAGGGTCGTAGAGGGTCCGTGAGAGGTCCGTGAGAGGGTCGTAGAGGATCGTGACGGTCCGTGAGAGGATCCTTGAGAGGGTCGTGAAAGGGTCGTAGAGGGTCCGTGAGAGGTCCGTGAGAGGGTCGTAGAGGATCGTGACGGTCCGTGAGAGGGTCCTTGAGAGGGTCGTGAAAGGGTCGTAGAGGGTCTGTCGGAGGATCGTGAGAGGGTCGTGAAAGGGCCGTGAGAGGATCCGTGAGAGGGCCCGTAAGAGGGTCCGTGAGAGGGTCCATGTAGCCAGCTTGTCGGTCTCTTGTTTTGGACAAAACTAAAATACCTCCATAGGTAAAGGTCAGAGACAAAAACGTAAGATACAAAATGTGTTCCAAATACCGAGATCTATCACTGGTTTAAATTAATGTGATGACTTCCCTTCCACCCGGTATATATGTGAAAGTCACTCTAGCTATTCCGCGAGTCGCCCAGGCCTGGCTTACTTGTTTTCCTCCTCGCAATTAGCTGTCACTATTCTGTTGTTCCTCACGACATCATGGCAAGAGTATGGAATTTCTAGGCAAGTATACAGGTACTTGCGTTTAAACATCTGACTGTCGATTCAGTTGTACTTACAACGAAAGCAACCACTTCCATTAACATGAAGTAGAGAGAAAGATATGCTTTAGTAAGAATAGGTTGTATAAACAATATACAAATAAGCGATAGCGGATAGAGAATGTCATGTGAACCTAACTTATGAGTAGTTCCTTTCAAATGAACCATTTACTGGCATTGCCCTTGATTCATACCTTTCACACCAAGGGAAGCGTACCTAATATGTGGGAGTTTTGTCACAGCGTGCTAAAATTAATCAGGAAATAAGGGATACTCTCTTGAACATTCTGAGATACAAAACTGTAGCCCTCGAAACCACAAGACTTAAGGATTTATGGGCTTAAGCACAATATATTCTGCCATTCCCTAGAATTTCCGTCACTTTGTACACGACTAAAAAACTCTTCCCGAACCTCCGTACGTTTCTTCCTATCCAAGTTACAAGCCGCAAGAGGTTCATCTCAAACGAAATTATCAGTGGGGTAGCGTGGTGTTCTACAGCAGTCAGTTTTAAGCTGTTTATGCTTTAACAGACATAAACTAACGTATCGCCGCCATCACCGCCGCCGCCGCCGTCGCCACCACCGCCACCGCCGCCGCCGCCGCCGCCACCGCCACCGCCACCGCCACCGCCACAGCCGCCACCGCCACAGCCGCCACCGCCACCGTTGTACTTTTGCTTGGAAATTTTGTATTGCTCTTAATAAAAATTTTATTCGGTTTTCCTTCACAAATAGGTGGAGCTCTACATTTTCTTTCTTTGTGCAAATAGTATGTTCTTCCGCGTTGAAAATATTACTTAAGGGGAGACTGTGAATTATGCACCACTTCACAGAAAAAAGCAATAGAGGTAAACTATAGCCTAACCTTTAGGGAAAGTACTACTCTTTTAAGTATGACAACCTCTTTGTGCTCACGTCACGTGGCTTCTTTATTCGTAAATATGTAGTTTTTTTTTTTTTTTTTTTTTTTTTTTTCAATTTTTTGCTTTGAACACATTTTCCTGTGAATGTCACTTACTGGTATAAACGAGTGTTTTCTCAGAACTACCAGAGATAACTTCTACGAGGTTTGTTGTGAGCATACTTAGGTGTTAATAACATGGGCTATTTTTTAAAATAATGGCTAATAAACATTAGTCAAACTTATTGGATAAAGATAGATCAGTTATGCTTTTATGTACATTATGTAAAAGTTCCACTGTTATACTCTTAAGTATCTTAATTTTCGAGACGTGGGTAATGAATTTATCAGATTTAACATTGCTGGAATAGAGTTTTCTATCTACTCTTAGGATGCCAAAGAACTCATGGGGAGACAATAAAAACCGGACAGAAAAGCGAAAAGAGTTTACAATCATTGAGATAGGAAATGGGAAATTGAATCATATACATGAGCATGCGTTTATTTTCAAGCAAAGGGAACCTTTCAAAGCCTTCTTAGTTCATCCTCAAACCAATGAACCCATAGGAGCAACCCGTCAAGTTGACTGTGCTGGGATGTAAACTGCAGGGCATAAACGCAGCTGCTTCTACAATGCAATGTACCTTCACTAAAGATGCATGGAATTAACACAAGGTACACATTAGGTTAACATAAGTGTAAGCGCCGAATAATCGCTAGAGGACAAATCCAACTGCTGGTGTAGGAAGTGTACTGCTTGTAGGGGATCCACATCCAAGCGATAGTAGTCCATAGTTACACACACAGACGCTTATGTGCTGATTAAGGGGACCGACCCTTGAGCATTAGGCAAAAATGGTGCAAAATATATGTATCTTAGGCTTTTCAGCTTCTTATAAAGTCCGATTTTCTAGTACGTTTTCGTATAGTAAGTATTTCTGCTATCGAAGTGAAAATAAGGGAGTTAGGTGGAGATTTACATATTGCTGTAGCGCATTTGAACTCTGACGTTTTTCACGTTTTTATTTTCTCTACTACATATAGTAAGTAGGTAAAGTACTGTATTCTAACCAAATATTTGATGTCAGGATTTCACCGAAAATATATATTTTGAGGCCCCCTGAATCCAAAAAAGGTCTTTAAAAAGGTCCATGTGCGTATGTATGTGTGTGTGCCTGTGTGTGTGTGCCAGTGTATGTATGTGTGTATGTGTGTGTGTGTGTGTGTGTGTGTGTGTGTGTGTGTGTGTGTGTGTGTGTGTGTGTGTGAACAGCATAAACTCAAAACCGAAAAGTCGGTTAAAAATCCAACTTGGTGTTTAAGTTTAATATTTTTCACGGATGCGACACGAAGATTCTGAACAAAATTTCTTCATTCTAAACTACCCTTTACATACAAAATTTTTCGAAAAGTTTTACTTTCTCAAAAATTGCTCTAACGATTTTGATTAAAATGCCTAATGTTTAAGACATTCTTATGGCAAATGAAATGTATATTTTGAATTTTCTGGCTATAGCTCATGTAGTCCTGTTTACTCTTAATGACTTGTATAACTGGTAAACCGTAAGAGATAGACCAAATCCTGCCATACAAGAAACGTAGATCTCGTTAAAGTACACAATTTTTGTCAAGTGATCTTTTTTTGTGAAGTGAACCACTTCGGAGATATTCCTTGTTATTTGCCAGAATTTTGCAGTAAGACGCTCTCAAATGTGGGTAGTTATTTATCTTTTTCTCTGTTGGTCATACAAAGAGAACGGAATTTCAAGGTCATCATATAGCGACCACTCTTAAAACATTTGACTATCGCTTAAGGCCTTGTTGCACCTACAAGAAAATTAGCAATAAGACAATATGAAATAGATAGAGGAATAAGCATTTGTAAGAATAGCTTGTGCAAGAGAAGGGAAACTCGTGTGAGTGCAACGCTTCAGTTTTATTTTTCCAAAATTTCTAGATTTCTATTTGCAAATTTTGCTCCACACATGTTTCTAAATTATGGATTTTAACCCTCCGTTGGTCGCTAAGGGTCTGGCAGACCCCTTCGTTTATTTAAATGTTCTTCTTTTCGAATGAAAGCACCTATGCAACTGCCTGACTAGGACATCTAATATTACACATTACTTCACTGTTTGGTGGAGCGAGAACCTTCTGTTTATTACTTTAGCTCCAAGAATGACTAATCAGCAGTTACATGTCACAGAGGCCCTACCAAACTCTAAGCGCCAATTCTCACATATTACTGACATGTGTTCTTCCTTGTCAGTTGTGAAATATTGCTTTGGCATTGCAAGTAGCATGTTACTACTTCTCACAAACAGGAGTATGGTCTACAAAATACCAAGGATTTGGAAGAGGTGCATTATCTATC
This sequence comes from Tenodera sinensis, assembly GCA_030765045.1. NCBI lineage: Eukaryota > Metazoa > Arthropoda > Insecta > Mantodea > Mantidae > Tenodera > Tenodera sinensis. Next base: position 167,313,122 of record CM060962.1, read on the forward strand.
TTGTAATGTTGATGCCCTACACGTGTTTGACAACTTGTATGAATTAGATAATTCCAATTCTGAAGATAAATTGAAAATGAGATCTTTAGATTCAGAAACTGATCCTAAAGGAGAGGATGAAAACAACCTATGCCATAATACAGGTATTTTGTAGGTTATTATTATTATTATTATTATTATTATTATTATTATTATTATTATTATTATTATTATTATTATTATTATTATTATTATTATTATTATTATTATTATTATTATTATTATTATTATTATTATTATTATTATTATTATTATTATTATTATTATTATTATTATTATTATTATTATTATTATTATTATTATTATTATTATTATTATTATTATTATTATTATTATTATTATTATTGTTGTTGTTGTTGTTGTTATTATTGTTACAATTAATGGCTACATTTCAAATTACAACTTTTATACCTGAACATCGCAATTTATCTTTCCATGTGGTGTAGTACAAATTATAATGTATGGTGTACTCATAATACGTAGCGGAGTTGGTAGAGCACTTGCCTGCTGTGCAAGGTGTCCCGGTTGAATTCCCGGCAGGGGGGTAGGAAGTATAATGGCGGCGGCGTCGTGGCTGAGTGGTTAAACCGCTCGCCTACCCGCATGTGGTATTCGTGATGGACGAAGCGGCGTCTGGGCGGGTTTTCTCCGGTTTCCCCCGCCACTCATTCCACCAATTGCTCCATTATCACCTTTCCAATCATCCATTTCGCCTGCGTTTCATATCATCCTCTTCCTCACTATCATACCTGGTGTTGGGCTGACCACCTGCTTCCAAGTCTTCACTCTGTCTGGTCCAGAGGTCTCTATGCTCCCCGACAGGCGCCTGACCCTAGGCACTGGCTTGTAAGTCCTAGGGGGTGTAAGTCCTACATTAAGGGAGGGTAATCAGGGAAAGAAAGAAGTACTCATAATACATTTTATTCATCTTTGGTCGATCTAGTGAGATAGTGCTAATAAAAACCTTAAAAAACGTACCTTAATATAGATCAGACCTGGACGACTCGCTCCATACCTCGAGCGACCTTCATTTTTTTTACCTGTTAGACTTACCGTTATCAGTCAAGGTCGTGAGCAATCTGTGCTCTCTGAGCACAGCTCTGATGTAAACAAACAGGTTTGTCAATAATACTCTCCGGTATCTGTCTCACAACCCACATATAATATACCGTAGAGAGAGAGAAAACCTGTAACAATTTTGCTATTATGTTATTCGAGTAAGACTACGTATTCCATTAAACTATTTTAGACATTGATATTTTCTTTATTTTCTTAAAATAAAACTGAAAGATGTGCAGCTCCTCAGAGGTTAGATGATTTAAAAAAAAAAAAAGATGCTTTAGTTTATAATTGGGTGCTTCTAAGAGCGCATATTTCAGAATTTGAACACCTGAAGTAAAACCTCCATTTGCTCAAATTAGAGTCAACATTGTTAAAATAGAATAAAAATAATACTCATACCAATGATCTGAAAATAACACGACTGGCAATAACAGAACGCTTATAATATTCTTAAAATCGTATCAGATCTTTAAAGTAGATATGAATATAACACAGCCATGTTATATTAGTTCATTCTCGAGATGTTGAACAAACAGATTAGAATACAAACGTATGCGTTATTTAGCCTCCGGTAGTTTGATAGCTTGAAGAAGGCGATAATGTAAAACTTTACTTTCTCTAATGAAAACTTTGGTAAATCCTCTCTTTTGTTAACAAAGCATACATGCGGTAAGCAACAAGTTGGCTTACTTTCAATGCCCAATTAATAACACATAACGTTTATCTTGCATATGGCATAGTTCATGATCACAAATTATACCTTTAAGATACTGGTTGAACTGCTCAATATTTAGATCTCCCATTATGTTTCGTATCTAGATAGTCCATGTTCCATTCTTAAGAGGGTTTTGGTTATCACAAAGCGGAGGAGGATTTCGGCACTTAAGCCCACAGTCATCATTGCGATTCTTGAAACCTTCAGGACGAGGGGGTAAGGTGAAGGGCGTAGAGAGTCACTAGATTCTGGATGATAAGATCGGACTCAGGCGGGATCCCTAACGTCTCCACAGCCTGACGCCGGACACTTCGCATAAGAAAACCGGGTACACAGTTCCACAAAGCAAATTCCCCCGCCATATGCCCCACCCATCGTTCACTCGCCTGAACCTTTGAGCCCGCAGCATGATGAGTGAGGGCCGGAACTTGGGGCCCGGTTGTATCCTCCGGTCAACTGGTGCTACAAGTATAACGTAAACAAAGCTAACACAACGTGTATTGTGACAGTATCTCTGTGTTGGTAGGAGGGAAGTGAGTGAGCGAGTGAGGGAGTGAGTTGGGTTTAAGGGCCCATCGACAACGAGGTCATTTATGCCCCAAGTCAAAACATAAAAATCGTAAAAAGCTTAGGTTGCTAGCAAGAAAAAAATGAAAGTTAAAGCACTGAAAACATTAAAAGATGAATGCTAAAAGAGTTAAAAGATTAAAAAATGAAGGCTTAAAGATTTGCAACATTAAAAAGTGAATCAGAAAACAATTAAAACGGTAAAAGGTGAATCTTAAAACAGAGATAAAACGCTAAAAAACATGATCAAATACAAATATAAGAATTCACATACTAAATGCTTAAAAATCACAGAAGAACAAAGCACAAGCTAAAGTTGCCTCCCGTACCCGAACTGGGCGACATACCGCTGCATGGTGGTCGCTCAGAATTGAGCACAGTGTAGCAGCCAGGCCAAGGGACTGGCGCTCGCAGGTGTGCGTTGGTAGGAGGTGTTGGCATTGAATATCGGTCGCTTAGGCACACGAGGTCCCAACTTCCTAGCCTTAATGATAAGGAAACGAAATGATAGGTAACGAGACACAGGAAAATTAGCTGCATTATATAATCCTATCTAGCATTCACCTACCGAGAAGTAAAAAAAAAAACGCGCAGAAAGCCAATGTAAGTGGCCGTCCCAGTGGGAATAGAACCCGAGACCTCTAGAATGCGAGCTCCACACGTTACCGCGGAACCATCTCGCTCCGTACATTCACAAAAGAAAACTCACTTCAAATCTGGCTTTCTTAGGTATCGAACCCGAACAGAAGTTCGTGACAGACGCCATCCCAAGTAAAGCCATAATCCTATCTCTGATAATGGAACTCTCTAAAACACTGAAGGTAATTGCATTTTCCTGGTCCAATTGTGCTGCCTAAAGCTGATTTAAAACTATCCCCGGGGGAGAGTCTGATGGAAAAACGTAGTTTGCTCCATGGCGCTTGTGTAATTAAATGTTAATTCTCGTAAATGCTTATCCATGCAGCTAATGCAATATTGACCGAAAAATGTTGAGATAAACTGATACTAACATCTACAATGAGCTACAGTAAAACCACATAGCGATCTTAAATGTTTCCCTACGTAGTATTGGTGATCTCGACTGTTATGAAACTTGGTAGAGGTTACTTACCGCAGTTTCCACTTAGGAAATGAACTATTGTTATTTTGCCTGAAGTGGAGATTCTAATGTGGTGAAAGGAAGAACTCCAAATATCTTGCTTATTATTCTGTTAGTACGCTAGTTGCAAAATGTTTGTGAGACTAACATTTCTAACAGTTCCATTCCATAGTACTCGTATTACTCGTAAAGCTACATAGATTACATGAGAAACAGAGTTCCGACCGCATGGCAAGCATAAGAAAGAGACACAGGTATGTGTACTTGAACAGCTCATTACCTGTTTTCAAACATCACATGACATGCAAGAGCCACAAAGAGTAGATGAGGGTGAGAGGGGTAGACAGCAGTAGGGGCAGGGTTTTGGTTGGAAAATTAAAACTACCGGTACTCAACTTACTCTAGGTTGGCTCGAAGGGATGCTGTGCAGTCACTTTTCTTTTACGACAGAAGATTATTTTGGTGATCGTGTCCCATTTGAGAGCCAGAATGTCCATAGTGTGGCATTGGATCAAATTCAGAAAGAGGAGATCCAGTTACATCAACGAGCTGACCTAGAACTTTTGTGCAGAGTGTACTTTGGTTCTTGAGAGATTGATGGTATAGATGGTATACTTTTCTAAGGATATCTGAAAGTAATTTATTACATGGAATAATTCACATCAAGTGCTTGTCTATAGCCACAGCGGTCCCAAACTATGATAGACGTAAAAAACTTTAAGTTGCACATTAAATTCCCCAGCTGATTCGTACTTTTTCCCGGTTAACCACAAGGGAATCTCACATCAGAGATAAATACCCCAAGGGTGACTTACAATTGTAAGTACTTTAAGTCCCGGGTTTAAGAAACATTAAGTAATGTCGAAATGGCAAGTTGGCCATGGTAGCTTGGTGGTTAAAGCAGCCGCTCGATGCGGAAGATCCGTGGTTCAAATCCCGGCTATGCCACTGAATTTTTCAGCTTCTGATTCAACCTCTTAAACATTGCCCACACACGGCTTGTGTGTTTAAAAACACCAGCAGTAAGCTTGTTGGCATAAATAAATAATAATTTGGTTTTGGTATTTTAATACGGAAAGTATGCAATCCTTAGCCATCTGTGTATTTGGGTGAACGACCTGGGCATAATAACATTCCTGCGCATGCACTAAATTCCTCCATGGAGTCCTTGGTGCTCATCCCATTCCGCTGCTTGTGTATTTTGTAGTACAGTAAAGTTTTAACAGCAGTGCGTTACGTACCAGTACACAGCTGCTAAAATAGCTGACTTGAGCTCCAGCACACTTTGATGTAAATGTACGGAATCATCTCAACGTCACATATCCAAACCGATCGATTGGTAAAGGTGGGCCATTTCCATTGTCAGCACGGTCCCCAGATCTGACACCTCTCGAATATTTTCTGAGGAGTTGTATGAAGAGTATGGTGTATGGCACTCCTGTAACGTCAGCGAAGGAGTCCAGGAGTGGAGTGAGTACGAGTCGCCTGGGTTAAACCAGGCGGATGGTAAAGTGGCCACGGTACCTATCCGTTTAATTACGGATTTACCCGTGAGGTGGTATAGGTTTGTCTAATTTTACAAGCTTTAGTGTAATGTCTCTAATGGTGCAGGTTAGCTTCCTATGTTGTCATTGGCGGTGGGATGTGTCAGATCTTGGATGTCTAGCCATCCAAGCGACCATTGCCCTACTGCTTACTTCGTCGGCCGCTTGTGGAACCGTCGTGCAATGCAGTGCCAGTGACAGGAAACCGAGAGGAATAGTGAGGGTGTGGTGGTGCCAAGTGTGAAGTATATTTGGCGATTTGGGTGTTTTTGAAGGGATAGCGGTAGTTACCAGCCAAGGGCGTCCTTGGGCAAGCGGTAGCTCTGCCGCCGTCTGGGGAGGCGATGATCATATTGCAGAGTGCCCCAGAGTGTTGACCAACTGGTTTGGGTGAGGTGTGAGTTTGGCATACATTGTGCGACGCCCACAATGTATGGTATGCCGGAATGAGTGTGGAGGATGTGTGATGGAAATCTACGGTCGCTAAGCGTCCTGTTCTGCACGGCCTGCAGCCTGTGGATGGTGGGTAAGCGAAGGACCTTATGGCTCGAGTCCACGGAGCGATTGAAAATCTTTAAAGACAACCGTACGCATTTGGGCATGTGCATGGTGCTCAGTACCGCTCTGGAATGAGGTAAGAGGCACACAGTTCGAAGCCCGTTTGTAATATACAGCTCAATGTTGGATTTATTGACGGAATGTGAAAGTACACCCATCTCACACTTCAATGCGCTACAGCGTCCAAACCGTGCATTTGCGGATTGGAGTTCCTGTTTGAAAACCAATCAGTTCGCCATCCCGTACAACATACTAAGCGTTGTCGGTGCTTTTTGGGACACCTGTAGAGCTAAATACACATTCACACACAGGAAAAAATTAGTGGGCGTGCAGTTGCGAGTATGTGATCACCCAGGAACCGCCACTGGTAGATAATCGTGCTACATAGTTAAAGCAGCGAGCTTACCTGCATATCAATAGTGAGACAGCAAATCTAAATCTCCAGAGCAGTTATTATTTTAGGCAACATATTAAGTGAGCTGTATGTATCTGAAGCCACTGTGTGTCATGTCCGTTGGAAATGCATGTAACTGTACTCAATGGGGCCATTCCATGACAACTATTAATTCAAATTGGCTTCATTACAAAACAGCAGCAAACGTAATCTTTTATTAGAAAATTTACTTTGACTTTGGAAATTACATTCGACTCAAAAGCAGTATATATAGCAGAACCCCGCTAATCCGAATTAATTGGGAGTGTGATCTGTTCGGATTCAGAAATGCTGGATTATCCGAAAAACAAAAAAGAAAAAAAGTATATAATTTCAGTCGTGGGATTAGCAGCTACAAGGTAAGAGTGTAGCTATATAAGGAAGTGACAACGTTGCGATTACCATGCACAACATAATGACAATGTATTCTGACTGTGGACATAGCCGATCGCATGCGATAGTGGCGGTACATGGGATTAGCGGGGTTCTACTCTACATGTTATTTGCTATGCAAATATGACAAAACTTATAGATGTTAATCAAAATTCGTAGAGCCATTTTGGAGACGGTCTAACAAGATTAGGGTAGTTTAGGGTTAGTGATTTTATTGAACATTTTCGCTTCATATCTTGGAAGATGCTGTACGTACATAATAAAGTTTGGTATTTATAGCCCATTTTATTCATTTGTTTCGCTCGTTAGCGGTCATTCTACAGTAATTTATGCTTTTCGCTCATAAATTAATACAGAACAGGTGCTTGTTTGTGTTACACCGTGCACTACAATTTTGTGCAATAAACATTTCGTCCTGATGCGTGCAGTTTCAATCATGATTTTGTCAGTTCTATAACAAACATGCTTTCTCTACACTACGAATAACCTTATTACTGTTTTTTAAATTATGGATTTTGCCTTCAAATTATCTGGAAAATCGGATTTGCGGGGTTCGGATTAGCGGGGTTCTTCTGTATATGTAAAAAATCTGATGTGTTGCACTCACATGATTTTCTCTATTCTAGTACTAACCATTCTTACAAACTCTTATTCCTATATCTTCTTCATGTTAAGATTAACATTTGTAGAAATTATCTTATTGCTACTTCCTTGTAGGTGCAAGGCGATTGTTAGAATACAGTAGACTTTGTGCGATAGTCAAATCTTTCACAGCTTTGAGATTTCGTTCTGTTTGCACACTTAACATATAAAAAATGAACAACGATGTTCCATTTCACGAAAGTTTTAAGTTTTCCGAAACTCACACACATAACAAGGAATATCTCCGAAATGGTTCACCTTACAAGAAAATTTATTCAGGCATAAATTGTGTATTTTAGCAAGACCTACGTTTTTTGTATAGTATGATTTGGTCTATCTCTAACGGTTTACCAGTTATGCAAAAGTCGTTCAGAGTAGATAAGACTACAGGGGCTATAGCCAGAAAATTCAAGATATACATTTCATTTGTCATAAAAATATCTCAAACATATGGCATTTTAATTAAAATCGTTAGAGCCATTATCAAGAAAATCAACATTTTCGAAAAAGTTTCCATGTAAAAGGTAGTTTAGGGTGGGGCTATTTTATTAAAAATCTTCGCATCGCATCCTTGAAAGACATTAAACTTAAATACCAACTTTAGTTTTTAACCTACTTTTCGTTTTTGAGTTATGCTGTCCACAGACTGACAGACAGATACACACGGACCTTTTTCTAAAAATGCTTCTTTTTTTTTGGATTCAGGGGGTCTCAAAACATAAATTTCCGGTGAAATCTCGACATCAAATTTTTGGGTGGAATACAATACTTCCCCTACCTCCCAGTAGAGAAAGTAAAAAAGGGGCAAAAAAGCAAATTATGCAGCCTATAACGAGTAAAAACCGAGCAAATGTGTAACGTTAAGGACAAAACGTTTAAACGCTACTCAAATTGTGCTCTGTTGTTATTGAGTGTCGTTTAACTATTCTGTAAATAAGCACAACATCAAGCATTTACCAGCAGTATAGTTAAAAATTCGTCCTTTATGTTACAAAGCCATTTCTTGAACTAATGTTGGCAATTTACAGAAGCACCGGCTGCATCAAATGGTTTCTTCACATAAAGCAAGGTAATTAATTGAACTTTGAAACTATTTCGCAGATTAGTTGAAAGAAAGACGCCATAAAAAGGCTTTAGTTTTGACTTTTATACTAAAAACTTTTTTCGACGATGGTGCTTCCTGATCTACATCCTCATGGTGTCGTGGTATATTTTACTGCATATGTTTGCATGAAGTATATTAAATCCTCTAAATTTTGAAATATTATTGCAGACGTTTAACATAACCATGTTTGCTAAGGGACATTTACCTTTTAAACCTTACTTGGATCTTTAATTCCTTTTTATTTCTTAATAATTACTTATATAATTCATGCAGCAGCTAAGTATGAGAATTTCGTTTTGCTATGGTCTTGTGAACATATTGTAATACTCACCACAGGAAAGGGAAGATAGCAATATAAATTGTATGTACAAATCCTCCTTATTTACTTCCAGATTATTTTATAGTAAATAAATGAGGTACTGGATAGAAATAATCAGGACAAATCCTAATTAGTCACTTGCAAATTATGTTACCATAATAATACATTCCGTCTAACAACTGGTTCTGCTAATATGGCCCGATAGTGAGTGTAGTTCGCTTGTCAAGGTCAACATTACATGCCTTCATATTTCTTTATTATAAGTAGGTAATGATAATCGGCACAGCAAGGAAAAAATATCGTAGGTTACAAGAATTTAAAATGCAACACGGATTTATCTCAAATTCGTTGAGCCAATCACCAGAGCCCAAGCCTTTCAATTTCTCTGATGTCGCCGGCTTCTCCTATCTTTAGGTTTCTTTCTAGTGCCAACCACAAGACCGACCGCTCAAAACCAAACGCTCGAAAATCGCCCTAATTATCAATTTGGCCTAAACCATTTCAGATTCTGAGAAGTGCATCACCTCGTCGGCTAACCCTGGACTTCAAACGAACCAATGAGGCATTCCTTGAGATTTTATTAATTCTCTTAAGATGCGAATTTGCATATTTTTTCTGAAAGTTTGAGAGAAAATTATATACGCTGGGCTGATTGACATCAAAGTAATGTACGATGCACCTGTAAAAAATATAAGGGTTAAATTCACATTCTTACCTATTTAAAATACTTTAAATTTTTATCTATGTTAATGGAATATTTATATATACGTGTACGATATTCAAGGACTTTAGTGCAGTTCTTTTTGTCAGATATATATTTTTTTCATTTAGTCAATTTTTCATGTGTTAGTTTAAAGTCTCTCTTGTCAAAAGCTAAGTTTGTTGCCTGCTACTCGAAATTTTACTTTGGCTTTAACAAGTCCTTATGACTTAAACTACATTGGGTTTTTATTATTTGTTTGTTTTTTAATCTGTAGCTATGCAATGACACCGTAATATAAATTTATATTTAATTAGTAATTTAATAATTAATGCTTAATATTAATATTTATACTTTTATAAATAAATGATAGGGAGATATATAATATTTGTAATAAATAATTTCCGTATGCTAAAATTAATGCATAAGCCTGAATTAGCGGTGCAATTTAAGGATTCAGGTAAAGACAATCAAACCACTGCAGCGAGGTAATTAAGGTTACAATAAAACTCAGTCGATCAGAATATCATTAGCTCAAGGTGTACCTGGAAATCAGATGTCGGTACGTAAGGAGGTGCAGTTGCTTGGCACATGATCCATTTCTGAGAGTTATGCTACCTGCCGCAGGGGAGGGGATCCGACCCGTTGGGAAGTTGTTCGGATTGTGTTGATTTCGGCGGGGCAGTGATTTCCGATACCCATGAGAAATTGGATGCGTCTGGGCGGTGATGCTCAGGAGCGGCTGTGAGCCACCTAGGTATAATTCAATAGTCACAATATGGAATGATAAGATTCGGAAATGGTTTAATTCTTCACGGCAAGTGGGCAACCAACTTCAAATAAATTATGATTGGCCTCCGTTAAACTTACCGTCAACTTATGTACCTGGTGTCGTTTAGTCCCATACCCTGAGAGTTCTGCACTGGAAATTGAGTTCTTACATTTATGGACGCTCTTCAACTGTTGTGGTTCTCAGCGTCCCGTCCTATATTGGGCGTGAAAGACCGCCTAATTTGGCTTAGAGGCCTCTTTATCGAGCTTGAAGTTCTTTAACGTGCCGTAAATATACGACACGGGACCACCGGCTTCACTTCCCTTCATAGCCTGCCGTTGGGTTTGAACCCATGACCTCGGGAACCAGAGACTAGCATGTCACCCCTAGACTACGGAGGACTTTCTTCACTAGATACGTGGGAAAACGAGATTGGAGACAGTGTCCAGGGTGATGCACAAGGCAATGACATCACAAAACAGAAATTTTAACTTTTACATTTATATATTTATTTTAGGAATATAGAACTATAAAAATACTCAATAAACATAAAATAACTGAGCAATTTAATAAACGCACATGTGAGAACTTCTGAAAAGAATTTAGGAATTTTCATTGAAAATTACTAGTTAATTGTACAAAAACATAACACCTGGAAATTTGAAGTAATTCAAAACTCCGAGAAAAACGTTCTGAGAAAAGTATATGAAATTGGAATTGTAATTACAATATTTTGCTTAGGAGTACATACATGGCACACAGCTTTAAACATTGCCAAAATTAGTAGATGTAAAGGCCTGAATTAAAATATGGGGCGTAAAAGTGTTAAAGAGAAGAAGTTTGAATACTTTCTAAAATGTTTACAGAATTTCACAAGTGAATTGACTTAAATATACCGTACAGGATTAATTAACGTAGAGGCACGTTCAGCGCACAAGTTGTAATACTGCACCGATTTACAGTGATTTTCCAAACTGAGTGTAAAACAAACACATAACAATCCCTTCAGAAAATACGAAGTTTGGTTGATGTTACTGCGTTGAGTAACATTTTATATTGAAGTATCCTGAACTAACAATTTCTTTACTTTATTCAACAATGATAACACAAACACATCTAGAAAATATTACATTTCAGGAATAGCAGTGCGCAACCTTGTTTTAGACATCCATGGGGTTTAGAAGTTTGCGATTTTTAATTCGTATTAAGCGTTTGCGTTACATGGACAACCTAGACATGATTATAAACTAAAAATCCCAAAATATTTCATTTAAGTAAATGCAAGATATACTTTAGAACAATATAACTGTTACTAAGCAGAACTACAGATTTCAATGTCGAAAAACCTCAATCTGTGACATTATCTACAGAAAAGAGTCCCATATGCTGCTGGAGTATTAGCTTTTCTACGTACAGAGGTGATAATTACTCACATTGTGTGTCTCATATGCATTAATTGGTTTTGCTCTATTTCTCGAAATTAGAAACAAAAGCACAAGACTAAATAAACACAATTATTCTTTCCAGCCTAACGGGTCCAAATGGATCCACGAACTTTGTTTAATATTTAGAAAGTGTTTACAAATGCCAAGTGATTCCACATGGCACCACTGGTTTTTGTACATTTTGCTCGGGAACAGAAGACAGCACTGAGCAGAACCTTGCCTTCCTGTAGTTTTGTATCCACTTGGAAGTGTAATGCATTGTTTTCAGCTGTTTGGAACTTGAAATTTGAAATAATTTTGAGGTGTCTCATATTAACATATTTAAAAATATAACATGAGAGTATGTGTAATAGGGATAACAAGTAACAATCTTACAGTAATATAGTGAACCGCACTGTTCTGCTATGAGCTCAAAAAGTGTTGGTTCCATATGGCCCCAGTGGGAGAAGCGATGGCAGTTTGTAAATGTGGTACATGAGGTTATGTGCAAAACTCTGCACCAAAAATAATTATTTTCTTTGCCTTCATATGTCTAAATTATTGTAAGAGGAGATGCTCAATGCTGATATCTCTGATGATACATTTCGGGAATTTTCAGACGAGAAGTTGAAAATAACAATGTGAATTCCCAAATAATATGCTGGAAATGTAAGGTGTTTCATGGAGCCCCAAATTAAATTGTTTCCTATTTTGCTATAACAAATGATTATTTTCATTATACCTACCAGGTGAGTCGCCCCTTATGTTTTGGAAGGTAGGCCACCCATGAAACGATATGTGCATTTTAATCCAGTTTTGCTCTTACTAAAACGTATTGCTTGACGTTCTCAGAGAGAGAGGAATGCGCAAAATTCAGAACAGCAGTTTAAGGGACAGAACGCACTCTTTGCAAAAGTACACCTCAGAAACATACGACTCTATTACTGAGAGCGAATTCCGGTTTCCAGCCGATTTTGCAAACCTTTTATTAGAGTATACATAGCAATGCAATTCAGTAAATCCCTCTGAAAAAAAAATGGACCTATCATATGAGTACACCAACATCACCAAATAAAAATAGAATGACGGATTCTTGTACTTAGAGTAGTGGTTGGCTGCAAAAAATTGGACACGCCTCATTCGCCAGGGACCCGTACAGTCAAAACGGACATGTTATTAAATAACGGTTTATTTAAATGTTTGTGTAAACTATATCTCATACATGTCAAACAATATGCCTAATAGCTTTGCCATTTAAGCAATAATATTAAAACAAACAGCAAAGCCCGCCTCTGTAACGTGATGGTTAGTGTGTCTGCCTCATGTTCAAGAGGTCGCGAGTTCGAATCTCGCTTAGGGTAAGTTATCCGGGTAAGGTTTTTTTCCGAGGTTTTCCCTACCCTGAGAAGACGAATGTCGGGTAACTTAAAGCTCCAAGCAAAGGATTAAAACTGTCTTAAAAGGCTAAATTAAGCACGAAAACTGACCAAGTGGCAATGAGTACCGCCTGGCATACAAACCGTACTACTGAACTTGGAATGTCCTTTCAGTCAAGTCTCGAAATAGCTGAATAGAATTATGACTGCATCCTGTGCGCTAACACGTGTGATCTGTGTTCGCGTCTCGACATTGTACTTTTTTTTTTTTTTTTTTTTTTTTTTTTTTGTGCTCATCAAAGCTTGGAAACCGAATTTACAATAATCTAATTCTATAGTCTCTGAGGGTTTAGGGCATTATAACTTAAATTGTCTTTGGTTGTCTTTATTTTGTAATAGAACAGGTATAATGACTTCTGCCCATTGGACTGGTATGATGTGTGTTATTATGAATGGTGACTCCTTTCATTCTCCACGCGTAAGCTTTTGCATGATATTTTGTTCCATTCTTTCACCATGTATTCGATAGACGAGTACATTGATATGCTTCTGACCTACGGAGAAACAAGAGGAAATTTACAAAGCAACTCAGCATCTATACCGGATGGGATATCCTAATAGACAACAACAATGCCAAAAAATGGAAATAAAGCAATTACAAATTAAAATAACAGAGTTTATCATAACAATTGTTCAGCAAATGTTATTTGTGAATATTAAACGTTAAAAAATAGCACATGCAGGAGAGTCGAACCACATCTACACCAGATGGATTACTTACGAGTCGGGCCCTCGTTCCAGCTGAGCTACCTGGTAACGAGAGAGGTAAACCTTCCGTTTAACATGTAGTATTCGCTGGTCCCAAAGAACATTTGCAGAGGTGCTAGCGTCAGCTGTCTAATTACGAGTATATTAAAAGGCAATGCTCAAACATTTATATTAGTATACCTATTAATTTCATCGAGTGTGTAACCAAAGACATCCATGTTAAATATTTGGGTAGAACCAAGCATAGAAGCCGATGTTTTCATGTTAGAGTATAAAGCGCGGAGTGCATAAGGCTGGAAAATAAGGGACAGCTGACTCACCTGGTATATTTTTACACAATATTGATTTGATTTGTAATGTAGTGGTTGAGTAAAACCTTCACTGTGTGTGCATTATACTGTCTGACACTGTATCACTTGACAGATAGTAAGTAGTAAAGATATGAAAACAACACTCAGCTGTTTCTAAAACAAGTGCAAGTCCAATGTTTTGTTACCACTATTTTTCATTCGAATGAAGTGAATTGTATGTCATATTTTGTGTATCAATCATCAGAGCCCTTGCTTCTTGTAATCCCACTGGGTCCATATGAACCCAATTAAAAACCTAACTCAGTAACAAAATTTTAAAATATAAACTTGATTGCATTTTGGGGAACATTTCTAACCCTAAAATAACAAATTATTTGTCTAAAATATTTATAATTTGGGTTGGAAAGGGTCAATAAATCATAGGAACGTTAAAATGGTCTCAGTCCTAAGGGTGCTTAGTATCGAACTAGATCTCTAGTAGTGTATTTAAACACCACTCACCACAACTGCACAGCCTGCTGCAACTTACCTGAAAAAGAAGGAAATTATGTAACAGTTTACTCACAAAATAAGTATAAAATATGACATAGCACTTGATCTATTAATGCAGTAGGCATTAGATGTATCTGGCTCTCGTGGTCGTCTTCTGTGGTTCTGCCTGGTTTCTTCTATCCTAAAAACACTTAGTTCTACATTGATCTACTGCAGCTACCAACTCCCAGGATAGAGATGAAGCGACGGAAGCACAGGAGACTACGCTACGGGAAAACACGCCCCAGAGACGCGTGGAAGTTCCTTACAATTCCAGGCTCGAAGACCCCTTCTACTACTGGAGCTACCTAGAGAAAGCAATGAACGACCCATCTATCAAGCAGCTCTCTACTATCTACGTTTTCTTTAAGCAAGCATCCGGCCCATCTATCAGGCACCTAAATACCCCATAAAACCTAGAAGCACAACTGAAAGTTAAGAAGAAAGCACAATGAAAGGGAAATGATGGAAAGAAAATCATGGTAAATGAGAGAACACACCAGTATGCGCCTATCGACAGGGGAAAACCGCGAAAAATCCAAGGCCAAAGTGGGTGAATGATGGGAATGGAACCTGGGACCTCTCAAATGCGAACCTCACATGTTTCCGCGGAGTTACCTTCCTCGGTAGACTAGGACTATTGCGCCTACTCTTCCTTCAGGAGGAAGGGATAAGATGAGGGAATAGGAACAGCACCAGGGGTCCCTGTCGTTGTCCAAGTTTCACGCCGAGAAGAAAAAGTACCCTTCTTAAAATTTATCCACCGCATGCCAGCGCCGAAGCCAGCTCCCGCAACCCTGAACCGCCAAAGGAAACTAGGGACAGGACAATGTCGTAATAGTGTATAATTCTCCCCAACATTAGTTCACCTAACTTGCAAAGCCATTAAATTGCCCACGGTCAAAGCTCATATTGCATACCCTTTATCCGTGTGAGACTTTGGTTTATTCGGAAAGTGTATCGTGAATATCACTTGTTACTCGTTAAATTGTCCTATACCGGGTGAGTCACCGAAACTTTCCACCGAAAACACTTCTGAAACAAAAGTAGAAGCCACTATAAAACTATAATAAAGACTTTCACAGACAAGAAGGCAGGGGCGGAGCTCATTAAGGTAGATTGCATAGGTATGCCTTTAAAGAATGTAAGGAAATATTATTTTCAACAAAAGGATTGTTTCTTTAATTGGAGATACCTAATTATTTCGATGCAATTAGCAACAGAGAAAATAGCATTAAAATGGCACTTGTTTCTTCACAATGGACCAAATCCTGAGAAATTGTAACGTGAAATTCGAAATACAAGGAAACACACGTCAGTTGTACTATCTTTCACAAAAGTAAATACCCATCTTCGATGAGATGAGCACGAAGGGTCACCTAATTCTCAGGCGTGCTTGCATAGGTGGTATGGGAACTAAATTAGTCATATGCTTCCCTTGTTGCTCGGAAGACATGGCAGCCATGTCACCTCGCAACTCATCTCACCTCATAGTTTTGAAAAGCAATATTTCAGCAATCCTTCTACATTAAAGGGCAAGCATTGCAGATTCAACTTCAGTACACCTGCAGAACATATGTTCTTATGGTGTTTCTGTTAAGTTGTGGACTAGAACTAAAATTATTCAGTTTTGGTGCTAGACTTATAGAACGTAAGTCCACTATTCACTATAGCTGTGCTGGCTAAGGCGTGTTCTTTCAAATGAACCGTGTGGATAGACATGGGTTCGAGTCCCATTTAACATATTCCTTTTATTTCCATTTTTCTTTTTTCTTTCTTAACGGGTACATTATTATTATTTATATAACCCGTGCGAAACATAAAATTATACAAACTAATGGAATCTATTTCTAATAAAGCTCCTCCTTTAGATATTTTTATTCCACGTACCGTTGTAACCTTTCCCACCGTCTTATGAATGCTGTAGTATGATGGAAATTTTACAAATGAATGCTTCCTAAGATATAAATTGCTGGAAATGAAGCAGGGAACACGCCTACCTTAATTGTCAAACATTCCCCTTGAAATCAATATTTCCCTTAAAACATTCACATTCAAAAGCATCTCCATGAATTTCGTAGGCTATTACCATATTAAAATATGTAAGCGTGTAATAGTGCAAATTACCAAATCTGGATGCCAGTTAATATGATACATTAAACAGAACAGAATGCAGTTGTTGAAGCAACCTTTGCACCCAGCAAGGTTGTCATGTCGTTTATTTCCAAGCAGACACAAAGTTCTCATGTTCCCATTAACTCAATTTGTAGCAGTGTGCCTTCATCTGATTTTCCGTTCCTGATAAAAAGCTGTAGAGAACTAAACACGTTTGTTGATCTTGTATTGCAGAAAATAAACATGCGAAAGACGAGGCTCGAACCCCGGTCAGCTAGCAGTTCTGAATTTCACAGTCAACGACGAAGCGCTCTTAGCCATTCGTCAGTTGGGCCTTTGCGCTGTATCACATGATCTTAAGCTTGCTGTCACTACCTTAGCAGCTAATTTCACTGCAAGGCGGAAAGTTCGTGTGCACCTTTGGAAAAGTTTAAAAATTTGCGTTTCTTTTTCTAAGCATTCACTTACATTTATTTAGAGGTATAAGGAAAGAGAATATTTCTATAACAAGCACGAGTATCGCAGTGTTTATTGTGGAGTTTAAGTTTGTTTAGTTTATTTTTATTAATGACAGACAAATGAGATTGAAATCACTAATATCAATAATTAATTTATATTTATTACCTACTCAGAATGTACGCCTATCTTCAAGAACAGTAACGTATTTAAGACGTTACCTGTCTTGGAGAACCCTTTTAAAAAGCATCACGTTTGAAATGTTTATTTTATTTATTTATTTTATTTAACATTTCTAGCACTCAAGGTCGGGCTGCCCAGCGCAACTGTTTGCGAACACGTGACAATGAACGCGACATGATAAAGGGTTCTTGAGATTATTCGCGGGGCAGCCGGCGTATTTGTAGAAGTTCCAGAAAAGTTGAAGTTCAAGAAAGGTCCGTGTTACGTCATCCTCGCTATATAAGGAGGCAAGGCGATGAGAGTGAGTAGTATTTGTGAGTTAAAGACATGAGTCGACACAGCATGCAATGTGTGTGTGTGCGTGTGCGTGTGTGTGTGCGCGTGTGCGTGTGTGTGTGTGTGTGTGTGTGTGTGTGTGTGTGTGTGTGTGTGTGTGTGTGTGTGTGTGTGTGTGTGGACGCGCGCGCTGTCATCGGGAGAGATATGTCGCGTCGAAGTAAAGCCAGTGAAGCAGTTTATGTAGTGTCGTGTGATTGCGTTGTGAAAGTCAGCTGTTTTAGAGAAAGTGAAGAAAGACAGAAAGGAATGAGGCAAGGTTACGAGAAGAAAACAATTGTGAGTTGTAATATCACGAAGGATTGAAGACTGTGCTAAGGTCAGTAAAAGAGAACTGTGTTATTGTGCATTCAATTTTGCAAGAAAATAAAATGAGAGAGAGAGGCAGAGAGAGAGAGAGAGAGAGAGAGAGAGAGAGAGAGAGAGAAAAGTAACTGGACTGGACTGGATTTTATAATTTTGTTACAGTATGTAAAGATCATTTCAAAGATCCTATTTTTGTTTCAAATAGATTTAAGAATGAAGATTAGGTGACCCTGTGTATCTTCTCAAAAGCAATTTATCATTTGATGGGGCATCGATTCATTTAATCTATTTCTTTAAGCTGAACAAACAAGTGTGATTCTATAGTTTCAGCTCCAGGGAGATTGTGTAAATAGCAAAGTTAGCCTTGTCTTTATCTTTCACGAGATAAACTACTGAGAGGTGCTTAAATATCCTGCTCGATGCTTTCTCGGTATTTCGAGAGAACAGAACAAAGCAACTTCATTATTGCGGTCACCTACCTAACCAACCGAGGTATGTTAACTTCCCATCACAGAACAGTAATTAGGCAAATTCCAAGCGCGGAATTTCACCTGTCACTTCAGGTGTGCCGACATCTAGAGGTGTGACGTTTCGCGTAGTCAACAGTCATTGTTAGAAACCTTCGAGGCAGGGTGTTATATCACTTTTCATCACTGTGATAAAGCTAAATAATATGACATTTTCGTTGAAATTCCTTTCAATAAAAGCAACTCTGTATATTACGCAGCAGATATATGCGTATGTTTCACATTTCCACATATTAGGTAACCAGACGATCGATGAGGCCTGAAAGGTACAAAGACCGCCAAAGATAAAACATGCATCTGAGTTTATTGATAGTCTCTGGTCCATATGTTATCATTTGTCGGACACAACCTATTCTAAAACAACTATCAATAAACTCAGCCGCATGTTGGAAATATCGACTTGCGTAAACTGGATTGTAACACCACGTGAGACTTAGCAATATTCAGCTCTCCTAATGCGCTCAATCATTTTTTCCATGGCTATACAAATCTGGTGTGTTACATTCACATGGCTGTTCTATCCAATATTCTTTATTCTTGTATAACTTCACCAAACGATTTTTTAAAACAAAAAACATTTTTCTATCTACTGCTTACTAATCAACAAAAACCTTTCCAGGAAGAGTTTAATTACATATTTCGTTGTAGGAACAAGCGGGTAAGAGGAAGCCGAATCAATAGCTCAGATGTTTAATTACGAGTCACTTTTTCTACCCTTAAAATTCTATAATCTTTCGCCGACATCACGAAAAGCAACTGATTAGCGACTGATAAAGCACTGAACATTTGAGTGGAATAGGAACTACGTGGAAGTCCATAGTTGTTCTTGTTATCATGCTGTCAGATGAGGCAGGGAAAGGCTGCTGCGGTTGACAACCCCAAACAATCCAATAAATCTAGTTTCTGGCAATGAATATTTTTTTTTCTTTTCATTCTTACTTCAGCTAAGAGGCGATCCAATGCAAATGAGTTCCACGAGGGGACACGTACCCAAGAGAGCTGCTGGCAAGTCCATTTACAGTTTGCATTTCGTTCACATCGCTCTTCCGAAGTGTTTTAATCTCCATTCTTTCCTCCTTCTCACTAAATGGAAGCAATTCCACACAGTAGACAATTGTAGCCTGCATTCTTGTTTTGAATTTTTAGCATACATCTTACCCACAGAGTGTTTATAAATATGTAAATTAAAAGTGGACAAATAAATTAAAAGAAAAAATATTAATCCACGAATGGGCGTCGGTCGGCGGTTTGAAGGGTTGCCCAACCTTCACATATGTCTTTGTGTAAGCTATGATTCTGGCTAAATTCATTACTCATCTGAGAAACTGTTTTGAAATATCAGTCTGATGTTTTACAGGTAGAAGCATACCTTCTAGCTTCTGATCTACTTCTGTGCAATAAGTTTGTTTATTAAGGAGGATAACAGCATCTTCTCAATTATGCCGTCCTTTGATTGAAATTTAGCTACACTTATTACTTACTCTACTACGTATAGGAAAAATAGATGTCGAACTTTCATCGGAAATTATGTTTTGAGGCACTCTGAACCCAGAAACAACATTTTTAGAGAAAAGTCCGTGTGTGCGTGTCTGTGAACAGCATAAATTCCCATTCCAGTGCCGGGAATAGAACCCGGGATCCCTCATACAGCAGGCAGATGCTCTCAAGTGATTGATTTTGTTTTCGCATAAGCATTTATGTTATTCACTATCACATGCGTTAGAAACTTTGCAGCAGCTCGGAAGTGAAAACTTCTCATTCTGCAAAAATGCACTTGCACACTTATATCGCAATGTGCTACTAAAGCACCAGGGTATGTAGTTAAATTGATAATGCATCTACTTAATAAACTGAAATTAATTCTAACTGTACTTTCGTGAGGAATAATACTTTTTGACAGAGCAAGTACGTTTTCATGCTGATTTTTTTTTGTAGTGTTTAACGCCCACTTTTACTACATACGGCACCGCAGGCGGTGACCTGATGATACATGGAATGAAGATGGAGTACCGGTGGAATGAGATGGCGGGGGAAACTGGAGAACCCGGAGGAAACCCGCCGCTTCGTCCACCACGATTCGTACATGTGGTTGCCTGGGATCGAACCCGGGGCACTTTGGTGAGAAGCGAATAGTCCAACCACTCGGCTAGGGTGCGGCCTTTCATGCTGATATCTTTGCGTACAATGAAGAGAGCAAGTTTTCCGTAGCATGCTGTAACCAAATTAGAGTGTTATATTCCTGTTTAGATAATGTGTGGAGATGCTCATTTCCCAAGTAATGACGAACGGAAGCTGAATACGCAACTCCGGAAAACCAGGAGCCAAACCGGAAGTGTTGGGGCCCCATATACGATGTGCTGAGCACTCATATTAAGAGACCTCTCAGTCGCTCCGCTTCCAGTATTCCTTCCTGGGAAAAATAAAATCTACATCACTTGAACTAAAAGTGAAAAACTGTGCCAACTGGAAAAGACTAGCCCTGCCAAGAATCAGTGAACAACCATCCTGGGGCCATAAACCTCCCGAGCATTTCTTGAGTGGAATATGACCTGTTTTCTCGCCTCCAAACGGCAACGGCGACACAAACTTCTCATCATTCTGAAATACAACAAAGTTAGCTTCCCCTTACAAGGACTTTGGCCAAACTACGAAGGCGAAGGAAGAGCAGTTTTAGCTAGTTTAAAGGAATACGTTGCACATATTACAAATATGCAAATCTTCATTTTATTTTATTGAACGTTCAATCGTCTACTCAAGGAGCACGATATCAGGAACTCATGGTATAAAACTGCCTAACTCCCTCAGTAGACGTGAATAAACAAATGTACTGTAAACTTGAATTCTAAAGTGGACGAGTTTCTTTGCCATAAATGTGAAAAAACATCTACCTAAAGGGTATTTCTTTACTTATGACCATAACAGGAATAAACTCAATTACAATGTTCACAATAAAGTGTAGTCACAAGTAAGTCATCTAAATTATGCACGGGAAACAAACAAATATTATAGACGAAAATGGAAGGTGTAAGGAAAAAGAGATTCAAAATCTGATGTGTTGCACTCACATGACTTTCTCTTCTCTTGTACTAACCATTCACACAAACTCTTATTCCTATATCTTCTTCGTGTTAGATAAGATAAACATTTGTACAAATTATCTTATTGCTTATTTCCTTGTAGGTACAAGGGGAATATAAGAATACAGTAGGCTTTGTGCGATAGTCAAATCTTTTAAACCTTTGAGATTCCGTTCTCTTTGCACACTTAAAATATAAAAAAATGAACAACGATGTTCCATTTCACGAAAGTTTTAAGTTTTCCGAAACTCACACACACCCATATACATACATAACAAGGAATATCTCCGAAATGGTTCACCCTACAAGAAAATTTGTTAGACATAAATTGTGTATTTTAGCAAGATCTACATATTTTGTATAGTAAGATTTTGTCTATCTAACGGTTACCAGTTATGCAAAAGTCGTCCACAATAAATACTACAGGGGCTATAGCCAGAAAATTCAACATATACATTTCATTTGTCATAAAAATTATCTCAGACATATGACATTTCAATCAAAATCGTTACAGCCATTTTCAAGAAAATCAAAATTTTCGAAAAATTTTCCCTGTAAAGGGTAGTTTAGGGTGGGGGTATTTTCTTCAAAATCTTTGTGTCGCATCCTTGAGAGACATTAAACTTAAATACCAACTTTAGTTTTTATCCTACTTTTCGTTTTTGAGTTATGCTGTCCACAGACTGACAGACACACATACACACGGACCTTTTCTAAAAATGCTTTTTTTTTTATTCAGGTGGTCTTAAAACATTTATTTCCGCTGAAATTTCGACATCGAATTTTTGGGTGGAATACAATACGTCCCCTGCTTACCTGTAGAGAAAGTAAAAACTAAGGGAAAAGAGAAGGATGGTTGGTTTTTAACTTCTCTGCTACGTATAGTAAGTAGAGTATTGTATTCCACCCAAACATTCGATGTCGAAATTTCACCGGAAATATATGTTTTGAGGCCCCCGAAACCACAAAACGCAAACAGTGCCCGCAAACACTATAACTCAAAAATGAAAATTCGGTTAAAAGCCAAAGTTCGTATTTAAGTTTGATGTCTTTCAAGGATGCAACACAAAGATTTTGAAGAAACTTCCTCCACCCTAAACTATCTGTTATAAGGAAAAATTTAGAAAATTCCGATTTTCTCAAAAATGGCTCTAACGATTTTGATTAAAATGTCATACTTTTAAGATATTTTTATGGCAAATGAAATGTATATTTCGAATTTTCTGGATACACCTGTGTAGTCCTGTTTATTCTTGATGACTTTTCCATAAGTGGTAAACCACAAGAGATGGACCAAATCTTACTATACAAAAATATAGGTTTCGTTTTAACACACAAGATATGTCGAAATGCATTTTTCGTGGAGTGAACCATTTCGGACATATTCATTGTTATTTGTGTGAGTTTAGCAATACTTACACTTTTCTCAAACGGAAGGTGGTTGTTCAGTTTTTTCTCTTGACCGTACAAAGAGAACGGAATTTTCACCTTAATATAGCGACCAGCTTTAAAAGATTTGACTATTGCTAAAAGCCTGCTGCATTTCCATATTCCCCTTGCACCTACAAGAAAATTAGCAATAAGATATTTTCTGTAAACATTTATCTCGACTAACAAAGAAGATAGAGGAATAATAGTTGGTAAGAATAGCTGGTACAAGGGTAGAGAAAGTCATGCGAGTGCAACACATCACATTTTGATTATGTAATTACTTCTGCGCTCAACATCTATCTAAATCTACTAACCAGCATCTTGAACTGAATTTCGGAAACGTTGAAAATATATTCATCGAAATAATGGATTTCATTATATAAATCTGTTTAATGGTGAATTTTATGGGTATTTGCTCTCGGGTTGAATGAACGCCTTACGGATCGACGTGTTTGACTTGGTATATTGAAGGATTGTGACGCAGCCGCCATGTAAGTTCGGCGCCGGGCTTCGAAAACGTAAAGAGATAGCCCAGCGTAAACACAATAAGCGCTATCGCGAGCTAACTAGGACTTACTCGATGTTTCGCTATCTCGAACGTTCTGGCAAGAGAGTGTGTGGGCGAGTGAAGTAGCGAATGCAAGTTTCCTTGCGAGTTTCTGAGGACTCTAGCGATTTCCAGTGAGTGTTTTTCCTGCAAGGAATTGGAGAGTCTTGTATTCGACTCCAAAGCGAGTGAACCGAAGAAGGGGTATATTGGGCGTATTTGGCCACGCAGCTACGTCGAGAAAGAAAGTGTGGTAAATGTGAAAAAAAAGTGAAGTGACCGTGAACATTAGAACTAGCTGACATTACTGAAGTGACAGTGTGAACTAAGTGAAGTCTCGCCGAAAGCTAAAGTAGGTCTTTAATTGACAATTTAAAAACTGGATCAGTCACAATATGTTTGCTGTAGTATGCGTATAGTCAATAATGGGAGACAGAAATTTATACTGAAATATTAATCCCATATTGTCATTTCTCAATATTAAAGCCTTAAATTTAAGTATTTCCAGAAGAGTATAGTAGTTTGTACACGTAGAGTAATATCCTAATCTCTTACACAGTGCATATTTTAGTTTTGATTTTAATTATTCTATTACATCTACATGCTTTATGACCTTAGGATCCTATATGATAGATGCAGATCCAAGATTCTATCTAAAGAAGGAATTGTAAAATCGAATCAATATTTTTTCTTTAATTGCATCTATAGGAATTTAGAATAATGAAGACATTAACGATTTTTTTTAGAATTAATTCAATATGTCTTTTCAATCTGAGACAATTTTGCAAAGTGCACTCATAAATTTTTATTTTCAACTACGTCAACCAGTTGTGCCTGATTAATTATAACAATCATCATTATTATTGTTATTATTGTTATTATTGTCATTGTCACTGTCACTGTCACTGCCACTACTATTATTATTATTATTATTATTATTATTATTATTATTATTATTATTATTATTATTATTATTATTATTATTATTATTATTATTATTAGCATCTTGTGAAAAGCAACTTTACACATTTACTAACATTAAATATAAACTACAGGTGTCACCATATTTGCTTAAATTTGAACACTATTTGATTGTTATTCCGGAGTGCACTCAGCCTCGTTAGGTCCCAGAGGGACCAATCAAGGAGCTACTTGATTTAGAAGTAGCGGCCGCTTGTTGCGAAGACCCCAAATAGAGGCCGGGAGGTACCGTGGCGCTGACCACATCCCATCCTCTAGTATTCCACCCCACTCGTGATGCCTGTAGTGGAGGGCATAGGTCTTGGCTCGGAAAGGGCTGTTGCGCCGCGAGGTTAATTATCTGCTTATTATACGCTGTTTAGGTGCGTATACTGCTACGGATGCTTATTATCGTTGTTCTGTGTATCTGTTCGTACCCCAACCACTGCAATCATGGAGTTATTTACGATAATTTAAACATTTGTCGACACATTTCTAATTAAGATGAAATCGGAACAAAATTAAGGGTAGTCAAAATAGGATAGCACAGAGTGGGACAGGGCAGGTCCAGGGAACAGAAGGGGCACCTCGATTCAAGGTGGATCTTTTGTGGTTACCATCCCGAGGAGGAAAGGATAAGGTGAAGGAACCTCAGGAGGCTATAAGCCATAGGATGGACCGGCCGACTGAGATACCCTCACATCGGCAGGGAGCTCAGAAAAGGCTTTCCTCTGGGGGAACAAGGTAGAACTCGAGCTACTTGAGACAACACACAAAAGGCTGTTTGTTATCTGCAGAGGCAGGTATTTATGGAGATCACGATGATCACGATATGTATGATATGCTACTGTTTCTTATAACCATTAATTAGCGGTTTCTAAAGCAAATTTGCAAATAAAATAATCGCAATAAATCACGGATTGGGACCGTAATTGCTAAATGTTAACAAAATAATGAATTATGGCGATTTGTTTATTTTATAACGAATTTCATAGCATGCAATAATAACTAATCATAATCAATCAACGTCAATTATTTATTTTTTTAGCAGTTGAATTTTTACAAGAAAATTCTAACAATTCCAAGAATTGGGAGTTGACTTTGTCAAGGTGAGCGAGGTAGTTGCTGTCTGCGGTCCGTTTTGTTATGTGAATGGGGATGAAAGGGATGTTTCCGACCAAAAAGGACACAATGTGTTTAATGGACCCGATCGATTGTATTGTTCTAGACGTACGAGTGTGAAGATGAGTCATACATCCAGTCAAGTTTCCGCTAAATCGCGTGCAGAACAATACAGCAATGAAGGACTTTACTGTAGTGATGGAGTATCATTTTGTAAATTTTGTAACATTGGAATAGATTACAAGCGCAGTGACACCTGTTCTGAGCACGATAATTGTGAAATGCACAAAACGAAAATAAAAATGCGGCGGAGACAAAATGAAGAGGCAGCTGGCTCTGGCAGAATCATTTCAAGTTGCAAAAAGCCAAAGATGACAAAGAAAAATTTGTGATGGACAAGACAAGAGTGATGCTTAAGGTGAGAACTTCAATCTAAAGAAAATCCAACTACACACAAACTTATTGGATGGGTAGAAATGGTAAAAACAAAATTCAGTTTAATGACAAAAGGCCATTTTGATCAAAATTCCATTTTAGATCCTCTTCCTGAAGAAATGAGTAGAGATAGTTTCAGAATTCAAAGAATGTGTCTGAGAGCCACTGAAAAAACAAATACATTCATGGTGAAGGGACTCCTATCCTGTATTTCTAATTTGTTTGACCCAGGGTTTGCTCTTTCGACATAGAAAAATATTGATAAAGTAAAGGCAACTCTTTCCCAGATACTTTCTTAAGTAATTGTGAAGATGTACTTTTTAATTATGCAAGTCTTATAGAAATTTTGTTTACCTGTCTCTAATGCAGATTCGGCTTTCATCATCTAATTTGCAATAACAAAAATTATCAGACCGAACCACAACGTGTGTGTGTGTGTGTGTGTGTGTGTGGGTGCGTGCGTGCGTGTGTGTGTGTGTGTGTGTGTGTGTGTGTGTGTGTGTGTGTGTGTGTGTGTGTGTGAACTGTATAACGAAGCCTGAGAACGATATCACATAGAACTGCGCAGTAAAAGACTAAAATCTATAAATGAATATGCAAAAATGTAAAAATGTTACGTACTGTATGTAGCTATTTGGCTGCTATTTTATTAAATAAATGCAGATCCTGAAATTTTTTTTCTAGATTTTATTTAATTGTGACCGAGAGACGTCTAGGAATGTCAGAGAAAAATGTCAAAACATGCGCAATGCTTCGGTTTGGAGATTCTTAGTAATTACTAATATTGTAAGGTGAAAAGGTCAAGTCATAGAGTTTAAAATAATGTAAATTTATGTTTTACATGGTAATCTATTGTAAGTATATTAATAATTTCAATTTAGCCGATAAAAAGATATCAATATAGTAATACGAATACAAAAATAATTCATTTTCCTATCTCCATCAATCTCCGCTTTCACCAATATTAAGAAAAACAAGTGAGAAAAGTAATGTCCATAAATACCTGCTTCTGGTTATCTGGCAGGGCCGAGAACTTCCAAACGAGCAAGTGTCGGCGCCTTGTGTCCGACACTACACAAACCCTAAGCCTGCCTCAAACACGAAAGGGGAAGCAAAATGATAGGGAATGGGGGCGAGGAAATTCATGGTAGAAGAGAAACCACCCCAACACTTGCCTTGCCAAGCAGGGAAATCCACAGTCAGGGTGGCCGCTATCGGACCCAGGACCTCCCGAATGCAAGACTAGCACGTTACCGGGGAGCCATTTCGCACGGTTAGTTAAGATAGACTCTTTGGTTCGAACATGTAAGTGACTAAAGGCTTTGAGACATTAGTAGCTAAAAGACATACAGCAGCCATGTCAATCAAAGCGCGATTTCGTGACCTTGGCCGTACTCGTGGGCATGAAGCGCTTCTAGACAGACTGTGGTATACACATAGGTAGCGGTGGCGTTAAGCAAAACATAGAAAAACATGGGGTACAAAGTTCGAAGGGAGAATGAAATGAACCATTTTTATTTAACTGTACACACCTGAAGCTATTAACAGTGAAGCAAATTGATCCACAAATAACACAAAGTAATTGGAGACTGACACTTTACTTAAATAAATTGAGTTACATTCAATATTTCTCACAACGATTGTTTCGACATACTTGCGTATCATCCTCAGGCGAACTGACCTTATGCAATAGCTACGAAAAAACCGTTACAAGGTCACGATGACGTTACAGTGACGTCACGTATACGTCACCCAACAGGACATCCTGTGATGACGTCGTTCATTCCCTCTCAATACGAATTTTGGAACAAAATCAGTAAAAGGTATTTCAAAATTCATAACATGGACCCTATTTTTCAAAATGAATATTTTTTCCCTAACCATCAATTCAATGGGTCCGCTTAATTGCTTAAATGGTTTATCCTCGGGGTTTATTTCATGATTAAGTGACCAAAAATGATCAGCCACTGCTGACATTTCTAACTGTTTATATTTAATGTTTCTAAAATGTTCTTTTTTTCTGGTTTCCAAATGTCGTCTTGTCTTACCAATGTAAACCTTATCGCAGTCTAGACAGTGAAATTGATACTCTTGGGCTAATAAAATATTTAACAAAATTTTTAAAGAGCATGGCATAATGTTGGGTCCGCAAAATAAATACAGGTGGAAGTGAAATGATCCGTCAGACTTTAACAGTGAATTGCTTATGTTATGAACAACAAGAAAGTCTAATACCAAAATGTTGAAGAGTTTATAGTTTTCTAGAAAAAAATATTTTTATCAAAAAAAAAATTTATCATCAGCTGGCTGAATTATTATTGATTGAAGGTTCTTGATTTATGGCTATATTAATAGAAAATTGAATAAATGACAACTTTTTCCTTTGGCGTATTTCAATAGATTCAACGGTTTTTGTTTAAATTAAATTTAAAAGAACCCACAATTTGTTGCCTTTTTCTTGCAATAAATAAATTTCTCTGTTAATTGGCCAATTGCAACAAACAAGCCAGGACATTAAAGGTCTCGTCAAGAACTTTCAGAAAACCTAAAGAAAGGTGACTTAGCTATCTTAGTCTACGTGTAACAGTCACAATTAGTCGAAACCTTATTTGGGCTGTAATTTTTCTGTTAATGGTCCAATTTCAACAAACAAGCGAGGATATCAAACGTCTCCAACAATTAGGATGAAAGTTTATATTTCGTTAATATTTTGTTTTTCAAGTTTATCTAAATAAGTATCTTCTCCCCCCAAAAACACGATTAAAGAAAAGAAAAAGAAATGAAAAGCCGATTGAAGCTCGGTCACCCAGGTACTAGCACTAATATGAGCAGCAAATGAACGGAGAGACGGAAATGTTATATTAAGTTCTCTACTTAAACCAGCCTTGCTGTATAATTGTGATTTCAAAATGATGTTTGTAAATTCGCAACCTCAATTTAAACTGTGGTTTTACACAACGACTTTTACGGTTTTATAAACTTGGTTTACGTATGTTGTAATCCAATTCTTCACTAGGCTATGAAGCGTCACTGCATATCTCAACTTTATTGCTACATTTACGGACAAAGATTGGCTATATATTATTATTTTAGAATACCTTAAGATTTCGTACTTGTGAATTGGTTGTTGCCTTTGTGACAACGTTCATAATGCCGTTTAATTCTTGACTTGTAAACACCAATCAGAACTTTCAAACACAAAGACATTTCACATTTTCACCCATTGTGCAGCAAAACTAATGTTCTTTCCCCTCCTCTTGGAATAGGAAGGTTCCTTTGCGTTTTCGTGTTTAACGATACGGTGTACACCGCTGTTTGTTTTCGATTGAACGAGTGTTAAGTGAAGGAGGGATGATTGGATCAACCGACGTATCTTTTTTGGGTAGTGTTTAACGCCCGCTTTTACTACATGCGGCACCCCAGGCGGTGGCGACGTATTGCTTACCCCTGACAGTGATACTATAATTTGCCGACCCCTGCAAACCTTACTGACTTACGCACCGTTTTCATAAATCTCTCCAGCTTGTTTCTAAAGCAATTATTATACACGTTAGATACGACGTATTGCACACATTGACAATCTGATGAATAGTTCCTGCTAGCAAGTCTCGAAATTAGAGGTATTGGGAATCATGCTATTGCCAGAGCTACTCATGCCGGCCGTGCAGCGATGTCCAGCGTTAGCGAAGGAGGGGAGGTTGGACTTACCTCCATTCACTATATGGGGACTTCGCCATTCTTTAAAATTCGGACGTGCATTGTATTGCAGTGGCGGGTTGGTTGCATGTACGTTGCGTTTGTTTACGGAAGCACTTTCAAATCTTATGCGATAAACATCTGTTCATTGGTGACTTGTTTGGTACTGCTTACGTTTAAGAAGTCTATCAATATTTGGCGACAAAGTCGAAATGCATAGCATGTGCTACACTTAAAAGGAAGAAAGCATTCGTTCTATTTCCGTATTAAATATTCACGGCTTATTATTCCTTCTTAGTGCAACGTATGCCCAGGGAGATGGTGCCGCAGGAACGTGTGTGCCTCGCGCACTCGGGAGGTCTCGGGTTTAATTTCCACTCTGACCATGGGTTTCTTCATAGTTTCGCTGGGTCAGCAGACGAATGCTGGTGTGGTTCCTCTTCTATCACGGATTTCTGTCCCCTGGTTCCGTTTCATTCCGTTTCCCTTATATGGTTATATGTTTCTGGTGGCTTTTGAGGTTGTAGAATGAAAGTCAGTGTCCAACAGATGGCGCAGATTCTTGCAAATTGGAAAGTTTTCTTTGCCCAGCCAGATGATAGCCCTTTTTGAGCCGCCTACGTGGGTCTAGTTCTGTCCGACTTCACCAGGGAAAGCCTCCTCTGAGCAACCCGGCGCCGACTGTGGGATTGATCTTCAAGCTTATAATCATTAGGTACCTCTGCGCTCTCTGTGACTTGCCTGTCAGCGACCTATAGCCTCCTGCATTTCATTTGTTTCTCTTGGGGGGGGGGGGGGTTGGTAGTCATAAAACATGCACCTTGGGTCAAAGTGAGCGAGCTGTCGTTCTGTGTTAGCTTGTCATAGTCATAATGCATTGTGTGCGTCCAAAACGAATAGACTGCCACTACATGACGAAACAATAGATGGGAATATCCTTCCTTACACGTAAGGATTAACAGTTATAGAGTAAAATATCTGATGTGCTGCACTCACATGAATCTCTCTACTCTTGCACTAACTATTCTTACAAAATCTTATTCCTCTATCTGCATGTTAGTCGGGACAAACATTTGCAGAAATTGTCTTGTTGCTAATTTTGTGTAGGTACAAGGGGAATACAGTAGGCTTCTTTGAGCGATAGTCAAATACTTTAAAACTTTGAAATTCCGTTCTCTTTGCACGGCCGAGAGACAGTAAAGTGAATAACGATCTTCCATTTGAGAAACGTATAGGTATTACAAAACTCACATAAATAACAAGGAATATCTCCGAAATTGTTCACTCCACAAAAAAGCATCTGGACATAACTAATGTGTTTTAAAGAGAACTACACTTTTTTTAGAGTAAGATGTCTATTTCTTACGGTTTATCAGTAATCAAAAGTAAACAGGACTAAATAGGCTAAAGGCAGAAAATTCCAAATATACATTTCATTTTCCACAAAAATATCTTAAACATGTGTCATCTTAAAGAAAATATTTAGATATTTTTGAAATAATCAAAAGTTTTGGAAACTTTTCCATGTAAAGGGTAGTTTAGGATGGAGGAATTTTCTTGAAATCTTCTTCCTTGAGAGATATTAAAATTAAATACCAATTTTGCTTTTTAAACTGACTTTTCTTTTTTAGTTATACTACTCACAGACAGACAGACACACAATACACAACACACCCACACACTTACGGACCTTTTTCTAAAAATATGTTTTTTTTTTTTTTTTTTTTTTTTGGGGGGGGGGGGATTCAGGATGCCTCCCTCCGGTGGGAGGTCTTTGAGTACTCTGGAAATGAGAACTGTCATCTTCTGCTTACATAGCTCCCGCGCAACTCCATCTCTCCCTCTCGGAAGTTAGTACCTTAAGATAGCTTCCTTTCTCTTTCCCCATCCTCTTATAGTATAATAGATCCCACCATATTTCAAAGTTTTTATTCATTATGGTTATTCTGAATTATCAGAGCACGTAGGAGTAGTGATTACAATTCCTCCATACGCCAGTTAGACAACGCAGAAAAACAGAGAAGATAAGATGAAATTGGTATTATGCAATTTTATGCCAAATTTCAGAGAAATATAATCCTAAGGATGACTTTACAGATTTTATGGTCGTCAAACATATTACTGCAGAGTTATTAAGGTTTTCACAGTACTAGCTCAACACTCAGCTTCAATTTTCTTAAATCGTGTAGCACTGATCTTCACAGAAGCATTTCGTACCTTTCATTGAAATACTTTTAGTGGAGTTCAAATTCTTCTTCTACTTCTTCATCGAATCACCTTTCCTGTATGTACACTCACTAGGACTCACAAGCCAGTACCTAGGTTCAAATGCCTGTTAGGGAGCACAGGGACAGGGTGGTGAACGGGAAGCGGTTGGTCAGCCCAGCACCAGGTATGTGAGGAAGAGGATGGACATGAAATGCAGACGAAATGGATGAATGGAAAATTATGGAGCATTTGATGAAATGAATGGCGGAGAACCCGGAGAAATCTTACCCAGATGCCGCTTCGTCCACCAGGAATAACACACCCGGGTCCTTGGGATCGAACCCGGATTTAAACTCTGATCATGTAAGATTTTCAAGATAGAACATACCTAGTTGTTGAACATCTGCACGTAAAACTAATCTTAATCCAATAGAAATTGCTTGAATATTAAATTTTGGAAGATCGGCTTACACTTATTACCTAGATTGTATGAATTAAGTTTAATTTCATTTTTCGCCTTGGTGATAGGCGAACGGTATAACCACTCGGTCACGGCGCCGCCGGCAATTCCTTCATAAAACATACTGTCATTTGGAACCGGAAGGTAGGAAGATCAATGTTTATCAACTTTTGAAATCTAAGGCCAATGAAAATTACAAATTGGTGGACATGCCCTGAAAGACAATTTTTCGAGCATTTGAATGCCGTAATTTGCTGGAATATCTACAGTGAAAAACCCCTGTTATTCTGAACGATTGTACAAATATCTAAATATTTTAAGATCCGTACTGTCCCTTCTAAGGAAAAATTCAGTGGAAAAAACTACAACTACAACAAAGCGATTAGCCGATATAACTACAGAAACAACGAATGGTGTTATAAAAAGTTTCAAAATACGAGATGAAGTCGACTATTTATTATTTTCTACGTTCGAGATTTCTCAACTGCATACTGTTTTCTCGACAACACTGAACAGTGGATAATACGAATACAAATATTACTTATAAAACAAAATTAACTAACAACTAACTGCTGAGCTAGTAGAAAGGTCACCAACATTAACCTTGGTGGCCAACTAGCGATCGATTATCCACACCTGATAGCTGACCTCAAAAAGTGAGTAACTTGCTGCTAAAACTAAACCCCGGCGCGACAGCCCACGAGGGGCCAAGGCCTATCGCCCAGCCGCTGCGTCCCCCACCTCTGCCCACTACAGGCGTCATTGGTGAGATGCAGTACTGCAGGGTGGGACGTGGTCAGCGCCCCGAGCTCTCCCGGCCAGTAGTATCTTGCTGTTGCATGAATTAAATCGTAAGCAAATATTAACAAATTAAAAGGGAGAAAATGCCCACGTAAAATTAAAATGGTGAAATTCAACTATAAAACATGTTATTGCGTGTGCAATAATAAATACCCATAACAAAAGTTAAAAAGCTCTAATATAGTTCTGCACATACGTGCTGTATAGTAGAAAAAGCACGCATATAGGTTAGGCTACCAGCACCGAATACAGGAAATTCAACTTCCACCATGACGGTGAATCGAAAGACCATTGTCGAAAAACATAATTTCCTGTCTTAATTAATAAGGGATAGCACTCATCAGCATATTCGAGACAATCATCGTCCACCATCACAGTATAGAAGTGGATCCACAGACGAGAAATTTCCTTGTGGGGACATCTTACTTTTACTATAGAATGATAGAATGTAGTATGACATTTTAGAGGAGTTTAATTATCTTACACCATAACATTAAATAATAATTTTAATTAGTTAAGAACACAATGTATAATGCCTAAGAACTGCACTAGAGGTTTACTTTAACTTTAACAACTTCCTCTTCCTGTTCCACCTTCAGATTAAACTTTCTAAGGTTTAAGGCCAAAATGGAAACAGTACAGCGACCATAGTGGAAACATATTTTTCTCGGCCGAGGGAGATGGCTCAGGTCTGTGGCTCACATTCGGGAGGTCGCGGATTCGATGCCCGCAGCTAGCCTTTCTGTCCCTGGGGTTTTTCAGGCTTTTTCTCGGTCACTCAGGCGAATCCTGGTAAGGATATTTACCTTACATCCCCCGACACTCCCTTTTACATTCACTAATTTCATTCTCTCTCTATCCCGTCTTTCCAGGTAAGCATCAGTAGGGTCGGCCGTAGGATGCGCTGCAGTGGAGCTTGCGCTCTAGAATTACAATGTTCGGCTGAGGGGAGGCGCTGTGGCCGGTTGGCCGCCTGCCAGGGCGACTGATCGATCAGGCGGTGCGGTGCGCTCTCTTGGCGGCCTGGAACTCCGTCGGGCTGAAGAACTATCCGCATCTGTTAGGGACCCACCGTAGTAGTTATTCCTGTGATGAGCTCGGGCCACCTATATATCATCCTTCCTCCCTGGGTCTGACGCATAATAAGCCATCAGCTGACATACCGGTTATTTCCACCGTGGCAGACAAGGCAATACAAGACAAGTATTTTTCTCTAAAATATATTCTGACAGTATCGATAACTTTTCAATTACAAACCTCGACCTACGTCATTAACGAAAGAAGGTAAACAGAGCCGATGCTTTGCTCCAGTGCTAACAGAATTAAGAAGGTAACAAATTGTGGATTTTTAAAATTTAATTTACACAAGAACCGTATATTCTATTGAAATGCGCCAAAGAAAAAATGGTTAACCCAATTTTCTATGAATATAGTCATAAATTAAGATCTAGCTTTTTGTAATATTTTCTAAAATGTTATATACCAAAAGTTAAGAAGTGGAGGTGCCATATTTCTGATAAGATTTTTAATATGGAATACATCGATCAGTTGAGTACTTAAAAAGACAAAGTTTTTCTCTTTGCTATTATGTTTTTATGTAAAATTCTTACCACGCGATACTATAATGCTAATCCTACTGCAATCTAGGGAAAAACCATGGTGTGTACTGCGAAAATGTTTACTTGTGTTTTAATTGTTATTAACACCCCAGAAAAAAATCAGTTTTATCGCCAGTTTTCAAAACCTCACGTGATATATACATTACACAAGAAAGATAGAAGAAAGGCGACAAAGGGGAGTAACCGTGAGAGGAACAGAGAGAGGGAGAGAGAAGAAAGTGGGGAGAAAGTGAAAATAAAGAAGGATTGAAAAACAATGACCAACTAAGAAAGGGAGCGACACGTAGTAGAATGCAACGACGTGAACAGAACTGCCGACTTTACTGGAAGTCAAAATACTATTATAAGCTGTGAGATAGGATACAGGAGCAATTTATTTAAACTACGAGTACAACAGCAAAACGGATTTGCCGCGATTTTCCATTATAGACACTTACAGAAACAAATATATAAATATTTATTTACGGAAACAAACTTTTCTTTTCTGAGTGAGCACTTCTATACAGCTTTAAATGGAAAATCCATAAGTTATGTATTATTTACTTATTTATTACTTGCTTAGAATGCTTTTTAAGTTAATTAGATATTCCGGCTTGGTAACTACATATACATAACAATTCAACTCACCACTACTGCCCATTCTGCTGCAACTTACCTGTAAACAGAAGAAAAACCAAAGATTAATATTACATAAAATTAGAATGGGTTACACCGAGGTAGGCATTAAAATCATTTAAGGTTTATCTAAATTGCTTGTGTAGCACTAGTCCAATATTTCGACATTTGGAATGTAAACCTTATTGAACTACAGTATTTCTTAGGTTAAACCATACATAACAACGGTAAACGTCACATCAAACGAGTTAAATAACTGCTTCATTAGCGCAATGGATTCTACACTGTAGAGTACAAGCTCGGAAGGGGTAAACAGATAAGTTGAAATATACGATATATGACAATATTAACAAATATAATAATGTTTCTAAAGGTTTTCCGATATTGTTGATGTATAGATCACTTAAAATTACGTTAGTAATACATTTTAATTCTACTTTATTCGTATGTAAAATAATCTATGGAATACCTGTGGCGTACTATGATATGTGGACTTGGGTACGCGTAGGTGAAATTTATAAATTCTACAATTATTAGCGGATTTTATTCAAACTCATCAAACATAATACACACAAGGAATACTGTACAGTCAAAGTTTCATTGTAATATCTTCAACACCTTTAAATGTATTCTCTTTTCCAGCTATTGTTTTGGCAGCGCACTAGTCCACTTCACTTACAGGTCTTTATTTTCCAGGGAATAAACTCATTCCTGTATATGCTGCTATTGTCTAACATTACGGATTACAGATTGAAAATTGCAAACATGAGGGCGCGTAATGTTTATTGACATTGAAAATCTTCGTGCTGCATCTGTGGAAGATGTTGAACTTCAATACCAAGCTTGGCAGTTATCCGACATTTCGTTTTTGAGAAATGTCCTGTATGCCCACATGGACCTTTTGCTACCGAAACTAGCCCCGCGAGGCAACAGCTCTTTCCGAGCTAAGGCCTACTGCGCGGCAGCTGCCTACCACAGTCGTCGTGAGTGGGGTGTAGTACTGGAGGTGGGACGTGGTCAGCGCCCCGGTCACTCCCGGCCGGTTACGCGATCTGCATAACAGGGGCTGCTACTTCTCAATCAAGTACCTCCTCAAATGACTCCTTGGGGACCTAACGAGGCTGAGTGCACCACGGACCAGGTCTCCCGGCGGGAGAAAATCTCCATGCGGGTACCGGGAATCGAACCTGGGACTCATGCTTGGTAAGGACCTTTTCCTAAGTGGGAAATTTACGTGGACTCAAAACATGTATTTCCGATGAAATCTCGACATCGAATACTTCCACTTACCTACTATAGGCAGGTTGGTAGAAACAGTAAAACAAGTGGATATTAATTATTGCGTTACACTGAAACGTTTCATACTTTAACAAGGGATAAATAACAAAAAGAACAAGGTAATGTGGATGTGATGGTGAGATAAGGTAAAACGTGACGGCTGTGTGCGCTTCCAAATACTAATTTTTAATGTCGACACACGCATCTACTCTAATTTGGTTCTCCGGTTTTATTCGGAAGGTTGCAATTTTCCATAACAGAGGAGCCCGTTGTTACTGCACCCTAGGGAATATATCTCATTGTTGCTCATCTTGTCAAGCAAATAAAACGAGAGAGCTCACGGTTCGTTTGGCCACCTTATACATTTAAAAACCATCAAATGAGTCAGCAAATGGGTCATCTGGGCGAAGGCAAATTGATTTACGTAGACGAGGAGGTGGAGGCACACAATTTATCCCGGCCTCCGGACAGAATTAACATCCAAGCACTTTTTATGCGTTTTACGCCATCGCGTAGCACATTCTCGGGTAAATGGAGTTAATAGTAATGAAAGATTTAAAAGAGCATACACAGGGAGGGCGTGGACATGTTCTGACGGAAATAAAGGAGGCGAAATGGCATCGCCCAGCAAAACTTGCTCCCTAAATATTACCCGATAGCATCGAGGTGGAAACTTTTCTTGTTTTAAACCCCTTAATCACCTTTCACTGGTGATATATGCATTTAATTTCTTTTTTTATTCTTTCCTTTTTATCCAGCAAAGTTAAATTGAGCAAACATGCTTCTTGAACTTTGTTTAAGATGATCCAATTCGTTTCCTTGAAATATGTTTGCACAGAATTACTTCCCCCAAATTATTAATTACATTTTTAATTTCCTGGTACGAAAGAAAACAATGGTTGTCGCATGCGAGTAACCTGTTTACTTCCTATGCAACCTATCTGATAAACAGGGAAAGTATTGTATTCCACCAAAATATTCGAATTCGAGACTTCATCAGAAATATGTGTTTTGAGGACCCCGGAATTAAAAAAGCATTGTTACAAAACGACCCGTGTGTGTATATGTGAGTGAATGTGTGTGTGCTTGTCCGTGTGTGTGTGTGTGTGTGTGTGTGTGTGTGTGTGTGTGTGTGTGTGTGTGTGTGTGTGAACAGCATAACTAAAAATAAAAAGCCTTGATGTATACCAAACTTGGTATTTGAGTTAAGTATCTGCGAAAGGTGCGATGAGAAGATTTTCATGAAAATTCCCTCAGCTCAAACTACCTTTTGTATAGAAAATACTTCATATTTTCTCAAAAATGGCTTTTAACAATTTTGATTAAAACATTTAACATACTTGCATGACAAATAAAAAGTATATCGTCAGTTTTCTGGGAATAAGCTCCATTTGGGAAGAATTTTGTATAACTGGTAAATTGTGAGAGATATACAAACATGTAGCGTAAACAAAGCTATACTAGAATTAACGTAACTTGGGTATTCTGACAGTACCCTCAGCGCGCCCTAGGCAGGTGGTAGGGGAGTGGCATAACGGCCTGTTGTCATGACAACCAGGATTCGTGGCTACGCAATTCCGTCAGAACTGTCAGAATACCCAAGTTACGTTAATTCAAGTATAATTTCGGCAACCTTGGGCAACCGGCCATTAGGTTGTTGAACTTGACTTTTTATTATGTTATCTAGAATATTAATAATGCAACGATTTCGTAAAGTTTATTGTACAGTCGATGGAGCGCATTAGATACAAATGCGTTTTCCATGCAACTTGGTGCGTAAAGTAAAGATGAATAGCAGCTGATATCCTCCCATCGATAAGTGTTACTGTTCGGAAGAGTGAAAACAGACTTATACCTAGTTAAATCTTGAAGGTGTAGGTGATGTTTGTTTCACGTAATTGATGAGTAAGTATCTCTAAATATATATTATTTAAGATTGAAACAGTTACTGTTTCATTGAATTAGTTCTATACTCATCGGTGGGAATTTTCAGGCTAACTTCGGCAATGCC
The DNA here is from genome assembly GCA_030765045.1 of Tenodera sinensis. Taxonomy (NCBI): domain Eukaryota; kingdom Metazoa; phylum Arthropoda; class Insecta; order Mantodea; family Mantidae; genus Tenodera; species Tenodera sinensis. Next base: position 167,351,663 of record CM060962.1, read on the forward strand.
AAAATACCAAAGAAAAATTCCAGATGCTACTCTTGCCAGGGTATAGTACCAACTGTATTCAAATAGGTCCTAAATATGTTTTCTAAACCAGCGGCTCTGAAAGGGAACTAAATTCTACCGAATTAAATAAAGATACGGAGATCCTGAAATACGCACGCATAGAAGAGGAAAAAAAAAATAATAATAACCAAAGAGGTTGAATGTAAAATCTGGTAAGAGTGAGTCAATAGGAAACGCCATTTCAAGAAAAATCTGATGTGTTGCACTTACATGACTTTCTCTATTCTTGTATTAACCATTCTAACAAAGTCTTATTCCTATATCCTCTTTCTATTAGGTTAGATAAACATTTGTACAAATTATCTTATTGCTTATTTCCTTGTAGGTACAAGGGATATGTTAGAATACAGTAGGCTTTGAGCGATAGTCAAATCTTTTAAGGCTTTGAGATCCCGTTCTCTTTACACGCTTAACATGTAAAAAAAATGAACGATGTTACACCACGAAAGTTTTAAGTTTTCCGAAACTGACACAAATAACAAGGAATACCTCCGAAATGGTTCACTCTTCAAAAAAGTTATTGAGACATAAATTGTGTGTTTTAGCGAGATCTACATTTTCTGTACAGTAAAACTTTGTCTTATCTCTTACGGTTTATGGGTTATTCAAAAGTCATCCAGAGTAAAAAGGACTACATAGGCTACAGCCAGAAAATTCAAAACATACATTTCATTTGTCATACAAATATCTTAAACATTTTAATAAAATAGTTAGAGCCATTTTCAAGAAAATCAAAATTTTGGAAAATTTTTCATGTAAAGGGTAGTTTAGGGCGAGACTATTTTTTTTTTCAAAATCTTCGTGTCGCATCCTTGAAAGACATTAAATTTAAATACCAACTTCGGTTTTTAAACAACTTTTCGTTTTTGAGTTATGCTGTCCACACACACCCACGCACGCACGCACGCACGCACGCACGCACGCACGCACGCACGCACGCACGCACGCACACACACACACACACACACAGACACACACACAGACACACACAGACACACACAGACACACACACACACACGGACCTTTTTCTAACAATGCATTATTTGGAGCTAAGGGCCTCAAAACACATATTATCCGTGAAATCTCGACATCGAATTTTTGGGTGGAATAAAGTACTTCTTATCAGTAGAGAAAGTAAAAATGGAACCAAAAGAAACCCGTGGTATGCTAGAGGAAGCAGATGATTCGGTCCAAATTGAGACTGTTTTCTTCTACAGGTTCCAACACAAATGGTTTAAGAGATGTCCTACCAAACATTGAACAATATTTATGAGGATTATTTAATTGCGGTTACCATTCTTACACAAAACTTATGAACCGTTATAACTGCATTTGTTCGAAATCCAACAGCAAGATACTTTTAGATTATGAGACGCGCAACAGGCAAGACCCAGGCCACTTCAAGGGAAATAAAACATCAAAATTGGAGGCTGTGAAATAATCAGTAAAAACCCACGCTTGAACATGCCAATAGTGAACTACTAATCCATATTCTCTGGCTTTGTCAAACTCTGTACCTGGAAGGAAGAAGGAAAGAAAGAAAGGAAAAAGAACGAAAGAAGGCAACAAGAAGAGAAGGAAAGAAAGGAGAGAATACGCGAAAGAAAGAACGAAAGAAGGGAAGAAAGAAAGAACGTGAAACAGCAATGTTTATTTGCTTCACGTTGATACACCAGCTTGAAGCAATGTTACTTCTCGTCGATGTGAACCTCGAAGCAGGATCACACTGTTATCGGTTAAACTATTTGAATCGACAATGCTCTCCGCCGCTTAACGATGTCTAGAAGCTTCTTTGAATCTGCCCGTTTGCCGTTGATAAGGCTATGAGGATTCTCTCTTTGGGTTTGCGTGAGTGGTTTCGAAAGGATGCCACAGAGTTTTTAATATAATGACTTTTAACGAAGAATCAATTTTTTTTACTCTTTTCACTGGAGATATTGCCGACTAATATATGTATTCTCGTATAATTAAACCAATCAATCAATATTATTTGCAAATACAAATAAATTCTAAGATGCTCACTTTATACCCGTTGGTTTTTAAGTAATCTGGTGTGAAAACAAAATGCACGTCTGTACCCTTCGACAGACTGTTAACCAACGTTCGTTGCTCTCCGTGCAGAGAAAGCCATGTGCTGAAATCCGTTGGTTTCCCTGTTCCCATCCGTGAGGCTGCCCCCTTTTGTTCGTTTTCTCTCGATATTTATGATTATTATTTATTTAAAATTATTACAATTATTATTATTATTACAATTATTATTATTATTACAATTATTATTATTACAATTATTATTATTACAACTATTATTATTATTATTATTATTACAATTATTATTATTATTATTATTATTATTATTATTATTACAATTATTATTATTATTATTACAATTATTATTATTACAATTATTATTATTATTATTATTATTATTATTATTATTATTATTATTATTATTATTATTGTTATTGTTGTTATTGTTATTATTGTTATTATTATTGTTATTATTATTGTTATTGTTGTTATTGTTGTTATTGTTACTATTGTTACTATTGTTACTATTATTATTATTATTATTATTATTATTATTATTATTATTATTATTATTATTATTATTATTATTATTATTTTAAATGTTTCATTTCTTTTCTTTAAGTAATTCATCTTTTTAAACTGTCTATAAATTTTGGCATCAAATCATAATAAAAGAATGTATAAGTTTGGCCCGAACGAAAATGTTCAATTTTAGTTAATTCTAAGTCTGATCAGTCGGCAACTTTCGCATTTCATACAGATTTTCTTCGAGAATAATTTTTTGTACAATACAAATTCACATGAAATTGCACTATCAGCATTATTTTTAAACATACATAGTCAAAATTACTCAACATGCAAAGTCATACTTATATACCCATTTTTTAAATTAACTCTTATATACTAGCTACAAAATTTTCTTCCTTCTTTTGATTTTAATTATCTCTCTCTTCTTTTAAGTGTTCTTTGCTATTCTTGAATCACTGCACTTTCACTATCTCCGTCAGTTCATAGTCTAATGTTTTCACCATGTTTTAGCTAACCTATTTTTCATAATTTTTAAACCAAATTTTTAATGAAATACATACGTTCCTGACATTTCAAAGAAAAATTATATCTAAATTCACTTGAAGAAATCAGCAGTATTGGTGGTTTGTTACAGGGGCGAAGGAGTTGCTTGTGCCACCTTCCCATTTATTTTGAATTTCTAACATTTTTTAAAACCATATTTAGCACCAGTTTGAACTAATCTGTTTAGTTTCTGGGAATTGATTACAATTATTTCCTATGTGCTTTCAATGGTTTAGGCCCTTTCTGTATGCACTGGTGAGTTGTCTCCACTTCGATTCCTTTCTCCCTGCCTTGGTGACCTTGGAGACCTTGGCCTAAATTCCTGACCATCTCCATTTGTCCAATATTCATCTGAAATTCTCCTAAATCTAGAATACTTTTGCCCCCTTCTGTTTCTGTCAAACCTACTAGTATTCATGTATTTAACTTGTATATTTCTTCCTCTCTGAGCCCCAATGCAATTTCTATTATTTCGGTCATTTATTCCTACCTCGATTTTCCCACTGATGCATTTCTGTCCTACGCACTGGACCCTTATACCTCTCCCTAAGGATACCGACTCTCACCCCTAGTAGCACAACAGAGATATGTGAAGGAAATGGAATGAAACGAAAAGCAAATCGTGCTAGAAGAGGAACCGCCCCCAGCATTCGCCTACCGATCAGGGAGGGCCACAAAAATCCAAGGTCCGAGAGGGCGGTCAACGGCAATCGAACTAGAGACCTCCCGAATGCGAGTCTCATACCTTGCCGCGGAGCCAACTCGCTCGGTTAGGCTAAATAATACATTTTTACTTCCAGATGACTTTCACTAAGAATTTAATACTATGATCATTACGAGGATTTACGATCTATTTAGTTTGAAGCTAAAAAACAAATGTGCATTTTGGGCTACATGTGTTTCTGCATTTTCTAGGACTCCAAAAGTTTACTCTTTTAAAACAATTGTGATATTAACTATTCAGAAGTTGTAACCGAGACGTACTTTGATGTTGCTTGTGGAATATTCCGTAATTCCACTCACGTGTGCATGTGCGGAACCGGATAATGTGGTTTCTAAATGGGTCACAGTTACCTCCGGACTCGAAGCAAATATGAAGTATAACACTGCAGTTTGGTTACGCCTAGGTAGCATCTGTTGGCGGCAGAACAGGATTTCCCGGATAAGGAATATTCCTCTCACATACCTACACCACTAAGTTTCTTTAAGTAGAGGAAATGTGCCATAATTAATTAGAGGTGCTTTACTCACATATAGATGCGTAAAATGACCGAGATAACGCAATACTATTTGGGAGAAGTTAAACTTCGCGATTTACCTAAAACTATCACCCCAAATATCGATTGAGTCCAAATTAGGTTCCACTCAAATAATAGGTATCTACAATTGGTCGTATATGATAAATATGTACTCTCGTGCCTTAAACTGTTCGCCATCATGTTCAACACATAGAAACCACCAAGGATTAACAGTAGCATTTAAAGATCATACATATATTTCGAGGGTAATGTATATCACATCCGTATTCGGTCCTTTATACAATCGATATCGCACAGTTTCCTTCCAAACACATGTCTCTTACCATACCCAATAACCAGAAATTACATTGTTAGGTTTTAGAATTGTGGAGGCCAGCGCAATGGTCCATCGCGACCAATCCACATATATAATCCACATATCCACATATATAATCCAGAAATATGTGGTCCAGATGGGTTCAAACACTACGGGCGTAATGCGGTGATGCGCCATCTTATTCGAAATACCTTGCAAGTCAAATTTGTAGTGTAACCTACAAAAGCAGAATAAAGATAACCAGTTTAAACGGAGATAAACAATAGGGACACCAAAACAATTATAACCTGAATCAACTTGAAGACACAAACAATAGAAGCTGGTTGATGACATATAAATATAATACATTTTTGGGGCGTGTTTCATAAGCACCTACATTTTATAACATTTGAATGGTATCATCATTTTGACTCAGCCTGTATTTCTAAAATGGTCGGGCGCTGTTCTCAAAGAAATGAAATTCAAAGGAGGACTAATTAATTCGTATCAAAGCAAAACTCTAACAACTACCAGCAATTGCACATTTAACACCAACTTAAGGGGAGATTAAATGCTCTACCCCGCCACTGTTAAATTTGTGAATTTATGACCCACTATTTTAGAAGCCATAATCTGTAATCTTCGTCGGATAGATGCTTGTCTCTTTAGTTCAATGAGCTACTTTCATGTGATACTGTCGTTTATTAACTATAGTAATATTTATTAATTGTACACATTTTATCATTGATTAATTTTATCAATTAATCTTAAACTTTATATAAAGTATATAAACAGCATACTAATGTTTTAATATGAAAGCATATCCATATTAACATTCAGATGCTTTTACCGTCATAAAATTTAGTTCAGCAATTTGAAAACAGTCATTTATATCGGAAAATTTCCTTCTCAGATAAAAGAAAAAAGAAAAAAAAGAAAAAAAAAAAAGATTGTTCAAAGTATAAACGGAGAAAAACAACCCACTTGCAGTTTGGGTTGTAGTTGTCCATTTGGCTTGGACACTCGGAAGTTCCATATTCTTCAGTGATATTAATTTGTAGAGCAAATCTTCTGCTAAAAGATGAACTAAACTTTATTTCTCTATCCATAGAATATAGGAATCGGGCTTTTTTCTATGAAGTGGTACAGAGTTCAAAATGCAAAATTACAGACGCAGTACAGTATTTAAAACATATACTTAAAGCATAAGTATGATGATAAAAACATCCCTATATCGAAATACAGAGGAATTTGCAATTTATAAGGTGGTAAAAGAGGCTAAAATTGTCATTTTTGGCAAAATTCCCTATTTAGGCATAATGTTTCGCTTTGAGTATGAAACTCATGGCCGTGCAATGAAGTTGAGCAGCTTCCAGAGTACAATTACGTCATTGTTGTGCTCATTTCCGATCGTTCTAGTGCCAAAATACTAATGCATCACAAATACCTACAATCGCTCTAAAATAACAGTTAAATACGCCAACTTGAGGCATCCCGGAATTTAAATATATATAACAGGCTAGTGTGTGCTAGTCAGATTCACACCACATTTTATATTTATATTCATATCTTCCAAAGGTGTGACACCAAGACTTTTAAGAAAATCCTCCACCCCAACTACCATTTATATGGAATTCCTTTCCATATTTTTTATTTTCTGAAAATGGTTCCAACGATTTTGATTAAAACAACATATATTCAAAGATATTTGGTAAAGAAAATACACATTTTTAATTTTTTGAGAGTAGCCTGTGAAGTCAATTTCATTCGGAAGTAATGTGTAATTTTGCATAATAGGTAAACGTTAAGAGACAGATAAAAACATACTGCAGAGGAAATCTAAAGCTCAAATTGCGTAAGCTTTCACGGCCAGTGTCATTAAATATAAAATGATTATCCGGGCTCGTGGGCAGTGGTCTAGTGGAAAATCTTCTTCCAGACGTTTCGTTCGAAGCTGCGTCGAACATCCTCAGTGGTGTGACCGTAGTACTCTGCTAGTCACGGCGACGACTGATTATCTAAAACTCTTTAGAACCACACAATTCATTTAAATAAGGCTATTTGTGGCATCAGCCATTTCCGAGATACCCGTTAATCTTGCTTTCAATTTTTGAATACTTTGCAATCTTCTTGAAGCTCTGTCACTGTTCACTTTATCTCGCGATTTCATGAAAAGAGTGCTTTTTAAACATCTGAGTATTGATTTGCTTTCATCTATCCCTCTCGCACTTACAAAGGTGTGTATGTATGCATAATGAAACTATCTGTAAATAGTTTATCTCGATTAACACAAGTATATATAAACTAAGTTTACATAAAAATCGTTTGTGAAAGCTATATAAAGTAACTGAGTAGAGCAAGTCATGTGAATATAACATCAGAATGTTTTTAAAGCTCGTGTGTTGCACTCTCATGACTTTCTCTACTCTTGCTTTAAGTAAAACACAAATGCTTTAAGTGCGGTTGCTATATGATGATTTTGAAATTCCGCTCACTTTGCATGACCAAGAGATAAAAAATGAATTTCAGAACTAAGTATTGCAAAATTCTGACAAATAACAAGGAATAACACCGAAATGGTTCACTTCACAAAAAAGATTATTTAACATAACTTGTGAGTTTAAACAGATCTACATTTTTTGTATAGTAAGATTTGGTCTATCTCTTACGGTCTACCTGTTATACAAAAGTCATCAAGAGTAAACAGCACTACATGGGCTACAGCTAGAAAATTCAAAGCAACATTTCATTTGCCATTAAAAAATGTCTTAAACATACGGCATTTTAATCAAAATCGTTAGAAACATTTTGGAGAAAATCAAAATTTTCGAAAAATTTTCCATGTAAAGTGTAGTTTACGGGTGGAGGAATTTTCTTCAAAATCATCGTGTCGCATTCCTGAAAGATATTAAATTTAAATACCAACTTTGATTTTTTACCGACCTTTCGATTTTGAGTTAGGTAAGCCTTTCACAGACAGACACACGCACGCGCGCAACCCCCCCCCCCCACACACACACACAGAGAGAGAGAGAGAGAGAGAGAGTGAGTGATAGAGAGAGACCTTCTTCTAAAACTGTTTTTTTTTTTTTAGGGATTCAGGGGACTTCAAAACGTATATTACCACTGAAATCTTGACATTAAATTTTTGGGTCGAATACGGTACTTCCCCTACTTACATGGTAGAGAAAGTAATGAATTCCTTCCTTTAGGAGGAACAGAGCTTCACAGTGGGGAAAGAATTATCAAAATCGATTTAATGGTTTTCGAGATTACTGTGAAAAATTTAAACATGCCATTTTTGGTTTCAGGTAATACAAACGTATATCAATTATTCTCTGAAGTCGAAAATTACCAGAAATGTTATGGATAGTTTTATTGTATGCATAGATGATGTGGTTCAGCTTTAGAACTCTTATTTTAATCCGTAATTGTGAATTTGAGTACATGGAATGTGAACAAAGGACTGAGATATGTACCAGTGATGTGCAGGAAGCTGGAAGAATTGCAAAACTGGCTGACTCCCCTTCTATGCCAAAGGCTACATGAACGTTAGACCTTCCACTGATAATAGCCTCCAGCGCACGGCACAAAAACCATACAACTTGCAAATATAAAAGCAAACCGCTTCTCTAATCAAATTATGTTATTATGAATAATGTTATCAGTGGATTGGACGGATATTACTCAGCATGTTAAACCTGAAAAATCCTCACACAGGAATGTGGAAATGTCGTGCTTATCAGCAACGGCTTGTGAGTATATTTGACGCATGAGGTAATTACGTAGTTCCAGTTGTGCATTTGGTTCCCGAGGTCGCGGATTTAAACTCGGCGAAGGGCGAAGGACTTTTTCCGGCGTAAAAATCCTTAGCACAGCTTCATTTGTAACGGAAACAAACTCGTGTCGTACATTTTACAGCACGTAAAGGAACCTAAAGCTTAGTAAGGAGGCCTCTGAGCAAAATTAAGCGGTCTTTGACGTCCAATATAGAATGGAACGCTAAGAACCATGGCAGGTTTAGAGCCATCCATAAATAAAAACTCAATTTACTCTTGCGTATACACGTAAGCTCCTTAAAACGTGTGCGAGTTAAGAGGCACTCGAAGATACATTTTGCCACGTTTCATCGAGTTTAGAAGAAGATTTAAACGCCCTATATTTTAAATTACTGCATATTAGTTACGCTTGCGCTAGCATTCATAAACAAAAATAATCAATAAATGCACAAGACGTCACGTGCTCTTGTGCTCTTAAACAGCAGCCGCCAATGATGGTTACGGCTGTCTAACTCACACGTCGGTTTTGTCTTAAATCCTCCACTCTGACCTAGTATTCTGAAACAATCAAATTTAAAGTTATTAAGGTTATCCACCTTTGGGAAAAGGTTAAAAAATGCTATAGATCATAAATACAGATTTTAATGTTACGAAATACTACGTGGCTTTTATAGTTATACACCTGTTTAAAGCATGCCATTTAATAATTGAAATGTCGCATATGAGTATATAAAATTGTAGTAAAATTTCTGTGTTACATTCGCATGACTTTCTGCAGCCTCTGTCGTTCATTAGTGTGTATACAAACCATTCTTACCGAAGGTTGCTTTTCTATCTACTTTATTTTAAATCAAGATTAATGTTTATCTAGCTACACCACCGGAACAGCAAGAGTCAAATGTTTAAGAATTGGACAACATACGCTGGCCTTAAAATTGCGTAAATTTATTAATTCTTCCGTGCAATCAGGAGAAACAACGGAGAATCGCCAGAATTTTCAAAGAATGAGTAATTATTGAACAATTCGAACCATTAATAGCGGATATTTCGGGAATGCTTTATGACACAGAAAAGCTTATCTAAAATAAATTGTATGTTTTAGAGCAGGCCTGGGGAACAGTGCTTCCAACTGTCAAGCCATTCCCCTATTCCCCTTCCCTCCTCTCCCTTCGTGTCACCAAAACGTAGCGACCGGTTCAGTTTTGGAGTTGCAGTACCGTGTGTTGGCATGTTTTTTTGTTTTTTTTTTAAACAAACAGTGATGGTTTTCGCCTTCAACTTTAGCATAGACTATAATGCGATTGTTCATCAGTGAATAAGAAAAAATGGCGTTTTATTCTACAGCACAGCAAACTGTTTGCCTGATATGTTCACAACAAGATACCACACTTTAATATCAGAATACACTTTGTATCCAATCATAAACGTTCTAATACATTGTAATACATTAAGATTATACAGTATAATAACAATTCCTAGGCGCAACAGCCCTGTCCGGACCAAAGCCTATCGCGCGACCGCTGAGTCCTCCACCTTTGCCCATCACGGGCGCCATGACTGGGGTGCAGTACTGGAGGTGGGACGTGGTTATCGCCCCAGTTGCTCCCGGCCGGTTACGCGGTCTTCGCAACCAAGGGTCACTACTTTTCAATCAAATAGCTCCTTAATTGGCCGCTCATGGACCTAACGAGGCTGAGTGCATCCCGGACCAGGTCTCCAAGCGAAAGAAAATACCCACGCCGGTACCCAGGAGCCCCGCTTAGTAAGCAGTAGCGCTACCGTCGCCCTAAGGAGACGACCCTGATACATTATCGCAAGTAATTTAACAAAAATCTCTCGATGAACTGAAAGTAAAAGTAAACATAACCACGATGGATATCCCTCTGTTGTAAACATCACTGGGACTATGTGCGCTAGCCACAAAATTAGAAGGAATATTGGAGGAGCAAGGGGACCTTTCTCAGAAAGCGAATTTGAGAAGAACTGTTTGTAAATCATGGAGCCCAAGTTTGGCAAACTTGTGGAAAATAAAAATGTTAACGAGCAAAACAAAATAGATGAATGTATAGGAAGAACTACCAAGAAATAGATCATATACGTTACATTTTCATTGTAAAATTTTAATCTTTATTACAACTGTTTATTACGTGAAGGCCAAAACCGTTCTGTTTTCAATCAAACTAATATAGAAATACAATCACTAATGCCGTATTTCCCATAAAGAAAATGTATCCAAACAACATGACTGTATACGCAGCCACAGAAGAGGAACCACTTAGTTCACACGTTTGGAATACTCTCCCCCAGCGATGTCCAATCTTGTCTCTTTGGAGACGTTTACGTAACTAGCTGCTGTTCCCCACCTCCTCCTTCAGTCGGAGGGTGAATCAGCTCACAACCAGACAGTCAGTGTCCAGTGACGGGCACAAACAGGCGATTCCATGGCAGTTTCTAAGATATAACTTGAATTTTCTAGCAATGTCATCAGAAGACCTCTTCATTCTGGATGATTTTTGCATAAATGGGAAACAGTACATGACAGACGAAAGCTTACTAAATTAAAAAAAAAAAAAAAAAAAAAAATGTGGATCTCGTTAAAACACACAATTTATGTTAAATACATTTTTGATTTGAGTGAAGCATTTCGAGATATTTATTACTTGTTCCAATTACTATTATTTACTATCCAATTTACTATTATTATTATTACTACTATTATTATTACTATAAATTCAGATTGGAATTCCAAATACATACAGAGAAATTAAATAACTTACCAAGCTGTGCGACGCAGAGTAACGCTGTCACGTACCTACTCCTCGCTAAAGTACACCGCAAAAACATACGACTCGTTTACTGACAGGGAATTCCGGTTTCCAGCCGATTTTACAAACTTTTTGTTAGGGTTAAGGATAGCAAATAATTCAGTAAACGCCTCTCCTAAAATGGACCTATCATGTAAGTGCACTAATAACACCAAATAAAAATAAAATGGCGGATTCTTGTATTTATTGCTAGAGCAGGGTTTGGTTACAAGAAATTAAGGACACTCCTCACCACCATAGATCCGTACAGTTAAAACGCACTTGATATTAAATAAATTAAATTAACGGTTTGTTTAAATTTTTGCGTAAACTACGTCTTGTACATCTCAAATAACATTGATAATAGCTTTTGCCATTTATGTAACAATATTCAAGCAAAGAATTAAAGCTGTCCTAAAAGGCTGAATTAGGCACGCAAAGTCGCGAAGCAGCAATGACATAGCGCCTGGCATACAGGTTCTACGTTCAACTCAGAATGCGCTTTCAGTTAAGCGTCCACATAGCTGAATAGAATCATAGCCGTGTACTGTGCGCTAACCTCAGGGACACGGGTTCGCGTCTCGGGTTGTGCAATTTTTTTACTGCTCATAAAAACTTGGAAACCGAATTCATAATAATCTAATTTTAATGTCTCTGAGGGTTTAGGACATAGTTTAAACCGCTTTTGGTTGTCCGCTTTTTGTAATACAATAGGTATAAACATTTCTGCCCCATTGGACTCGCATGATGTGTTATTATGAACTGACTCCCTTCATTCTCCACGTGTAAGCTGTTGCACGATATTTTGAGCCATTCCTTCACCAGGTATTCGACAGACGAGTCCACTGATATGCTTTTGATTTACGGAGAAGCAAAAGCCAATGCACCACCAGCTCAGCACCTATACCGGGTGATATATCCCAAGCAGCTTTCAACATAATAATGGTTCAGCCAATGTTATTTGTGACTATTGCAAGGTTAAAAAATTGCACGTGCAGGGTGGTCGAACCACGTCTACACCACACGGATTATTTACAAATCGGGCGCGCGTTCCAGCCGATCTACCTAGTAACGCGAGAGATAAACATTCCGTTTAACATGTATTCGCTCGTCCCAATGAACCTTTGTTGAGGTGCAAACGTCAGCTAATTACGAGTATATTAAAAGTCGATGCTCTAACATCTATTTTAGTACCTACTAATTTCATCGAGTGTGTAACCATGTTAAACGCTTGGGTAGAACCAAACATAGGGGCCGATGTTTTCATGTAAGGGTATCAAGCGCGGATTGCATAAAACTGGAAAATAAGGGGCAGCTGACTCACCTGGTATGGGTACACCCAAATATAAACCTTGTTTTCTCACCTTTTTCAGAATTTTTCCGTGCTCACAATGCTCCATACAATGTAATTTTTTACTTATTTCTTTACTGATTCTCCAACGCACATTAAAGAAAGTGACCATGTGCATCTAATAAATAATACTATCGGTTTTCAGAAATACATTAAGCTTTTGAAAAAATCATTTTCAATTATTGAACTTTTAGAGAGTACAAAAACTAATAATTTTACAATAACTAGGGAGTAATATAAAAAATCGGATACAACACATTTTTCTAAACTCATTTACCGTAAAACCTGAATTTGTATGTGATTATTTTTTAAAACGCATCTTGTGCAGATTTTAATTAGAGCATTCACTTTACATAACAGAAATGAATATTTAGATAACCATGCAAGCCAGAACTTTGGAACATGATAAAAAATTACTGTGTGTAATAGGTGACACAAATTTCAACAATATATCTTACATACCTGGAATTTTCAAATTTCATAGACGCATTATTCTTTTATTTCATTTTATCCAATCAAAATACCCCATAGCATGCATCTGTATTACATGGTTTATATTACCTTATGTATCGTATTATAGTACGAGAATTACAATAATTCAAAATGTATGGTGTTTACATATTGCACAAGTGACCCCATTGTTGACAATGTTTATCGGCCAGTTCTCTCCACTTCTGGTTCTCGAGTTGAAGACACTGCGCTGGCGATCCAATATTGGGCACTCCCATAGAACATAATCAATAGTTTGTTCAGCGTTATCACAAGGACATCTAGGACACAGATGCATTATGTTCCTTAGCTGAAATTAAAATCCCCATACCACCAATTTAAACTTACTATATCCATTATCAATTATCTCAGAATCTATTTAACATATCAGACCGAAAATGTTACTGAATGTAGATGCATATACCATCTTATAATTAAAGTTGATGTGCAATTATCTTTTAATAAAGTAACTAACCATCATATTGATTCCAAAGTAGATGCACAGCAGCACTTAGATGTTCATTTTATCATCCTGAAATAACAAAGTAATGAAGGTTTAAGCATGCACGATCATTCTGCTTGTTCAAGTATAATTGAACCCCGTATGATCAGTTTGTGCTTATTTTGATTGTAAAGTGGCTTGGAGATGGACAAAACTGAACATGTGTGCAAGTCGCGAGTGAGCTGTCAGTGGTAGCCATTCAGGTGATATTTCCTTTTCACTCTTCTTAAAACTATTCTGACAAAAGCTTATTTTTCTATTTCCTGATAATACAGATGAACTTTCAAATCAGGTTTACACATTTTGTTGTACATTACAACCGGAGTCAGACTTACAAAGACCGTGTCACTACGTAATGGCTTCAAACTTCATTTCCATTGAATGACAGTGAGAAAAAAAAACATTTTTTAAAAAATGACTTCCTATTTGAGAAAACTGTAAGTATTTGAAAATTCAAACTTTAACATGGAATATCTCAGAACGATTAACAGCACGAAAAATGGCAAATTATGTCCTTTAGCGAGATCTAAGATTTTGTCTATCCCTTACGGTTTATCAACTGCGCAAATGTCATCCCGAATGACCTCAGAGATTGTTCCCAGAAAATGCAAGCTATGCATTTCATTTTTTAAGAAAATATATTAAACACTTCTTCTTCTTTATCGGATTACCCTCTCCGTATGGAGGACTGACAAGGCCGTGCCTAGTGCCAGATGCCTGTCGCGGAGCAGATGAATCTATGGACCGGACAGAATGAAGACTGGGAAGCGGGTGGTCAGCCCAGCACCAGGTACCAGAGTGAGGTAGAGGATGAGATGAAATGCAGGCGAAATGGATAGTGAAATCGATGGACAGGTGATGATGGAGCAATTGGTGGAATGAGTGTTGGGGGAAACCGGAGAACCCGGGGAAGGCGCACCCAGATGCCGCTTCGTCCACCACGAATACCACATGCCGGTCCCTGGGATCAAACCCAGGTGATAGGCGTACGGTCTAACCGATGAGTCACGGTGCCGCCTATATTAAACACATGGTACTTTAATCAAAACCGCTAGAGGCTTTCTTAAGAATATAAAAATGTTTTTATAAGGAGTATTTTAGGGTGCGAGATGTTTTTGAAAACCTTCACGACGCAATTGGAAGATGCTGAATACTAATACCGACACATACGCGCGTCCGCTTTATATAAAAATCTGTTGTTGTTGTTTTTTTTTTTTTTGGTTTTTTTTGTTTTTTTTTTTTTTATCTGGGAGTCTCAAAACATGCATTTCCGATGAAATCTCGGTATCGAAGTTTTGAATGGAATACCTACACTACTTAAACCAGTAGTAGAGAAAGTACCTAGGTATGCACTTGTTTAGTTAGCAACATGATTGCCGAAGGGGAATCGAAGAGTTCATTAAAAGTTAGCGAAGTCAGCCTTGTCTCTGGCGTATTAAATCTAAGGAGTACCTTAATAAGCCAAAGAAGCAAGCTATGCTCTGATCACTCACAATCAGTACACAATCAGTACATTAATATAAGGAAGCGTTTTTCTTTCCACTAGCCAGTCTTTACACCACTGCGGTTTCTTTCTTATTCTTTTAAAAACTAGAGTAAAGTTAGCAAAAGCAAGCGCTGACCCTGGCATTTTCCAACCACAAACTGGTGCTCTTCAATCATATTTGTGACTACAATAATAGTCAAATTAAGCACGCATAACTGACACACGATGGCCAAAGATGCAGTGGCGTGTGCAGCTATCTTAAGAAATGATAAGCGTTTTTATAATTTGAAAGAAAAAAATTTTGAAGTAAGCAACTGGTACCAGCATATTCAAAGCATGGACCTAAGTATTTTCTCCAAAAATACGTTGCATTGCAGACTTAATACAGGAAGAACAAAGATATTAGAGGGAGGATCTACAATGGGGAACGAAAGTACCAATATGTCCATGCTGTGATGATAAATGAAATATCAAACCAACGAGGAAGACAAAACATCAGCGAACTCCGGTCTCGATGAAAGAAAAACAAACACATTTTCTGGTCTTTCTTCTACAATTCACCACCAATAAGTTCAAATGATTATTCATTATTTTCCACTCTACATAGTTACGTTGCCGCTTGACATTGTTCTCCCGTTTTTCAAATGACAGTGTCTACCTCCACATTCCGGTGCTTTCCTCTCCCCTGTATACGCTCTGCTCGTGGAAGCAATTACCGTATTCTCCGGCTCTTACATCCCCCTTTTAATAACAAAACTCCCGTTCTTATTACCCCTCTCTCCCCCTGTCACAATACTGCATATATTTCGCCTTCTGCTATTCTCTTCATCGCTCCGAAAAATAAAAAGGGGTATTCTTTTTCTAACGGTCACCGTGAAGCTATAGGGGATGCATTGTGTAAATTGTTTGTATTTGCACAACCCCCATTCTATAAAAGCTGTCCGTCCGGTGCACATCACCAGAAGCTTAAACTTTACAAAGCAGCACAACAATGTTGCTGTGAATTTCACCATCTGAAGCAGATCATCAAGTGGGTATTAAACATACCCAGCTGTGAAGTTTCTAAAATCCACAATTTCGTCCGTTTTATTTCAAATTTCAATAAACACATCAGGGTTTAATGTACGAGGGTGAGTCAAATGAAAACAGGAAATATTTTTTTACAGCTCCGTCATTATAGACAGAATTGAAGTACACTGTTTTTCAATGTGGTGTCCCCCTCTGTCTGTACCCTTTACCCTTTTTACTCTTTTTATCACAAACTCACTCACCGCGAAGGGTTTCATGGCATTACAGATCTCCCATGCTACTCGATAACGGGCTATTAACGCTTTCTTTGACATTTCATCTTCGTCTGGTTTGGGCGGTTGTTCACATTGTTGATAATAGGAATCTTAAATCTTGCAACACTGTTGCCTTCTCCACCCCCGTAACTCTATGACAATCTTTAAATTTCGTTTAATAATTGCCTTCTAACGTTTCCCTTAAATACGCCTAGTGGTGTTGCGGAACATAGCAGACAAACAACGTTTTCTCCACTTGCTATACACAAAAATTCATGTTCCCATTCTTATTTGAATTTGCACTTAATTGATGAAGCTGACAGGTTTAAAAGTGACATACTCCGCCACTGCTTGTTTACGTTTCAGATGTAGGGCGCTGCTTCTCGTCGTCCGCTCGGCACCGTACCCGAATAGAGACTACGAGGAGACAAAGGAGTCACGACACACCGAATGCCCACGTCTGCCCTACAGGGAAACAAGGCAACAACACGCCCAGACACACGGTATAGGTCCTAACTTGAAATGTGTCGGACTCGGGCCGGGGGGTACACTATAACCTATTCTCGGGCTCGGGCTTGGCCGAAGCTAAGAATGTCGGCCCGTGCAGTTCTCTAACACATGGGAACTGCACGCAAGTAATCTTTTGATGCTAATAAAGAAATCTACTTCTCATGGAGTGTCTTTGGGCGCAATGCAATTGTTTGTTGATGTTATTTGGGAGTCCGTTAGTAATTCAGAAAAAAGAATGAACCAATTTCACGACGGTGTTCGGCTCGCAAATGTGTATTAGGCTTTAAGCGGGGTGCGGGTCAAACTATTTTTATCTATCTTTCTACTGTCACTTACTGAACTCATGGAAGGCTCTATGTTCGTAACATGGAGACTCGATTCGAGTCAGTTTGGGCAGCCTCGGGAGCATATCCCCTTTGCGTACAGAAACGGGAGCGAAGCTTGTTGCGAACCGCCTCGAAAGGGGGATACGTGGCGACAGTGTTTAAGGTGAAATCCTTTCAGTCCGTACCGATCACCCATATACACTTCTGCTAGTTCTGGAAGTGGTGCACAAACAGCACGAACATTCGTTTGATGTGTCGCGGGAAAACGGACCAGTAGAGGATCGTGAGGAACACTCCGTACACTCTACCTAGGTTAGAGAAGCTGTGGTCTGCATAACAGAATCTTTATGAACGTTCAGCCCAAACACAAGGAAAATGGTGACAAAGGAAATAGAATCAAAACATGAATAACCGGAAAATTCCGGGAAATAAATTGGTGTAGTCGGTACTCGCCTGGTATCAGAATAAATCCATAAAAACCATTACCACATTTTTAAATACTGTATTGAACTCTGCTATTTTTATATGAAGCAAACTCTTCTATATCAGATATGTTTGAGAAATACCGGGTACTTACACATATTTCGCATTCACTTAGATGTTGAAAGATATAGCTACGCCAATTTAGTTAGGGCGCTGATGACCTAGTAGTGGAGCGCCCTTAAACCTAAACCTTGACAATTTAGTCTAATATCATCACTTAATTCTTTTAATTATTATTAATGAAGAGAAAACATGAAGACACCTCTGTGTTATTTTCTTGTTAAAAGAGTTTTTGATCGAAACAAAACACAACTGAAAACTAACTAACAAGGTGTTTGTTTTAGGCTCCTAAAGGGACACTGGGTGAGTTTTCGAACATGACATTTTGTATCAAATTTAATGTCAAAGGTGAAAATAAGACATAGCATTAACTTCCGTTATTCCGTCCGCAGCCTGTCCGCATCCTCGGCGGTCGTTGCCGTCTGCCGCTGTCAGGAAGGTGCGGATCAAACCATACATTTTTAAAACTGCTTTCAAAGGCTTTACGGACCAACTTTATGAAACAAGATGCCAAAGCTGGTCACGCCGTTCAGACATATATTTTTGGCACCTCTTTAGGAAACTATCCATCACTCGCCGTACCTCACTTTGAAAAGTTCTGGCAATTTCCTGGTAGACATTTTGTTTTAATTCTTCCACGGTGTGTGCGTTTGTCTTGTACACTTTGTTTTAAGTTACCCCAGAAATATAAATCGCTTATTGGAACCCTTTCTCCGCTAATGGCGCACCATACACCAAATTTTTTATGAAGAGTTACTTCGTGAACAATATTAGGTTCTGAGTTATAGGGCCCATATTTTTCGAGTCAACAGTTGACGTCAGCACATACGTGAATACAAATTTATCCCTCCACTTTTTAGAAAATTAACAGAGAGGGAGCGTATTTTACCTTTTTTCAACAATAATCTGCAGCTATGGTCAAACTTTTGATGAGAACAATTGAAAGTGCGTTTTAGGACCGAATTATTAGCAGATTTGCGGCCCCCCTCGGCTGGCTGTAGCAGGATGGGACACCAGCCCATTACGCCACTTCGGTCACGTCCCAGCGAGATGGATTGGTTGTGGGTCACCTAGCTTACCAGCTCCTCTCGGATTCATGAATACCTCGTAACCATAGCCTCAAAACCTGCGGCACTGCGCTCTGGGTTTTCAGCATGGGAAATACAGGAAAGTGATGAATTGAAGGATACAGTGTGAAGCCCTTTCCAACAGATTACATCAGCTACATGACACCGAAGCTGGTGACGCATTATTTTCTGAAAGCTGGATGTATATCTGCACTGGGACCGGAATTATATCCCCGTGGGCATATTTGAGGTTATTTCTGAGGGATAATGTGCATTTGTGTCTAACTGTACAAAGATCTTTTTAGATTTTAGTAGGAGTTCAATGCTTTCTCCAGGACATCTGAATTTATAACATGACCTGTCTTACTCAGCATTACACAAAGGAATTGAAAACAAGGATATTGGATGGTTTCTGAAAGTTGTGAGTAGACCACAATATTCAATAACTAAAGTGCAAGTGATGCAAATGTTGCCCAGATTGGCAAAATGGCGCAAATATGTGTGTAACGAGTTTAAAATACGAGTAGGGGTTGTTTATTTTTAAATTTAAAAGGCATCAATAACTTAGCCAAGTCCTACAGCTCAAGTGCACACATTGGACTCTGATTGGCAAAGTAGTATTGTTCTAAGGGGTTGAAAACAAGGGTATCAGTAGTTTTCGAAAGCTATTGAGAAGAGCGTCATTTTTCAAAATTCTACACTCCAAGTGTATCAATTTTTGTTACAATCATACACAAATACTCTTTGAATAACAAATTTCAGCAAAATGAAAGGTGAATTTAGTGACACGAGCAATATGTAACTACTACCCCTGAAATAATTCAATTTGAAAATATATGAGACCTCTTCAATAAATTCTTTGAGCTGAAAGTCGCATTCGCAATAAATTCCTAAGATATTTCCTGATTTTCATCTTTAACAAAACTGAATTGAAAGTGGGTGACATGAAACCCTCTTCCCCCGTTACAAATTGTTTTGAAGTACCTTACAATCTATGTCTGTCCGGAAGAACAGTGCATACGTTCGAGCCTTAGGCATACTAAAATTCTCAGCTCTTTTTTTTAATATTAGCATGCTTGCCAACTTCCTGAAACTGAAACCCTCCCTTGTCCAGCAAAGCGTAATAATTTTGTGAAGACAAGACATTTAGAACGCGTAAAATGCTCAGTGCAGTGAACACCCTCCCCCATCCCCCACCCAAAAAAAAGCACCCATTTACTCGTGATTACTAGTGGTACAATAAAAATTTAAGTACGCGCGCTATGCTTTTTGTTGCAGTCTAGTGAAGGGGGACCACTACTTTGATTAAGGGCAGACCGATAGATAAGCACTGTATACCAATCATTACGGTACTGTTGATCTATGGACTTAAGTTACAATGCAATGCAATGTAATTTAATACTTTGCCCTCTCCGTGGTAAAAATCCGTAGCACCTTGAATCTGCCCACAAAGCCGTAATGTCGCCACACTTGCCGAAATGTCGTAAAAAGTCACCGCTCCCGTACATTTTACGGGCAAAAGGTAAAGGTTGGCAAGTGCGTGTTAGCACACAATTACAACCTAGTTTTGAAATGTTGTTGTTAGCTAATGCTGGATTTCTGACAATGAAGTCATTAATCCTCTTGCTCTCCAATATTTTTCACTGATGGATGGGGCATTAGAAGTGGCCGGGCATATTTGAAGGTGGTCTCGATCCATTTCCTCTTGCAGATCACATAGAGGACAGAGTGGTGAAGAATATATTCCAATTTTGTTTAAATGTTTTGCCAGACAATCATGTCCTGTAATCAACCTGAAGGTTGCAACTGCTGTTTTTCGAGGATACTCAGGAATTACAGTTTTGAAATGTATACACATAGTAATGCCATCTACAATTTATTTGTGAAGAGGAAAAGAACTACGTTTGTGAGAAAAACTGAATTATGCGATACCATAACACAGCTGAAGATACTGTGATGCAGCTGTGGGGTTCAGTTATCGCGTATAACGCGCCGACCGAACGGGTGAAGAGGTAAATCGACGGAGAAGTTCTTCGTAATATGTAAACACCAGAAGCGCTAATGAGAGATAACGAAATTCTGACATTCTTTTGGAAGCTTCTTTTTCCCCACGTCTCGAACATTCTAGAACTCTCTTGGAAACTCCAGCAAGTATATAAGTGAACGTGGTTGCGAGTGAGTTAGTGAATGATACACCTTGTTGTTCTTATGCTGACATGAAGTGCTGGCAATTCAGTGTTTTCTACGAGCGAGGTTGTGACGTCAGTTGTGACATACAGTGAGTCTTGCTAATGCGATAAGAGAGGTCTTGCGTTCGACGCCTAAACGGGTGAAACGAAGGAAGAAAAGCTGCTTCGCTCGTGTTTCATTACGACGCTATATCGCGGGAAAAAGTAAAGTCACAACAATCTTATACATATATAGCGCCTGAGATTTAATCATGTCCGCCCCATTTCGTTCATTAACATCAAATATTTGAATTCAACGGGCTGAGACGATCACGAAGCCATCAATGGCAATTTGCTTACCTATAACACAAGCCTTTGCACGTCTTGATTTGTAATACCGGCGGCGACGTGGTCGAGCGGTTAGACCGTACGCCTATCACCAAGGTTCGATTCCAGGGGCCCGTATGTGGTATGTGGTGGACGAAGCGACGGGTTCTGCAGTTTACCCCGCCACTCATTACACCAATTGCTCCAGCATCATCTTTCCAGTCATCGGTTTCGCCTGCATTTCATATCATCCTCTCCTCATCATACCTTGTGCTGGGCTAACCACCCGCAACTCTGTCCGGTACATAGGTTCGTCTGCTCCCTGACAGGCGTCTGACCCTAGGCACTGGCTTGTAGTTCCTAGGGGTGTAAGCCCTCCATACGGGGAGGGTAATTGGATAAAGAAGAAGATCTGTAATACATGGCCGTATTACAAATGTCCAAAATGTCTTAACACTAACGGTTTCATTTCAAATTTAATGTACTTCCGAAGCTTCATCATTTTTAATTCGGAACTGTTGAAATTTTATAAGATTACGACAAAAGTTGGGTAGATCAAAACACCAAACACGAAAGGATTTTGAAACGCCGATGTGTTCAATTCAGCTAGTATATCACTCATTTGCCTTTGGAGCAGCGCTTCACTGTCAGACGACAAGAATCAAGGTCCGCAAGGTGTTTACCTGTCACCAAGTCCGTCCTTTTCCATTACCTCACACCTCTTAACCATTACGTCAGCACGAAAACAAAGGAAACTTATATCTACTTCACACATTCTAACTATTTACAATGCCGTTTCCAACTGTCGAACACACTATTTTTGTGGCGTCAAGACGTTCGTCATGTAATAGGGAATTTTTTCACAGTTTCTCACAGGATGCTCCGAGTTACCGTGAACACTAAAATCAGGTAACCGATGTTCTGCGCATTCGTCACTTTAAGGTAACACAAATAACCAAGCACGTAACATAACTTTTCAACTTATTTAGCGTAAGGTTATGGTCAATACTAGAAACAAGAGAATCAATAAATACTTCATTCCAACACAAGCGATTATTTAATTTTGCTTCGAGACTGAAAATGCTTCCAGTATAAACAAGTCAGGATTTATAGCACCATAACATCATAATCATCACATCTCTGTAAAATCCATTTTCAAAATGGAAATATAGTCGGCGATCCTGGTCGTTTAAATTATACCGGATGGGAGGGGACTAATTACATTCCCTCCAGTATGTGCTTGATAGAAGAATTACAAACGAAAGGTATAATGGCGATTTCTTCTTTGGTCACAGATTCTTTTAATTAGATGTTTTATTCAACGAGAATATATGAAGATAATAGTTTGTTACTTGTAAAATGAGTAGAGTAAGCTGTTTCTGACATGGTATCAATATTAACCATGTGACATTACACTGGGTTTTTAAATAATTAATCCTTAAAGGAATGTACCGAACAGGTTCTTGCAGACGTAATGTGACTGTAAACCTCAGCAACACTGCTAACAAATCAAGGTATGCCATGCTCTGAATCGGGTTCTGGACAAGAAAACATAGCCTAATCTCACTCAACTCCTTCATCTGAAGGAAGACTAGCGGTTTTGTTTTCCTCACGTCCCTTAATCCAAATAAAAACAACGAAAGAATGATATAATGTTTTGACGAAATAAGAAGTACAACTGGAATTCTATTGGTCTACACTACAGCAAGGTAAATGGAAGCAATGCATACAACGTCCAACAAGAGCATAACGATGCCCCCCCCCCCCTCTTCTTTTCTCATGACAAAAGGATGGTTTGGTTAATAACATTACAGAAGTATCAACTGGAAAAGTATTTAAGTTTAATGTTGAAAGAGCTGACACAATATCCCTAGATTGTGAACTTAGGTTATAAAATACGTCATTGGAAGATTCACACAGACTTATTGGGAGACAGCAGACAGGAAACTCTTGTTTGTTTACGCTCAAGACACGCCACTGTGAAAATGAAACGCGTTGACGTGGTGTCCTCCAATTGTATTTGAAAGTAAAAGTGACACCCCAGCTACCATTTATCACCAAACCCTACAAAGTTGCTAGCGTCTCTGTTTTACGTTCTCGGAAAACCTAAAATATCTCCGCTTAAAATGGTCGTAGAAAAAGTTACAAAACGTGTTCCAAATAATAAAATCTATTACTGATTTAATTTAATGCAATAGGAATCCATCCGCCCGGTATGTAGATTTACAATTATCTAAGCCTGGTTCTAGATTTAGGAGGAACAGGAGAGATGCGGAGGGGGTTCGGTAGTGGAGCCAGGCTTATTGTACCTATGCCCACAAGGGACACCCCAGGAGAGAGGAGAGAGGAGACACCGGGCGGCCAGATCCAGACCAACGGCACAGACATTGACAGAGCTCCCTAAAGTTTCCCAAGTTTAACATCTCGAAGTCTTTAAGTCTTCCGAGGCATCTTAGGGGACAACGAGGGACGCAAGGAGTTCCTGTGCGCGTATCATCCCTGCCAAGCTGCACCTAATGCCTTCGCTGACACTTGCGACCCTGAAAGAGCCAATGGGATGAACGATAACTGAAATTATTAAGCGAAATGGAAGGACAGGAAATTCGGGGGCTGTAATTAACCTTCCCATCATTCACCTAGCGACCCGGGGAAACCCCTGAAAAACCCATGGATAAGGAAGATTCGGCTACGGGAATCGAACCCATGGCCTCCCGAATGCAAGCCTCACACTTTGCCGCGGAGTCATCTCGCTCGCTGGTTCTTGATTTACTCTTCTATTAATACTGCGGATAATAATATCCTTAAAGGTCTTCAAATGTAGCTAACTCAAATACCTAAGTCCTGCATTCTATTATGTTAATGATGCAGTTTTCAGTTGTGAGGTCAAAAAGTGTACCTATTGTGGATTAGCTGACGAAAGTCTTTGTAACATATCAGAAAACATCTACTGCAAAGACATTTACGTTCTAATATAAGAGTGTTTTGGGTAATATTTTAATGATGAGCTAATCACTAAGTTACTGGACTCTAAAAACAGTGAACGCGAGGGGGAGTCGTTTGCCAATAACGTGCCAAGCAGATTAAATGTTAAATCCATACAAAGTCGGATCAAGAAATTCTTAAAAGGTCGGGCAAACTTTTCCTTATCTAAAATACACACAGTGATTCCAGAAAGTATTCGTCTACACTTAAAAAAAGAAAACAAACAAACAAACTCCAATACTCAAATCAGCAGAGAGAAAATTCTAATTTTAGTAATATGCAGAAAGTAGAAAGGATATTGCACTTTACGTGTTCTAGTTGTTTTTCTTAACATTTTTCATGTTATCAGTTGTGCAATTTTTGAAGACTACTCCGATTTTTCCACCTTTTTCATATGTGGTATCAGGTATTACTGAGGATCCGCACTAACCCATGTTGTTTTAAGTTAACAGATGTGTATCTCTGTTTAAATTATATATCCGATGTAAAATATAAAAAATATTGCCCTGCTTGATGCATATAAAGTAAATAATATTGTAAACTCCACAAATTAAACAGTTGAAAAATCTGTGCAATTCAAGCTTAGCCATCAAGTGTGCGTTTCCAACCCACCTAAAATGGAATCAAAACGTCCGTATTTCAAACGATTTGTTACAAATTCAGAAATATAGAACACAAGTGGTATATTAAATGCTTAGTACGAAAAGAGGATACTGCTGTGACTATTGTAATGAACTTATTTTACAGGCGTAAACATAACACAAGGTTGACTTTCCAAGTTCCGGTTGGGAACCATGAAAACAACGAAAACTAATCAAAGGTTATTAAAGGCACTATTAATCAAAAGGCGGCATTTGCGATAGAAACAGTATTGTTTCCTAGAATATCCAATAATGTATCAGTAACCGTTTTGAGATTTTCTCAAATGAACTATGGTAAAGTAGAATCCCACTGTCACATGACTAAACCCTGTTTCTTAGTATAACCTTGTCCCGCTAACATGTATTCTTCCGCGTTGCGTTTCCTTCCCCTTTTCCATTGATTGGCTCATGCGTGCCTTCGAATGATGTCAACAAGACGTGTGCAATGCAAGGATAGGCGATATAAACACTCTTCACGTGCTTTCGTCATCCTGAGAGCCAGGTATAAACCGAAGGATCCTCTACCTGATTACATTCCAGATAAATTAACTCCATTACCTAATATATTTAATTCATTCGAATATTATAATGTAAATTTGACAACTATCCTCGTATATATAAATGATACTGTTAAACAGAGAACTATTTTGCTTTACAAATTGGTACTAGTGTTAACTATTCAATTGGTTTTATAGGGATTGGTAAATGACCGGTTTACTCCAAAACTATTCAAGACAGCTAAATTGCATTTTAGAATTCGATGTGGATCTGCTTTGTTATTAATAACATGGTTGGTTATGCTTTAAGAATAATGCTCTTGCATGCCAAACAATGGATTTTTTCATTAAGTATATAACTCTCTTCTTTGATCAACATACTTTAGGGAGTAACAGATCCGTGTACTTATTAGGCAAATATTTACATTCTGTGAAAATTTCAGAGTGATACCTTCAACATTTTCTGGTATAATGGACCATGAATATAATAGATTTAACATTGGCGAGATAAAGGTTTTTAACATAAAAGTTCTTAAAATATGCATGCATTTATGCTATAAGAAGTACGAAAATATGACCTAAAACATAAAACAAAAAACGAAAAGAATACATTTACTTTTAATAGTGACAGATGAATAATTCACACCTTTCTTAACCGTCATTTTCATCAGAGTTGTACTGGATAAGGACATGGAAGAGAAAACGAAACATCTGCAAGCACAGCCTTATACTCGTACTTGGAGAAACTTCTTTCTACATCAAATAATGTAATCGGATCAAACTTGAAATAAGGAAAATCATTAGCAGAAAGTTGTGGTTTATTTTATCGACTTCTACTTCTTTGCTACAAAGAATTTAACCAATGTTATATTCTAGGATTTCTTTCTATCACACGACGTAATTTTTGCGTAACCTTGTTAGCTGCTTTGCCCTGTGCACTCGAATACTGATTTTCAGTTTCCTTCACAATGCGCCATAGAAGTTTCACGTCCACAGTTTCAAGGCAGTGGTGGATCATAATATTACAGAAAAATTTTGCCTAAATTGCTCAACATGTTGATTGAAAACAATTGCTGCACATTTTTTTTATTGAAGATGGATCGCTTTCGTCAAATTTACTGAAAATTGTCTCATTCTTATTGTAATTTATGCAATAATAGTTCGCAGCATCAAGCGAAGTCCCCCAACATGTTTCAATGTTGTTGATTTCTTAACCTCTCGGGGGGGGGGGGGGGGGGGGGGAGGGGAGAGGCTAAGAAATCATGTTTAGAAAAATATCTAAAGTGTTAAATACTACACAAAACATGGCTAAAAGAATATTCTTATTCGTACATTTGGCTAAAATATGACCTAACACTAAAATGTGGTCAAATATGCATTGACATGACCAACTAGCTGAAATACCCGGCGTTGCCGGTAGTTGGACGATTTTATCCCTACAAATTTTAGAGTTAGGTTGGATATTATAAAGAACATAAAACAAACAAAATAACTAAAAACATCGGGAAAAGACTATGCAAGGGCACTGGCGAAAAACCCCAAGTACCATAGGTAGAAAAGCAATTACAGAAAGCTGTGTGAATGTTAGACGTTGCATTTCTATTTCATATATATAGAAAATTGTATGAATTCTTTGTAAAAGAGGAAGAAGAGAGAGAAATATGATTGTGTTTCATAAAATGAAAGTGAGTATAGAAAACCGTGTGAATGTAATTCGTTGCGTTTCTATTTCAATCATAAGAATTATATGAATTGTACGTTAAAGGGACAGTTGAGAATGACATGTGAGTGTTGCGTTGAATAGTAAAATGGGTAGTATACAAATAAACCTTCTCCATGAAGAAATACATATACGTGCCAAATTTTGTGGTGATTGGTCAAGCGGTTTAGGAGAACAAACACACAACCATTCATTTATATGTATTATGACCATTAAAACTGATCCATTGTGTTCACAAATATTGGAAACGTACTTAAGTAATTTAGGTATGGAAAAATAAGCCAAGATAAAAATATGACATGTCACACAAATCCGAGCCCCACTAATTGATGAGGCTATGTCGAGGGGCCTAAAAATAAACGGAGTATCGCATAAACGTTATCATGTAACATTTTCGAATGCCATGGGAACATGGAGAATTGACGTTTCAGTTTATATTTGTATTTGTGAAATAAATTCATTGAAGTAATCCCAGTAGTATTGCTTTGAGTTACCCGATCGCAGGTATTTGACAAAAGCATGCATTTTGTAAAACCCAAGTCCTTAAGGTGAATATAAATATGATATGACCATACCTTGGAAGCCTTGTTAAGTTTTAATCACCTCGTTAGAACGTCTTGTGTACTGGACCATGAGATATTTCATAAGGTAGGTGAAGAGTTTCCTAGCTAATCAACTCATAGCACAACGGGAAGAAAACACTTCAAAGTTTTCGTAGTGTAGGTAATAAACGTAGAGGATGCAGTTATCCAAGCAGGAGCAAGAAAGATGGGGCCCTATGCAACCCCAATCAACCATTACCCTCGTTAGCACACATTTTCCGGTCTTTACTTTTTCAAGCCAAGTGTAACTATAGTAACCACACGGGGCTATCCATCAGAGAACCGCATTAACTTAATTATTACTCAAAAACAGCCCTTAACAGGTACCCGCTTTACTTCTAGAAATATTAGCTCGCATCAATTTATTTTCCTTGCGAAAAAGCTGAGAAAGGAAGTCAACAACTGCTGTAGGAAGGTTACTAAAACCCTACCACAAAATGGGGCTACTTTCACGCGATCGAGGGAACTACATATGTAGATGGCTATGTTATAATAAGTCTGTTTCATTCACACGACTTTCACTGCTTACTCTTCCACAATCTACTCTTACAAAAGCTTATTCTTCTGCGTATTTCTTGTTAATTGACATAAACCTCCATTTTACAGCCGATGGCTTACTGTGTGTCAGACCCCGGGAGGAAGGATGAGATGAAAACACCCTACGCATCGCGCCAGAACGCATCACAGGCAGGATTACAACTACGGTGGGTGCCTAACAGGTGCAGGCAGTTCTTCAGCCCAACGGAATTCTAGGTCGCCACAGAGAGCCCGCCACTAGCCAGTCAGGTCCGGCTGATCAATCAGTCCCCCCTGAAAGTTTGGCCGGCCAACCACAGCGCCTTCCCTCAGCCGAGCACCGTATTTCCAGAATGCAAGCACCGCCGTAGCACAGCCTACCGGTGACCCGCTGACTCTTAGAACCTGGAAAGACCGGATAGAGAGAATGAAATGAACGGAACTGAAATGGGGGTTGTGGAGTAAATATCCTTCCCAGCATTCGCCTTAGTGATCCGAGAAAATGCAGATATCTTCAACAGAGAATTTATTTAACATACTTATCTGTGGCATTAGCAGGTCAGAGATATCCGTTGTTATTGGCTCTGATGTTCAATATTTTGTAATCCTTTTAGAGAGGCATACTACTGGTAGCGTATGTATATCAAGAGGGGGATATGTGTATCTGTTGTGCTTTTCCTGTGCACACTGGCGTCCTCTTTTACGTGCACAGTTCTAGATTATTCACATATGAACATACCTATAACTTGGAGCAATGTCTTCAAAATGGTAAGTTGGCTTCCCACATACCCACAATTCTTCCCCGATGCACCTCCGCAATATTTGCACATATCGCGTCAGACAGTGGGACTAAATTTTCTAATTCAAAATTTTCAGAGAAGTGTATATTAGTGACATTTTCTAATACTTAAGTAAACTTAAAATAAATTATGTAACTGAAGTTCATGTTATTACTTGCAGAAAAATACATTTTTGTTTGTATAAAGTTGTTAGTGTTAAAATTCCATTTCTTTTCAGCATAAATTATTTTATGTGAGGCAATGATAAGGCTGTTACCAAATGCATATTGAATATTTAGATAATGCGTTTGAGATTATATATGCAAATTTACATATCAATCCGAGCAAAACTGAAATGTAAGGAATAAATTTCATTCAAAATGCAAAACTGATAAAGAAAAGCACCAGTGTGGGTAAAATAAAGCGCACGGGTGACACACGTGTCGCTGGGCTTTTAAAAATGGACGAACGGGAAAAGTATTTGGCCAAAATCATTCACAGGTGTCTAGGGAATATGTATATGATATAATTAAAGCACTGAAATGTCTTTCACCTAAAAAGTTGTCTTAGGGTCCCTAACACAAACCATTGCTTGGTCGAACAACAAAAGCACAACGCTCCACACAATCCCCTCCTTGCTGTGTACGCGCCCACTGAGAAGGTCGGTAAAATGCCACCTGAGGTTCTGAGATGGCATATGTGGAATCAATGATGCTTTCAACGAAGTGTGTGATAAAGCTATTTCTGCCAAGATGTTCATCTCAATCAACTTGAAGTAGACATATGTATATAGACATGTATATAGAATATAAAAATAAGCTATATGAAATAAAGATAGCAGGTATAGAAAGTGCTGTGAATGTAACACATTCGCAATGCAGGTACGTGTTCTGGCAGAGCTAGATACAGCTCAACTGAATTGCGAAGTTGCAACGGAAAAGAGCACTACAATGCACAGAAAATGAAAACGGATACTGGATGGTACTTATACACTGGTTAAACTTTGCTGTCGGGCACGCTCGACTTATAGCTATTGTTTTCCGGAAACTGAGGAACTCCATGCCAAATCAAGCCTTAAATTGGACGTTTTTCACTACTGTAATGGTGCACAGTAGTAGTTTTTGGTCCCTCTATCTTATGAATGTGACCCTTCATATCCACTCTATGTAGTTCTACTCGATCCCAAACTTACGCAGGAAAGACGTAATGATCGTTATACAGAGCTTTTTATCAACTTTTTAATGCCTGTATGATCCCAATGTATTCTCTAAGTGCACCGACTACCAGTGGTGATAGAGCATTTGGGACCCTATTCCATGAAAGGTTTCATGTCGATTCAGGACATAACCACAAAATTAAATTCTGACAAAGGATGAAACCAAACTTCAATCGAAACCACAAATCACATTAAACAGGACAAATGCATAAATTAATCACCTTATGGTTCCAATGAAAACGTCATATCAAAACGTTTGGCGGTTTTTTCATAGGTAAATCCCACAAGAGGTTATGAGTTTATCGATAAATCATAGCTAAAATACCCAACAGTGCCCGTGGTTTGACTGTTTATCCCTACGACATTTAACCGTAGGTTTCACTTGCCCAATAGCCTTGCATTTCTTTGGAGGCATTACACAAGACACGTAAAGAGTTAATTAAAACTCTCAGTTCAGTCTAAAGACATAAGTTATGTATAATAAAAACACAGAGAAAATACTATACAATACCACTGTTGAACCATCACAAATACCATGGTTTGTAATGATTATTTCTCGTTAATGCAACTGAGTGACCTATGTTGTCACATTCGGACAACCTCGTTGCTATTTGTAGCGAAAATCTCATTGGGAAGACACAATAGCAGTTTAAGTAATGTCAACATAACCTTGTTTATTCTCAGTAACCAACATACAAAAAACCATTAAGAAATCACAAGAAAGTAAAAACAAAACAAGAGTACTCCATGATCGATGTCAGAGGAGATCAACGAATATTCTTTCTTCTCCCTGTTCCTTTGTTATTTTGTGCGGCCGTGAAAACGTAAGTAATTATTGTTATATAGACAATATTAGAGATATTACGATTATGGTTGGCAAACATAAAGATGGTCTTGCGATCTTTAGTAGACACTACATAATATTAAATAATTATGTAAAATGGAGTGGAATTTCGACAGGGCTTCCTATTTGAAAACCTACCAGTTTGCCGTCCCGCACAACACACTAAGCGTTTTCGGTGTTTTTGGAAGATCCTGCACACACACACACACACACACACACACACACACACACACACACACACACACACACACACACACACACACCTGAACTCGTGCTTCTGGTTGCACACAATGTAGGCGCAATCAACACTAGTTCAATTCAGATATCGCTGTGTACCTAGAACTATTTACTGATGTGCTGATTCGTTGTGATGAGCTGGTGGACGCACTGCAGATTTACTAGAATGTAAAAGAACTCCCGGCACAGCGGGGACGCTGATATGATTCTCGCAATTGACAGCGTCGTTAACAAACAAAATATGCATTGTTATTTTCCACTATCTTAACGATGTGTCTGTGAAGAAAGTAATTGTTCGGTTTCGTAACTGTTAACTGCATCTGATTATATGAAGCGGAACAATTCCTGTGTTCTTGTTGCACCTGAATTTATAAATCAGTGTAAATGGTATATTGTAATTCTTCCATTTGATTTCTTGTAACTAGATGTGGATAAAAGCTTACTTTTCAGTATCATGTCCGACCGCTCCAGTTCTAGTTAAATGCCCAACTCCTCCCTTTGTCAACGTCAACCTCCCCCTTCCTTCTTAGTGAATATTTCCAGCAACTTGACTAATTTGATCGATTGCGCTCATCTTTTGAGGTGAAGTACCTGGAGTCACACTGCCATGGAGTTAAGTATCATGCATGTAATCATAACAATTTATTTAACGCTATTATTATTACTATTACCTACTACTAGTATTATTATTATTATTATTATTATTATTATTATTATTATTATTATTACTATTATTATTATTATTATTATTATTATTATTATTATTATTATTATTATTATTATTATTATTAATTATTATTAATTATTATTATTGTTGTTGTTTCTAAGTGTTGATGGGTCAAAACGGATTATACAACACTTTTAGTAGTGTTTAACGCCCGTTCTTACTACATACGCACCACAAGCGATGGACACTGCTTGAACCTACATGCAATGACATGTTGGGGAAAGGAATTTTGGAAAGGGCGGTGGATGTGCAGCCAGCTAATTTGAAATTATATGCAGGGTTACAATAAGATGTAGGGTAGCCACTAAGAGATATCTAAAAGGGACAATACAATAGAACTTGAATTATATGTGACAGATTGAACTATTTACCTATACCATTCATAAATGTATACATTAACATTATTTTGTAAGCTGTTGCACTATATGATTATATACATTTTCAATGTGTCAGAAACAAAACTAGTATAACACACCTTTCATGTAATGTTTCCTCCACCTGTGGAGAAATGCATTAAATCTAACTCCTCCACAACTGTATACATGAATTTATAACTTTACTGCTCGCAAAAGTTAAAGGCATGTGAACGCTGGCCAATGCTCAAGCGGAGCGCTGTTGCCAAGCGTAGTGCGTGTACCGGCAGAGGTTCTGTACTTAAGAGCGCGTGAGATGCATGTACCACATTCGGCAGCGCAGTAGGAGAGGCAAGCTTAGAATTCGTTGGAGTCTGCAGTACGGGTCGCCTCCATATGCCTTTAACTTCTGCGAAGATTATAAGATCTTGTACTCGAGGCATACTTAAGGATTTATTTAAACTGCAAGTTAATCCTGAGTTAGGCTCACTATTCGCAACTAGTGTACCGTATTGCGCTATGCATCCTGGAACGGCTGTGCCTGACCTTGCCCTGATGTCCGTGTGATCGTAACCTGCAGTGTTCTTGTGGGACCGGAAAGGTACTGATGAGAACTAAGGAAACCCTGGAAAGAGCTCACGTTAAGGAGGTCAGTCCTGGCGGGATTTGAACCGTGGAATGTGAGCCTAACGCGTTACCACGCAGCCATTCCGCTCACTTTATAGAAACTGACGAACACTGAGACGTAGGTATATAGAAATTCTTTATCCTGCTTAGCTGCCCCCTTTTGAATATTTTTCCACTAAGGGGATTCGGTTCTTCGAGGCATGTTACCCAATTCAGCATTCGTAGTAGGACTATAACCTGTTCAGTAACAACAATATATTTGCGCTTCTCCATCTCTACCTAATTAAGAGAATCTATCGATATAAATGTTATAGAAGGTGTGCATTTTAACGACAACAACTGGTTTCTGACTCATCGTCTAGAAAGTGAAATCTCTAGTGTATTACAATTGGTCTATCCTATCTCTGTTTATTTGCTTTAACGCAGGCTATTAATCTCTCTTCTTCATCTCATACCAAATATTGCATTGCTCACTCCAATTTTATTTGTTCAGGCCAGTCTAAGAGAGAGCTGATGTGGAGTCAAGCGTTAGGTAAATTCAGAAACTTGTTCGAGGGGCAAACACATTGCGATCTGTATAACAGGCACATTTTCTACAACCAAGATCCGATTTCTGGTTTCAGCCGATTTTGAAAATCCTAAGTGTTATAAATTGGACACCGATGTCTTGTAACGGTTTCTTTACGAACAAGATGATCACGTTTGTCGCTCCCAAAAGCCTTTTTGGCTTTGGCAACAGCAAGACTTTCTGCTTGTTTTGGACCGCTGCGTCGCGTTCAGAACGTGCCGAGGAGATCAATACAGCCAACCTTGCGACGTTTCGTTAAGTATTCAACCTGCACCCCTAGCCGACGTTACTTTTTAATAAGGAGTTTCGGACGACATAGCTCAAAGCTTTCTACCTGCCAGGGTTAAACATCCTCACATAAATTAACAATAAGCGCACTCAAATAGCCTCTAGCATTCTAGAACAGCTCCAGCTCCAATGCCTTGACACACAATGCATTCATTCCGTCACAGTTCCCAACACTGTCGATCTTTACATTAAACGTCAACCTTCAATTATGAAGTACATCCTGCCTATGGCGTTATTTTGTACCAATACCAGTTTGCTCACAGAGAGCGAACACGCTATATGTATATAAAACTAGCAGATCCCACAACCTAACTCGCGTTAAGGGGGCCTTTCGGTGAAAATTTAACAATAATTGTCAACATTTCAATTGTATTATTAAGCACGAATCCTTAGCAATGCTTTTGTGTAATTGTATTTTATCCGAGTAAAATTGAGTTACACAGCGATTTAGTTATAACCCAGTCCGCAGAGCGGGCCGGCAGATTTGCAGCTTTCTTGAGTTTGTTCCCTTTTTTATATTCTCTACTGCGTATAGTAAACAGGGGGAAGTATTGTATTCGAACAAAAATTTCGATGTCCAGGTTTCTCCGGAAATATATGTTTTGAGGGCCCTTGGATAAAAAAAAGCATTTTTAGAAAAATATCCATGTGTGTGTGTGTGTGTGTGTGTGTGTGTGTGTGTGTGTGTGTGTGTGTGTGTGTGTGTGTGTGTGTGTACCAAAGTTCGCATTTAACTTTAATATCTTTCAAGGATGTCACAGGAAAATGTTGAGGAAAATTTCTCCACCCCAAACTACCCTTTAAACGAAACATTTTGCGAACATCTTGATTTGCTCAAAAATGACACTAACATATTGATTAAAATGCCATATGTTTAAGATATTTTTATGGCAAATGAAATGTATATTCTGAATTTGCTGGCTATAACCTATCAATTCTTATTTATTCTTGAGGACTTTTGCATAACTAGCAAACCGTAAGAGATAGACCAAATCTTACTATACAAAAATGTAAATCAGTTAAATCCAGTTATCTCCAAGTGTTTCTTCTTCTTCTTCTTCTTCTTCTTCTTCTTCTTCTTCTTCTTCTTCTTTTTTTTCCCCTTTTTTGTGGAGTGAACCATTTCGGAGCTATTCCTTGCGTGAGTTTTGCAATACTAAAGCTTTTCTCAAATAGAAGGTCGTTATCCACTTTTTTATCTCTTGGTCGTGCAAAGAGAACGGAATTTCAAGGTCTTCATATAGCGACCAGCTTTAAAGATTTGACTATCGCTCAAAGCCTACAAGAAAATTAGGAATAAGACAATTACTGCAAATGTTTATTTCGACTAACATGAAGAAGATAGAGGAATAAGAGTTTGTAAGAATAGTTAGTATAGGAGTACAGAAAGTCATGCGAGTGCAACACATAACATTTTTTCCTTTCTTTTCTTTCTCTAAATATTATAGATGAATTGTTGAAAAGTTTGGTCCATATTGGTAATCAGTTTGAAAATTACTAATTTTAAGTAAAAATAAGGTGTATTATCAAAAATATATAACTATAATATCAGAAAATTAATATGCCTTTGTTAGCTAATGTGAGCCAGCCCCACTATTCACTGTTGCTTCACATTGTGTTTACCTTCCGCGATATAGAGGCGTGACGCAATGCGCCCGACGTAGCCTCTTCTAACGAACAGTTCATTCTTTTGGGGAGTCGAACACCAGGCGTCTTGACTCATTTGCAAAACAGCACTCACTGCACGTCGTCACAGTGGTCACTCGCTCAGAGAACAGCGCTTTTTGTTGCGCCGGAAGCGCACTCACTCGCTTTACGAGGTCCCGCAACCAGATTTACTCAAGTTGCGAGAGCACTACATTATAAAGCCGTTGGAAGATTACACACATTTCTGGAACGTTCGAGACGGCGAAATATCCAGAAGGTTCTAGTTATCTAGCAATAGCACTTATCCTGGTTACGTTGCGCAAACGTGCTGCTTATCTTGTGTACCGTATCGACAGCCCGGCACCGACCTCCCGATAACCTTCCGCCATGTCCGCTGCTTCAGAACATTTCCAAACTCTAATATGTTTTTCTCGTATATAATATGTTTGACATTTATCAATACTAGGATGCTCCTTATAAAGTTATGAGTGAAATAATGGTAAAGGCTTTGCCAATAGAGGCTTACCAAAAATTGCTATGCAGTTTTTACTGTAAGCTCTTTGTCTCATACCCAAACTTCTCAAAAGTTTCATTAGTATATAGTTTATTGCAAAAGTTGAAACCGACAATGAACAGACCTAAATGTGACTCAATTAAAACGTTTTTTTCTAGCAAACTTGTGTTAGAGCAATTAGGAACAAAAATATGAAATTTTGTTAAACATTAAAAAAATTAAATCCCATAGACCATATTTTAAAAAATACCTTACATTTCTGTATGAAATTACACAATTCAAAAGCGACTAAACCGAAGCTAAGCGAATCACATTAGTGAAATGACACTGAAAAATTGACCAAATCTCAGTAGTAAAGCAACTCTGCAAATTGACCAAATCTCATTAGTTAAGCAATATTGAAAACAGGAAAAATTGCATAATGCAGTATCAGTGAAAACTGGACAGGTCACACTAGTAAAGAGACAGTGAAAACTGGACAGGTCACACTAGTAAAGTGACAGTGAAAACTGGACAGGTCACACTAGTAAAGTGACAGTGAAAACTGGACAGGTCACACTAGTAAAGTGACAGTGAAAACTGGACAGATCACACTAGTAAAGTGACAGTGAAAACTGGACAGGTCACACTAGTAAAGTGACAGTGAAAACTGGACAGATCACACTAGTAAAGTGACAGTGAAAACTGGACAGATCACACTAGTAAAGTGGCAATGTAAACTGGACAGATCACACTAGTAAAGTGACAGAGAAAACTGGACAGATCACACTAGTAAAGTGACAGTGAAAACTGGACAGGTCACAGTAGTAAAGTGACAGTGAAAACTGGACAGGTCACACTAGTAAAGTGACAGTGAAAACTGGACAGATCACACTAGTAAAGAGACAGTGAAAACTGGACAGATCACACTAGTAAAGTGACAGTGAAAACTGGACAGATCACACTAGTAAAGTGACAGTGAAAACTGGACAGATCACACTAGTAAAGTGACAGTGAAAACTGGACAGGTCACACTAGTAAAGTGACAGTGAAAACTGGACAGATCACACTAGTAAAGCGACAGTGAAAACTGGACAGGTCACACTAGTAAAGTGACAGTGAAAACTGGACAGATCACACTAGTAAAGTGACAGTGAAAACTGGACAGATCACACTAGTAAAGTGACAGTGAAAACTGGACAGATCACACTAGTAAAGTGACAGTGAAAACTGGACAGGTCACACTAGTAAAGTGACAGTGAAAACTGGACAGGTCACACTAGTAAAGTGACAGTGAAAACTGGACAGGTCACACTAGTAAAGAGACAGTGAAAACTGGACAGATCACACTAGTAAAGTGACAGTGAAAACTGGACAGGTCACAGTAGTAAAGTGACAGTGAAAACTGGACAGGTCACACTAGTAAAGTGACAGTGAAAACTGGACAGATCACACTAGTAAAGAGACAGTGAAAACTGGACAGATCACACTAGTAAAGTGACAGTGAAAACTGGACAGATCACACTAGTAAAGTGACAGTGAAAACTGGACAGGTCACACTAGTAAAGTGACAGTGAGAACTGGACAGATCACACTAGTAAAGTGACAGTGAAAACTGGACAGATCACACTAGTAAAGTGACAGTGAAAACTGGACAGATCACACTAGTAAAGTGGCAATGTAAACTGGACAGATCACACTAGTAAAGTGACAGAGAAAACTGGACAGATCACACTAGTAAAGTGACAGTGAAAACTGGACAGGTCACAGTAGTAAAGTGACAGTGAAAACTGGACAGGTCACACTAGTAA
This sequence comes from Tenodera sinensis, assembly GCA_030765045.1. NCBI lineage: Eukaryota > Metazoa > Arthropoda > Insecta > Mantodea > Mantidae > Tenodera > Tenodera sinensis. The sequence continues at coordinate 167,389,559 of CM060962.1, forward strand.
AGTGACAGTGAAAACTGGACAGATCACACTAGTAAAGAGACAGTGAAAACTGGACAGGTCACACTAGTAAAGTGACAGTGAAAATTGGACAGGTCACACTAGTAAAGTGACAGTGAAAACTGGACAGATCACACTAGTAAAGTGACAGTGAAAACTGGACAGATCACACTAGTAAAGTGACAGTGAAAACTGGACAGATCACACTAGTAAAGTGACAGTGAAAACTGGACAGGTCACACTAGTAAAGTGACAGTGAAAACTGGACAGGTCACACTAGTAAAGTGACAGTGAAAACTGGACAGATCACACTAGTAAAGTGACAGTGAAAACTGGACAGATCACACTAGTAAAGTGACAGTGAAAACTGGACAGATCACACTAGTAAAGTGGCAATGTAAACTGGACAGATCACACTAGTAAAGTGACAGAGAAAACTGGACAGATCACACTAGTAAAGTGACAGTGAAAACTGGACAGGTCACAGTAGTAAAGTGACAGTGAAAACTGGACAGGTCACACTAGTAAAGTGACAGTGAAAACTGGACAGATCACACTAGTAAAGAGACAGTGAAAACTGGACAGATCACACTAGTAAAGTGACAGTGAAAACTGGACAGGTCACACTAGTAAAGTGACAGTGAAAACTGGACAGGTCACACTAGTAAAGTGACAGTGAAAACTGGACAGGTCACACTAGTAAAGTGACAGTGAAAACTGGACAGAATACACTAGTAAAGCGACAGTGAAAACTGGACAGGTCACACTAGTAAAGTGACAGTGAAAACTGGACAGATCACACTAGTAAAGTGACAGTGAAAACTGGACAGATCACACTAGTAAAGTGACAGTGAAAACTGGACAGGTCACAGTAGTAAAGTGACAGTGAAAACTGGACAGGTCACACTAGTAAAGTGACAGTGAAAACTGGACAGGTCACACTAGTAAAGTGACAGTGAAAACTGGACAGATCACACTAGTAAAGTGACAGTGAAAACTGGACAGATCACACTAGTAAAGTGACAGTGAAAACTGGACAGATCACACTAGTAAAGAGACAGTGAAAACTGGACAGATCACACTAGTAAAGTGACAGTGAAAACTGGACAGGTCACAGTAGTAAAGTGACAGTGAAAACTGGACAGATCACACTAGTAAAGTGACAGTGAAAACTGGACAGATCACACTAGTAAAGTGACAGTGAAAACTGGACAGATCACACTAGTAAAGTGACAGTGAAAACTGGACAGGTCACACTAGTAAAGTGACAGTGAAAACTGGACAGATCACACTAGTAAAGTGACAGTGAAAACTGGACAGATCACACTAGTAAAGTGACAGTGAAAACTGGACAGATCACACTAGTAAAGTGACAGTGAAAACTGGACAGATCACACTAGTAAAGTGACAGTGAAAACTGGACAGATCACACTAGTAAAGTGACAGTGAAAACTGGACAGGTCACAGTAGTAAAGTGACAGTGAAAACTGGACAGGTCACACTAGTAAAGTGACAGTGAAAACTGGACAGATCACACTAGTAAAGAGACAGTGAAAACTGGACAGATCACACTAGTAAAGTGACAGTGAAAACTGGACAGATCACACTAGTAAAGTGACAGTGAAAACTGGACAGGTCACACTAGTAAAGTGACAGTGAGAACTGGACAGATCACACTAGTAAAGTGACAGTGAAAACTGGACAGATCACACTAGTAAAGTGACAGTGAAAACTGGACAGATCACACTAGTAAAGTGGCAATGTAAACTGGACAGATCACACTAGTAAAGTGACAGAGAAAACTGGACAGATCACACTAGTAAAGTGACAGTGAAAACTGGACAGGTCACAGTAGTAAAGTGACAGTGAAAACTGGACAGGTCACACTAGTAAAGTGACAGTGAAAACTGGACAGATCACACTAGTAAAGAGACAGTGAAAACTGGACAGGTCACACTAGTAAAGTGACAGTGAAAACTGGACAGGTCACACTAGTAAAGTGACAGTGAAAACTGGACAGATCACACTAGTAAAGTGACAGTGAAAACTGGACAGATCACACTAGTAAAGTGACAGTGAAAACTGGACAGATCACACTAGTAAAGTGACAGTGAAAACTGGACAGGTCACACTAGTAAAGTGACAGTGAAAACTGGACAGGTCACACTAGTAAAGTGACAGTGAAAACTGGACAGATCACACTAGTAAAGTGACAGTGAAAACTGGACAGATCACACTAGTAAAGTGACAGTGAAAACTGGACAGATCACACTAGTAAAGTGGCAATGTAAACTGGACAGATCACACTAGTAATGTGACAGAGAAAACTGGACAGATCACACTAGTAAAGTGACAGTGAAAACTGGACAGGTCACAGTAGTAAAGTGACAGTGAAAACTGGACAGGTCACACTAGTAAAGTGACAGTGAAAACTGGACAGATCACACTAGTAAAGAGACAGTGAAAACTGGACAGATCACACTAGTAAAGTGACAGTGAAAACTGGACAGGTCACACTAGTAAAGTGACAGTGAAAACTGGACAGGTCACACTAGTAAAGTGACAGTGAAAACTGGACAGATCACACTAGTAAAGAGACAGTGAAAACTGGACAGATCACACTAGTAAAGTGACAGTGAAAACTGGACAGGTCACACTAGTAAAGTGACAGTGAAAACTGGACAGGTCACACTAGTAAAGTGACAGTGAAAACTGGACAGGTCACACTAGTAAAGTGACAGTGAAAACTGGACAGATCACACTAGTAAAGCGACAGTGAAAACTGGACAGGTCACACTAGTAAAGTGACAGTGAAAACTGGACAGATCACACTAGTAAAGTGACAGTGAAAACTGGACAGATCACACTAGTAAAGAGACAGTGAAAACTGGACAGATCACACTAGTAAAGTGACAGTGAAAACTGGACAGGTCACAGTAGTAAAGTGACAGTGAAAACTGGACAGATCACACTAGTAAAGTGACAGTGAAAACTGGACAGATCACACTAGTAAAGTGACAGTGAAAACTGGACAGATCACACTAGTAAAGTGACAGTGAAAACTGGACAGGTCACACTAGTAAAGTGACAGTGAAAACTGGACAGATCACACTAGTAAAGTGACAGTGAAAACTGGACAGATCACACTAGTAAAGTGACAGTGAAAACTGGACAGATCACACTAGTAAAGTGACAGTGAAAACTGGACAGATCACACTAGTAAAGTGACAGTGAAAACTGGACAGATCACACTAGTAAAGTGACAGTGAAAACTGGACAGATCACACTAGTAAAGTGACAGTGAAAACTGGACAGGTCACAGTAGTAAAGTGACAGTGAAAACTGGACAGGTCACACTAGTAAAGTGACAGTGAAAACTGGACAGATCACACTAGTAAAGAGACAGTGAAAACTGGACAGATCACACTAGTAAAGTGACAGTGAAAACTGGACAGATCACACTAGTAAAGTGACAGTGAAAACTGGACAGGTCACACTAGTAAAGTGACAGTGAGAACTGGACAGATCACACTAGTAAAGTGACAGTGAAAACTGGACAGATCACACTAGTAAAGTGACAGTGAAAACTGGACAGATCACACTAGTAAAGTGACAGTGAAAACTGGACAGGTCACACTAGTAAAGTGACAGTGAAAACTGGACAGATCACACTAGTAAAGTGACAGTGAAAACTGGACAGGTCATACTAGTAAAGTGACAGTGAAAACTGGACAGATCACACTAGTAAAGTGACAGTGAAAACTGGACAGGTCACACTAGTAAAGTGACAGTGAAAACTGGACAGATCACACTAGTAAAGTGACAGTGAAAACTGGACAGATCACACTAGTAAAGTGACAGTGAAAACTGGACAGATCACACTAGTAAAGTGACAGTGAAAACTGGACAGATCACACTAGTAAAGTGACAGTGAAAACTGGACAGATCACACTAGTAAAGTGACAGTGAAAACTGGACAGATCACACTAGTAAAGTGACAGTGAAAACTGGACAGGTCACACTAGTAAAGTGACAGTGAAAACTGGACAGGTCACACTAGTAAAGTGACAGTGAAAACTGGACAGATCACACTAGTAAAGTGACAGTGAAAACTGGACAGATCACACTAGTAAAGTGACAGTGAAAACTGGACAGATCACACTAGTAAAGTGGCAATGTAAACTGGACAGATCACACTAGTAAAGTGACAGTGAAAACTGGACAGATCACACTAGTAAAGTGACAGTGAAAACTGGACAGGTCACAGTAGTAAAGTGACAGTGAAAACTGGACAGGTCACACTAGTAAAGTGACAGTGAAAACTGGACAGATCACACTAGTAAAGAGACAGTGAAAACTGGACAGATCACACTAGTAAAGTGACAGTGAAAACTGGACAGGTCACACTAGTAAAGTGACAGTGAAAACTGGACAGGTCACACTAGTAAAGTGACAGTGAAAACTGGACAGATCACACTAGTAAAGAGACAGTGAAAACTGGACAGATCACACTAGTAAAGTGACAGTGAAAACTGGACAGGTCACACTAGTAAAGTGACAGTGAAAACTGGACAGGTCACACTAGTAAAGTGACAGTGAAAACTGGACAGGTCACACTAGTAAAGTGACAGTGAAAACTGGACAGATCACACTAGTAAAGCGACAGTGAAAACTGGACAGGTCACACTAGTAAAGTGACAGTGAAAACTGGACAGATCACACTAGTAAAGTGACAGTGAAAACTGGACAGATCACACTAGTAAAGAGACAGTGAAAACTGGACAGATCACACTAGTAAAGTGACAGTGAAAACTGGACAGGTCACAGTAGTAAAGTGACAGTGAAAACTGGACAGATCACACTAGTAAAGTGACAGTGAAAACTGGACAGATCACACTAGTAAAGTGACAGTGAAAACTGGACAGATCACACTAGTAAAGTGACAGTGAAAACTGGACAGGTCACACTAGTAAAGTGACAGTGAAAACTGGACAGATCACACTAGTAAAGTGACAGTGAAAACTGGACAGATCACACTAGTAAAGTGACAGTGAAAACTGGACAGATCACACTAGTAAAGTGACAGTGAAAACTGGACAGATCACACTAGTAAAGTGACAGTGAAAACTGGACAGATCACACTAGTAAAGTGACAGTGAAAACTGGACAGATCACACTAGTAAAGTGACAGTGAAAACTGGACAGGTCACAGTAGTAAAGTGACAGTGAAAACTGGACAGGTCACACTAGTAAAGTGACAGTGAAAACTGGACAGATCACACTAGTAAAGAGACAGTGAAAACTGGACAGATCACACTAGTAAAGTGACAGTGAAAACTGGACAGATCACACTAGTAAAGTGAAAGTGAAAACTGGACAGGTCACACTAGTAAAGTGACAGTGAGAACTGGACAGATCACACTAGTAAAGTGACAGTGAAAACTGGACAGATCACACTAGTAAAGTGACAGTGAAAACTGGACAGATCACACTAGTAAAGTGACAGTGAAAACTGGACAGGTCACACTAGTAAAGTGACAGTGAAAACTGGACAGATCACACTAGTAAAGTGACAGTGAAAACTGGACAGGTCATACTAGTAAAGTGACAGTGAAAACTGGACAGATCACACTAGTAAAGTGACAGTGAAAACTGGACAGGTCACACTAGTAAAGTGACAGTGAAAACTGGACAGATCACACTAGTAAAGTGACAGTGAAAACTGGACAGATCACACTAGTAAAGTGACAGTGAAAACTGGACAGATCACACTAGTAAAGTGACAGTGAAAACTGGACAGATCACACTAGTAAAGTGACAGTGAAAACAGGACAGATCACACTAGTAAAGTGACAGTGAAAACTGGACAGATCACACTAGTAAAGTGACAGTGAAAACTGGACAGGTCACAGTAGTAAAGTGACAGTGAAAACTGGAAAGGTCACACTAGTAAAGTGACAGTGAAAACTGGACAGATCACACTAGTAAAGAGACAGTGAAAACTGGACAGATCACACTAGTAAAGTGACAGTGAAAACTGGACAGATCACACTAGTAAAGTGACAGTGAAAACTGGACAGGTCACACTAGTAAAGTGACAGTGAAAACTGGACAGATCACACTAGTAAAGTGACAGTGAAAACTGGACAGATCACACTAGTAAAGTGACAGTGAAAACTGGACAGATCACACTCGTAAAGTGACAGTGAAAACTGGACAGGTCACACTAGTAAAGTGACAGTGAAAACTGGACAGATCACACTAGTAAAGTGACAGTGAAAACTGGACAGGTCACACTAGTAAAGTGACAGTGAAAACTGGACAGGTCACACTAGTAAAGTGACAGTGAAAACTGGACAGATCACACTAGTAAAGTGACAGTGAAAACTGGACAGGTCACACTAGTAAAGTGACAGTGAAAACTGGACAGATCACACTAGTAAAGTGACAGTGAAAACTGGACAGGTCACACTAGTAAAGTGACAGTGAAAACTGGACAGGTCACACTAGTAAAGTGACAGTGAAAACTGGACAGATCACACTAGTAAAGTGACAGTGAAAACTGGACAGATCACACTAGTAAAGTGACAGTGAAAACTGGACAGATCACACTAGTAAAGTGACAGTGAAAACTGGACAGATCACACTAGTAAAGTGACAGTGAAAACTGGACAGATCACACTAGTAAAGTGACAGTGAAAACTGGACAGATCACACTAGTAAAGTGACAGTGAAAACTGGACAGGTCACACTAGTAAAGTGACAGTGAAAACTGGACAGGTCACACTAGTAAAGTGACAGTGAAAACTAGACAGATCACACTAGTAAAGTGACAGTGAAAACTGGACAGATCACACTAGTAAAGTGACAGTGAAAACTGGACAGGTCACACTAGTAAAGTGACAGTGAAAACTGGACAGATCACACTAGTAAAGTGACAGTGAAAACTGGACAGGTCACACTAGTAAAGTGACAGTGAAAACTGGACAGGTCACACTAGTAAAGTGACAGTGAAAACTGGACAGGTCACAGTAGTAAAGTGACAGTGAAAACTGGACAGATCACACTAGTAAAGTGACAGTGAAAACTGGACAGGTCACACTAGTAAAGTGACAGTGAAAACTGGACAGATCACACTAGTAAAGAGACAGTGAAAACTGGACAGATCACACTAGTAAAGTGACAGTGAAAACTGGACAGATCACACTAGTAAAGTGACAGTGAAAACTGGACAGGTCACACTAGTAAAGTGACAGTGAAAACTGGACAGATCACACTAGTAAAGTGACAGTGAAAACTGGACAGATCACACTAGTAAAGTGACAGTGAAAACTGGACAGATCACACTCGTAAAGTGACAGTGAAAACTGGACAGGTCACACTAGTAAAGTGACAGTGAAAACTGGACAGATCACACTAGTAAAGTGACAGTGAAAACTGGACAGGTCACACTAGTAAAGTGACAGTGAAAACTGGACAGGTCACACTAGTAAAGTGACAGTGAAAACTGGACAGATCACACTAGTAAAGTGACAGTGAAAACTGGACAGGTCACACTAGTAAAGTGACAGTGAAAACTGGACAGATCACACTAGTAAAGTGACAGTGAAAACTGGACAGGTCACACTAGTAAAGTGACAGTGAAAACTGGACAGGTCACACTAGTAAAGTGACAGTGAAAACTGGACAGATCACACTAGTAAAGTGACAGTGAAAACTGGACAGATCACACTAGTAAAGTGACAGTGAAAACTGGACAGATCACACTAGTAAAGTGACAGTGAAAACTGGACAGATCACACTAGTAAAGTGACAGTGAAAACTGGACAGATCACACTAGTAAAGTGACAGTGAAAACTGGACAGATCACACTAGTAAAGTGACAGTGAAAACTGGACAGGTCACACTAGTAAAGTGACAGTGAAAACTGGACAGATCACACTAGTAAAGTGACAGTGAAAACTGGACAGGTCACACTAGTAAAGTGACAGTGAAAACTGGACAGGTCACACTAGTAAAGTGACAGTGAAAACTGGACAGATCACACTAGTAAAGTGACAGTGAAAACTGGACAGATCACACTAGTAAAGTGACAGTGAAAACTGGACAGGTCACACTAGTAAAGTGACAGTGAAAACTGGACAGATCACACTAGTAAAGTGACAGTGAAAACTGGACAGGTCACACTAGTAAAGTGACAGTGAAAACTGGACAGATCACACTAGTAAAGTGACAGTGAAAACTGGACATATCACACTAGTAAAGTGACAGTGAAAACTGGACAGGTCACACTAGTAAAGTGACAGTGAAAACTGGACAGGTCACACTAGTAAAGTGACAGTGAAAACTGGACAGATCACACTAGTAAAGTGACAGTGAAAACTGGACAGGTCACACTAGTAAAGTGACAGTGAAAACTGGACAGATCACACTAGTAAAGTGACAGTGAAAACTGGACATATCACACTAGTAAAGTGACAGTGAAAACTGGACAGGTCACACTAGTAAAGTGACAGTGAAAACTGGACAGGTCACACTAGTAAAGTGACAGTGAAAACTGGACAGATCACACTAGTAAAGTGACAGTGAAAACTGGACAGGTCACACTAGTAAAGTGACAGTGAAAACTGGACAGATCACACTAGTAAAGTGACAGTGAAAACTGGACAGGTCACACTAGTAAAGTGACAGTGAAAACTGGACAGGTCACACTAGTAAAGTGACAGTGAAAACTGGACAGGTCACACTAGTAAAGTGACAGTGAAAACTGGACATATCACACTAGTAAAGCGACAGTGAAAACTGGACAGGTCACACTAGTAAAGTGACAGTGAAAACTGGACAGGTCACACTAGTAAAGTGACAGTGAAAACTGGACAGGTCACACTAGTAAAGTGACAGTGAAAACTGGACATATCACACTAGTAAAGCGACAGTGAAAACTGGACAGGTCACACTAGTAAAGTGACAGTGAAAACTGGACAGGTCACACTAGTAAAGTGACAGTGAAAACTGGACAGATCACACTAGTAAAGTGACAGTGAAAACTGGACAGATCACACTAGTGAAGTGACATTGAAAACTTAATAAATCACAGTATTTGCCTTATAATATTTAAATGGCGAAGAAATTAAATGAGGCTGTCGTCAGAGAGAACCTTGTTGTTCTTATGATAATAACATGCTCCAATGGAGAGAAATTTCATAATCATTAAAATGATCTCTTAAAAGGTGTATTTATAAGGCCCATTCTTCCTTTTAAGACGAAGAAATTTCTCAGAAAACCACGAGGTACATCTGAGGACAGGGTTCGGCAGCTCAGTCGCTCTGTGACGTCATACCTCGGAGTAAAATTTCTCTTTTTTCAGCAGAGCTGTATGGAAGAGGACGAGAGGATCGGGTATTACCGCTCCACTGTGCTAAACAGTAGCGGCCTTTGGGCTTTGTAATTGTGTGAATTCAGAAACCAGTAGGACAGCCATGATGTGGTACCTTTTTGGGAAACTTAAAATTAATTGATGTATTAATTTATTTATTTAGCTAATTAATTAATTCTGCTAATGGAGTGCTGTCTTCGGCTATCGTAAAGACGCCAGTATTATAACAATATATAAGTAGGGCTAGGATTTTGATGACTTTACATCTTTATTTCGGTAAGTGTAATTCATTAATGAGTTGTATATACACATGTTTCAGAGTAAAAGAAGTTAAACTAACCATATTTGTTAGAGCATTTTTTGACTGTTCGCTAATTTTGTGATGCAGGGCATTTTCCTTTTGTTTTTGTTGGCATTTTTCGCAATTTGTTTTGGTGTAGGACATGTTTTAGCACTTTTATTGCATTATTGTGCACTTTTATACACTTCAGACGGTTTTATTTCATATTTATGTATTTTAAATACGTCTTAGGTACAGTTTGCGTTTTTTTGTTTTCACGAGCAAAGGACTATTTCCCTTCTTTACAGTTCATTTCCTAGTAAACAATCTGCAAATGTACTGTGCGGTGGGAACTTTTCTCTTGGAGAATTAGCAGGAGACTTGGAAGCAAGTGGCATAGTTTACTTTAAGTATGCTCCTCTCTTCTCAACGTGCAAGGCTTTGTTAGCAGATAATCTGCAGTCATTTTCCTTTGAAAATCTACAAATGGTGCTTTTTGTACATTACAGTTCATGACTGATGAATGAACATCTAGTATTTTCCTGCAAAATAAATCAATTGCTTATAGAATGTCCTTTTTAATTTGTGTAACTGCACTAACTAAACTTGTTCTTTGCTTAATTGCATTGTTATTTTGTATAATTTTGAATTTCCCTTAAACTAATATTACAATTATATGATACAGAAACTAGCCTAAATGATTTAAATCCTGTTGTTTTTGTTGTTGTTGATGATACTATTAAAATAAAAATTTTCAGTTTAAAGGGAATTTTTAAATATGATCGAGCATTTTTTTAAGATTTTAGGTCATAACTGCATTTGTAAAGCGCATTTTTATTATTTTATACGGCAACAAACTCCTAGCCCTAACAATGTTACACAAGTTCGTTAAACATAGTGTAGTAGCTATTGTCCAGGACTCTTGGAAAGTTGCGTTACTTAATCAACTGAATCAACGCACTTAATGTGTTTATTATTAACAAAAGTAATATAAATTCTAACTCATTATAAACTAACATTTGATTTTCGACTCTGAATAATCTGGAATTAGATTACTTTTAGTAACAAAACAATACGAGCTTGTGTCTTCTCCTCACAAAGTGCTCCGTCAGCGTTTGCACGCTCCTAAGTAATAAGTCGATATTTGTCGACCGCTGACTTAGCATTCCACAAAATTAGACTTATCTGAAAAACACGATTTATTGTCTTGTACAACTTCCATAAGTTTTCAACACGTGTCCTACTTTTGCACTACTGCTCATTATACAACTTTTGATCTCTTATGTAATCTTCAGTTTTTATTTTATCCCTTATTATTCCCAAGTCCACGCAGCGCACGTCATTAAAATTTCTCGTAAACTTCTATGTTCATCATCATTATTTTCATAAGAGAAAGGTTCCATTTACCTGTAAGCTGTAGCTTAGGAAGAAGGTAATGTTTTACTTATCATCTCTAGGCTGCAATCCTCTTGTGGACATGCGTGTGCTCTTAATAGCTTCCCGTGTTGTGTTGAGATAAGGCGGAGTCGATAATGTAAACTGGCTATCTGCAAGACTCTTCGTGGTTTATAGTGTTTTCCTCGAGTTAAGCTTTAACAGAAATTCTAATTATCGTGAGGTAAACATGGCTGAATCGTTTTCAGTCACGTTTTGTTAATTTCGATACGTAAATTAAAGCCAGGGAAAATAACCCGTTGTATCACGTTCCCATTATTCTCTAAATTTTCAAATCTTCAACCGATACTACATGCATTTATTCTAAACCAGCTATTCTTATGCATAGTTGCTTTCCTTTCATCTCCAGAGGGCTAAAATAAGGACAAGGGCACCTTCTGAAAATGGTTCCTAAAATTCAGCGTATAGTGTTACCCAGATTGTTCAAATGTTGCAAATTTGTATATAAAGGACGGAAATGAAAGTAATTTTAAAAGTATAAAGGTGTTATAGGGTACGTTTTAGAAGTTGTAAGACAATTTAAGATTTTTGTGAAGGTTCTATAGAAAAGATGTCCAACTTTCTCTTTGGAGACGCTTAAGTAATTATCCGCTACAACCCCACATCCTCTTTCAGTCGGAGCGTGAATCACCTAGTGCCTGTGAGTATAAGATCACAACCAGACAGTGAGCTTCCAGTGACGGACACAAACATGCGATTCCATGGCAGTTTCTAAGTCATGCTTTGAATTTTCTGGGAGCGTTCTCAGATCTCTTCATTCTGGATGATTTTTGCATAAATGGTGAACAGTAAGAGACAGGCAAAATCTTAATAACTAAAATGTGGATCTCGTTAAAACATACAATTTCTATCAAAAATTTGTTTTTCTTTTGAGTGAATCATTTCCGAGATATTCTCTATTATTTGTTTGCATTGGTCAATACTTAAACTTTTCTCAAATAGGAATATGTTATTCGCCTTTATCTCTTGGCCTCGCAAAGAGAAGGGAATTTCAAAGGTATTGCATAGCAACAAGCTCAGAAAACATTTTACTATCGCTTAAAGCCTACTGTATTCCCACATTCTTCTGGCACCAACAAGAAAATTAGCAATAATATAAGTTTTGAAAATGCTTATATCGATTACAATGAAGTAGATAGAGAAATAAGCATTTGCAGGAAACCTGTGTATAAGAGTAAGTATAGCTCCATACATATTTGCGAACAAAGTTTCCTTAAATTGATCTATATTAAAACTCTGTACCCCAATAAGTTACGCAATTATCACTTGGTGGGTATTCTAAGGTTATGTACTTCGACTTTCTCGCCAAATATGTATTGATAGACTTCCTAAACGTTAGCAGTACCAATGAAATCACTAATGAACAGCTGTTTATGGCATAAGATTTGAAAGTGTTTTCGTAAATCTAATGCAGCGTACATGTAACCAAACATCCACTGCAACAAAATTGAGTGTTAAAAGAGTGGCACAATCCGCATAAACTGGAACTCTTTGCAAACGTTGGACATCGCTATCCCATAGTATAGTAGTGAGGAATTAAGTCAGACGGAGGGGCCACTAGTAAATGGAACACCGCCCCGCCCCCAGGCCTTGGTGAGCCTTTTGTACGTCCAATGTAATCCATGACTGTAAGGGACGAAGGACGACCAGATGCGGACGACGATGTACGCTAGCAAGGACAGGGATCCCTAACGATACCAACATGACACCAATCCTAGCTCGGCTAGTCCGGCCATAGCCATCGCAACTTGGGGGCCCCAGGAAAAGACGAGATAGCTCTCAGGAAGGAAGGGTGCCAAATACCACAGCGCAAATTCCATTGTCCTGCCGCAAGACACTGACCGCCATCACACAATCCTGAACCATATGACGGGGGGGGGGGGGGGGGGGGGGCAGGAAATGGTGGACAGAAAATGTGTGGTAGAAGGGAAAACCACGAAAAAGTACAGCCGTCAGAATGGCCGACCCGACGGGGATCAAACTCCGAGACTTCTGAATGCGAGCCTAACACGTTAGCGCGAAGCCATCCCGCTCGGTATAATATTCTTGACGCCGGCCGCGACACACAGCAAAGGAGGGTCGGGATTAAGCTACTTCACACCATATACCAGGCCGGCGAGCAAACAAAGGCACTCAAGGTCAGGCTGCCTCATGCGACTGTTTGCGTTTACGTGACTAACAATAATGTGCGCGGCGCATAACAGAGGATTGCTGGAACCCTCAAGAGGCATCCGGTGGCCGGCGTATTTGTAGAACTCGAGTAATGTTCATGTTACATCATCCTCGCTATATAAGGAGGCGAGGAAACAGCAGCAGAAAGAGCTACAGACATGAGTCGCCCAGTGTGTCAGTGAGTGCGAGACAGCTGTGTGTGTGGTACTGTCATCGTGAAAGATTCGTCGCGTCGAAGTGAAGAAGGTTTAATGAGTGTCGAATGATTGTATCGTCAAAGTTAGTGTTTCAGAGACGAAGAAAGTGAAGAGAGACAGTGACAAGACTGAGTCAAAGGACGCTCAAGAACTACAGACCATGAAGATATTGCCGCTGTTCAAGCAATGCTTGAAGGTCGATGGACATCTTAGGCATTTATTTAGTAAATACTGGGCATTGGTATGAGTCAAATCCAAAACTTGTTAAATCAACAGCTAGTCGTAAGAAACCTTTGCTGTCATTTCACTATTCACTAAGGGGTAAGTTGAGGCCCAATGTTTTTAATCCATGCGGTAAAATGAGTCCGCTATGGTTGGTTATGCCGGTCGCAAAGCAGGCTGCTTTGTCGAAGATCTGATGGCTGTACAACCAGGAGATAAAAAAATACAAGAGTTCTGTGACTACATCCTGGAGACATACATTGCGGCAGATTCAATTTTCCCCCTGCTATTTGGGCTGATTTTACAGCTACCACAAATCACATAACTAGTAGCTGTGAATCTTTCCATGCCAGATTAAATGGCTTGTTTTACACTTCACACCCAAACATTTACAACTTCGTTGACGTTTTGACCAGCATTCAGTCAGATGTGTATGTTCAGTTACATAGTACAGGAAAGAAAAACAAAACATCAGAAAAAGAAAGATTTTTGAGGGAGCAAATGGTGAAGTTCACTAATAAGGACATACTGAGATTTGACTTTAGGAAAGCTGTTTCTTTTAAAATTTTACCTGTGTGACAAACTATTGCAAGTTACTCGCACGAACGATTTTAACATGACAAAATGTTTAACCACACCAATCTAATAAATGGTTGCGCAGTCCCAAGTCTACACAAAGTGGGAAGGGAAATGTTGCCTCAATTACAGGCCGAGGGACTCAATTTACCTACTTTGAAAGTTTAGAAGGGACTCAATTTACCATGCAATATTCAAAAGGGACTCAATTTACCATCCCCGGCTGTCGATGGATTCCACATAAACTGACTCCCAATCAAAAACAACAATTCATTGTTTGCCTGCAAAACTCCCAAGGTAGCACTTTAAATTCGGTTTGGAATATCGTTACTGGTGATGAATCTTGAAAAGAAAAATCAATTTATTGGTTCAATGGGTCTTTCAAACAGAACGTAAGCATACAAAAATCCAACAAATTCACAGTGCTTTTTTCTAAAACGGGCCATATTGGTACTGTAGCATTAGAAGATAGACGTACCAGTACTGCCGATTGCTTTACAAACGTCTCTTTATAGTAAACCTTGGAAAAAGTTACTAAAAAACGCCCAAAAGGGAAACTAACGTGACGCCGACCGCGGCGCACAACAAAGAACGGCCAAGGTCAAGCTACCTCATACCATATACCAGGCCGACGAGCAAACAAAGGTGCTAAAGGTCAAGCTGCCCCACAGCACTCACGGTGAACGAACACGTGACGACAATCAGAGCGACAGAACCAAAAGTGGTTTTTGAGATTATTCGAGAGAAGTACGGTGGCCCGCGTATTTATAGAGGTTCCAGAAAAGGTAAGGTTCGAGAAAGGTCCACGTTTCGTCATCCTCGCTATATAAGGAGGCGAGACGACGAGAGGAGCAGCTAGTTAGCTGTTACAGACATCGTCGCAGCGGACAGTGTATAGTCAGTAAGTCGATATTAGTTTGTCAGCGAGTGTGGAATAAGACAGCTCTATGTGTGCGTGCGTGTATGTGGTGAGAGAACCGGGGTGTCGTAGAGGAAGTTAATGAGTGTTGAGTGATCGTATTGTCAGAGGTAGTTATTGTGGGACGAAGTGAAGAAAGACAAAAGAGTGAGTCATGGTTACGAGAAGATGGTGGTGGTGGTGTTTAAGGGCCCGTCGACGACTAGATCATTAAGGGCTTACGAGAAGAAAACAGCTGTCATTTGTAATATAACGTAGGACTGAAGATTGTGTTAACGTCAATAAAAGAGAACTGTTATTGTACATCCAGTTTTAGAAGAAAATAAACTGACAAAGAGGAAAACACATAACAGGACTGGACTTTGGTCACTTTGTAACAATTTTACTGCATAACACGTCGATGCATAGAGCAAAACCAACAACTGAGCCCTAAAGCTCAGCATCATGCACCCCTCACTACACAGCCGCGCCTTAGCACCTTATGATTTCTTTTTGTTTCCAAAATTAAAGATAAAATATGTCGAGTAATCTTTTCGTCATCGAATGAAGCAGTAGAGCATCATAGAAGCCTGGTATCTGAAGTGCCTCATGAAGAGTGGCATAATGGCTTTAAGGATTGGTTTTCATCGAATGTAAAAATGTTTTGATGATAAAGAGAAATATGCTCAAAAACAATAAAATAATTTAAAAGTTTTAAAGTAATCTTGGTTTCATTTTGAAAAGCTTTCAATGTCGCCCTCGCATGGGCTGCTCCATTTCATTTTGGACAGCAGGAAATCTTGCATTTGTTGGGGGATTCAATTTTCTGTCATCTAAAGTAGACATTAAGTCTTTCACAAAATCGAAGCTATGATAAATAAGTGGTTTCCGGTTTTTCCAGGGTCAAAGTTACCGTGATTTAATACAATTACTTGATTCTGAAACTCGCAGCTCAAAGAGTTCCACGTAAAACTTCTCAAATAAAATTCAAAATAAAAGGTAATATTGTGTAGTTTGTGGTGATATTTATTTCATATTTTTAGAACTTAAATTGAACGTAATTTTCATCATATTTCGTACTTTTCCGAAAACTGCCGTTTCAAATGGAATATAAATTATGCCATATCATTCAGGATTTAATTTCAAAACAGTATTAGTTCACATTTGTATGACATGTTCAATGGACAGCAGTAGAAAAAATTAAAAGTACAAGAAACAGCATCAAACCGCCTAGTCTCGCTGCACCATACCACGCTCCACCTGTCAAGGACATTGTCGATCCGCTGCTGTTTATGTTTTCCTCTGAGAGGGTGCTGACGAGTGAGAGGATAGGAGTTCGTGAATAAACAACCCCCTCACCTAAGCAAGTTACTTTCTTGACAGATGTGGTTGTAATTTGGATGTTCTCTGTATTTTAGCTATAAAGATTTTAGAGCAGTGGTTCTCAAACTTTTTAAGTCCGGGACCCACCTTGCAGGATATTAAACTTCACGCGACCCATTAGTTAAATTAGTACATACTAACCACTCATGAAAAGGTAAATATAGTATGGTTATATGCATGCTAATTAAAAATGCTATCATATTCTAATTCAGCAAGCGTTTTGTAGACCTGACGGGTCGTTCCACGACCCACCAAAACATCGCCCGTGACTCAGGAGTGGGTCGGGACCCATAGTTTGAGAACGCTGCTTTAGAGTATATAATAGCTTTTAATTTATTTCATAAGAAAATCTACTACCTTAAGGTAGGAAAAGATGAAATGTAATTGTAACCGAAAGTGCGGAAATAGCGATATAAGGTAAAGATGCCTAATCCCGTGATACTTTTTAGTAAGTGTTGCGCAGTGTTCATTAATGGAAAGAGGTTATTATTTATTTATTGTTGTCAACGGAACAAAACCTACAATTAAAAATATTGGCACTACTTACTCTATATTCTATCATACTGGCACAGTTTCGTTCAAACATAGATTTTTAAAAGATAAAACAGCGTTTTGACAGGATAGGGTGTAATTGCCCATTTCCGAGAATTTTAGCACCATCATTACTACTCAGAATAATATATTTCATTGCATAAACATTTGGCACAGTCTGTATGAATGCGTAACACAACTTACATCAACCATTTTACCTAATCACATCTTGTGTCGTCACTGATTTTGGTAACTCTTGTGTAAGCAAGCGGCAGTTTTAAAGAAAACACGAAAATAAAACGAAACGTGAAAGCTGTTCCAGCTCTGTGTGTGCATAAGAGAACTACAACAACAACATGCATTGATTCTCTAAAGGCTTATCTATGTTATCAGCTATTATTAGAGTGATTGCATTAAAATTAACCTCACAGTTCAGCATTCCTTTAGCAATGGTCACAGTGCAGAGAAAATCTTAAGCGTTCCACAAACGTTCACCTCACAACACGTTCTGTAGTTCTCTGTTTCCACACTGGCCTCTGACGTAACTAAATTGGGAAATAGACTACTTCCACTATCTGTTGAATACTTCAGAATACTACTTCACAAATCATAATACCGTGATATGTGAAGGAACTTCATATCATGGTATTAGGGATATCACGGAATTAGGCATCTTTACCCTATAAGAAGAAGTAATCATTCTTGAAGCACGCTGTTTACCTTGATTCGTGTGCCTTTGTTCCCATGTTGAGCGGCAAATGCCAGGTAAGTACAGTGCGATCTTAAATATTTATTGGTTCATTATTTTTTTCCGCGTTTCAAACAAGGGGTACCATAAAACTGAAAACTACCATTAGTGTGTAACAAAAAGAGGTTTACGCCTATGTAAGTTTAAACTTTATAAAAGAAGCATTTATATTTAATACGTGAAATAAAAGGTTTTAAAAAATGTGGGATTATTGCTATGTTATTTTTATATACCACCATCAACAACATACATTCGCCTTCAAAATGAATCGTAGTTTACCGAAATTCGATGTGGGGTTCTCGAATTCTACGGCACAGAAGTCTCATTCGAAAAATAACACAAATTTTACTAGCTTTTAACTCGAAAACTATAAGCATTCCAGAGGTAATTTTCTGAAAACTGTTTTCTTTTCAGTAACTGACACATGTAGTAATTATTAATAATTTTTAAAAATGCGAGGTCAATTTTCTTATTTGTCGTCCGATCTGAAATGGAATAGCCGGTGTACCAAAAGACATAATAAGAAACTAGTCCCGTCTTCCTTAATAAATAAACCCATCGCATAAATGGTAAACTTAAAAAATACGCACCTAAATATTCCAAGAATTTCAGTTTGAGACCTTATTAGTTCCCGAGTTAATGGGTCATATTTAACATTGGTAGGATAGAGCTTTTAATCTGCCCTTAATGCACTGGAATGCCAAAAACAGTCTCCTCACTGTGCCTGATATCGACAATGCCACTGCGAACCTTGACACGTTTCCCTCCTATTAAGCATAACTATTGCACTCAAATAATTATCAACGTACACAAAGACACGGTAAGTGTAGGTAGGAAATGCGATGCTACAATCAATAGCTACAGACATATTAAAGCAGGAAGCCGCCTTTGGCGCAATTAATTTCGGATAAGGCAGTTACAAGTCTGCGAGAGTTATGCATTGTACAGCTAGACAAAGTTTATCCCTATATATATCTATACTCTCTGTACAGAAGAAAGGAGAAGTGTGTTAACAGCGTGCTTGTTAGCCGGGCTTGTTTCTGAGGGTACAACGTGTTAAGCTACATTTGTACATTGCAATAAAACAAACTAGCTACCAGAAGGACAGTATTTCGTAGAATTATCACACCGTGTTTACAAGCGGTATTCTGGTTTGGTATTTGAATTACTGTATTGCATCAAAACTTTCTACCTGCTCGAGAAAGCATATAAAAATCTGACGTGTTACATGCACATGGCATTCTCCATTCACTCTTCTACAAACTGTTCTTACAAAAGCTTATTATGTCAGCTACTTCTTGTAGATCCTAAATATACAGGTGGGAGGTGAATAAGTGCAAAGATTTGTATCAGTGTTTCAGGGCGATGTGATGAACCTGTAATGTCCCCTTTTTCCACTATTTCTGATAGTGAGGCTCGTGGGAAAAATGTTGCGATGTTTTTAGGATGGCTAGTATTCCCTCTGATAAGCGTCTGATTACATAAGAGGTCATACTGCTGGCCTCGCTCTGCCCGTTGCCCTGGCCGACCGTGATTTATTTAAATTTATTTTATCTGCATTAAACAAAGCACCATTAACATCAATAGACGTGCATTTGTTCACCAGTTCTTTAAACTACAAAACAACGTTACATTGCTCTTACAACGGTGAAGAATTAAATTTAAGCCATAACATAAAAACACTCCGGAAAAAAAACCTAAAACAACACAAACAGGTGTACAATATCCTGTACGGTTAAATAAAATAAATGAAAATGCCACTGTGTACGCCATATGATTTTAATTTCTTTACGTCTACAACAAGTGCTCAAAATGTCTACCATTAGCTCTACAACAAGCTTCCATGCGTCGACGCCATGATTGTCGCATCCTTTCCCACACATCAGCATCAACTCTCACACTTGCCACTGCGTGCCAGATTCGTTGCCTAAGAGACGCTTCATCATTAATTTCGACTGCGTACACTAGTTCCTTGAGATGCCCCAAGAAGCAAAAGTCCAAAGGATTCAAATCGGAGGATCTTGACGGCCAACACAGAGGACCGTATCGACCAATCCATCGATTTGGGAACTCACGATGCAGAAATTGGCGCACTTGTCTGCTGATATGGGGAGGTTCACCATCGTGCATGAGCCATATTTGCTGACGTGTATGCAATGGCACCTCCTCGAGAATTTCCAGTAGTTTCGTTTGCAAAAAGTGTAGATAATGAATACCTTTTAGCGTTCTACGCAGTTCCATCGGCCCCAGTAGCTGATCTCTGAGGATCTCGGCCCGAAGATTTACCGCGAATCTCTGTTGAAAATTCCCATGGCGAATGGCATGCGGATTCTCTTCCGCCCAGATGTGAACATTGTGGAAATTAAATATGCTATCACGGAAAAACATTGCCTCGTCTGTAACCATTATGTTGCGAGGAAACTGCGCATCATTTTCACATTGCTTTAAGAACCAGCTACAGAAATCCGCTCTTCTTGCGTCATGTGCTTCTTGCAGATGTTGGACCCTTTGTTAATGGTATGGGTACAGCAGATGTTCATGCAATGTGTGGCGAACACTCCAAGAACTTGTACCTACGTCCCTTGCCAAGCGCCTTGTATTCACACTAGGCCTCTCTTCTACAATACGGAAGATTTCATCTTCACACATTACGAAGTGGTCCTCCACCTTCATAACGGGGACGAAGAGAACCTGTATCACGGAGTCTTTGACGCACTACACTGAAAGTTCGTCTGTTACGAAGAAATCGTTGCCGATACAAGTCTCTCGCAGCATTGGTAGATTCCCCAGCAGCGCCCTAAATTAAATGAATGTCTGCTAATTCAGCATACGTAAAACCATTCATACTCTACACTTTGTAAACCAGAGTCTGCTGTTGAATATCGGCTCTTATTCCTTCGCTGTAAGTCGCTTGAATGACGGCCAGCCTTGGCGTGATGTAAACACAGGTGTCGTCGTGCAAACACAGAAAGCACACAACGTAGGGCCGTTCAAAAAACATGGTATCCTTAACTCTGTGAATAATTTGAGACATTGCTATTAGCAACGGACAAACCGAGATACACATATGTGTTATACGCATTGTTCTGTACTATGTATAAAATTATTTGTAATTATTCACCTCCCACCTGTATACCATCTTCAGATAAGGAATGCACCTACTATTCTCTATATACTGAAATAGGTTCTTATAAGTTCCAGACTAAACATAACTTTAAATATCTGGGCTCAGAGGTTCTCTGCAAGAATAGCAACCACACAGAAATTCAAAAGCGTATTATGGCTGCAAACAGGTGCTCCTTTGGACTAAGGAGACATCTTCGATTACATTATCAAGAAGGACCAGGATCCTGATCTATAAGATACTCATAAGACCTGTACTTACTTATGCGGTAGAGACCTGAACGCTTCTGAAATCAGATGAGAAACTATTGTGTACTTTTTAAAGGAAAGTGCTAAGAACAATTTTTGGTGCTGTGAAAGAAAATAATTTGTAGAGAAGAACAACAAACTATGAATTGTGTGAAATGTTTAAGGAGCCTGACTTCGTGAAGTGCATTAAATTTAGCAGATTAGCTTGGGCTGGACATTGAGTGCGAATGGATAGTAATTGCATTACAAAGAGGATTTTCTTAACACAGGCACTGCAAACTAGAAACGCTGGAAGACCTACTGTGCTTTTCAAATGGGAAGGAGTTTGTCCTTGAGCGTCTCCAGGCCGGTAACCAATCAGAGTTCTGTTGTGTTATATTGCTTTCCCCTTAAGTGGGGCTTGACGCGCGCCAAGAAACATGAAGAGTGGGGGCAATAAGATTGCAACGCTGTGCATGTAAACGTATCTCATTGAATGCAGATCAGAACTCTTCCCATTTGGAAAGCACAGTAATCTAAGATGGGAGGATGGTGTGTTGCAAGACATTAGAGCTATTAGAGTAAAAAAATTGGAAGGACCAATCAGCAAACAGAGAATTCTGGAATACTATCCTTATGAAGGCCAGAGCCCATAATGGGCTGTCGTGCCATGTTTGATGATGATGATGATGATGATGATGATGATTTCTTGTAGATCAACCTTCAATTCACATTTACAGATTTCGTTGTAGGATACTGCATGTATAGCGACGTCAGGTTTTTAAAGAGTGTGTGACTTTCCATGACCACGAGAAGTACACGAATAACCAATTCAAGATATGTGTTTCATTTGTCATGAAAGAATCTTAAAAATATTGTATTTGAATCAAAATCATCAGAAACATTTTTGAGAAAACATATTTTTTTTTCGGAAAATTGTCGATGTAAAGGGTAATTTGGAGTGGTAAATCTTTGGGTCTTGGAAGGCCCTAAGTTTAAATGAGTGGATATGTGATCCAATTTTCGATTTCTTGAGTTATGCTGTTCACAGACAGTTACACACAACAGGTATGTAGTAGAGAATAGAAAATAAAAATGCTTACCTCCTTCTGGGTCATATACAAATTACACAATTTCACAAATTCACTTGTTCTTGCACCACATAGAAAACATACGTCAAAATACTCTAAATATCTACTTTTGGGCACTACGAAAATTTCTGCCTGATCTTGCATTATACAGATATCATACATTAAAGATATAAATCTGATACGTCACATTCTCACACCATTCTGTGTACCTTAAAACTTTCATAGCTCCTAGTATTAAAATAAAACGTATTTTTTTCTTCATTTGTAGTTATTCGTCATACATTTTTGAGTACAAATAACCTTAATTTAAGAAATACGGAAAACAAAACAATTTATTTCGTATGTTGGCTTTTTGTTAGTAATGATACAATAGGAGCAGGGGGTACAATAATAGCGCAATACACTTTAAATATGCCGCATAATAATTCAACTTGGGAAAACAAAGAATAACAACGAGAATTCCCAAAAGATAAGATTACAAAAGAGGTTATTTAACCTGAATTGTATATTTCACATTGCTCTAACTTTCTGTGCAGTAAGATTTCCTCTAACTCTTAAGGTTTTTCAGTTATGCAAAAGGATCCTACCAAATTCACTCAGAATGATACCTTACAGGCAGTTTAAAGATAATTCAGAACATGCATCTTATTAGTTACGTAGATATCCTAAACATAAGGTATTTTAATCGAAGTCTTTAAACATTTTCCATTACCTCTACATGTTTTGGCTAATAAGACTTTTTTCTATATCTTATGGTTTACCAGTTATACAGAATTATATAAATTATACTCAGAATGAAGAGAACTTCACAGACTATTCAATATTTGTATTTTATAAGTCATGTAAATATCTTAAATACGACGTATTCTAATCCAAGTACTTTGAAACCGTATATTTCAATTAATTCTATATTCTGTCTATACTACGATTTTGTCTACCCCTCATGATTTACCAGTTATACAAAATTATGTAAAATTCACTAAGAATGTTGAAGAGCTCACAGTAGCTCAAAGAAAATTCATGATAAACATGTTATTATTCATGCAAATATCTCAAAGATAGCTCACCTTAATAATCGTTAGCGCCATTTTTGATAAAACGGAAAATAACCAAACATGTTGCATGTAAGTGGTAGTTTGGAGTGGGGGATTTTGTGTACATCTTCGTCGAACAGTGTCTGACTCAAATATGAAGGTCTAATTATGTTTGAGTTATGCATAAGCACACACTTTGATAAAGTGTTTTTTTTTTTTTTTTTTTTTAGTAGATTTCAAAACTTACGAGTATATACAGGGTGGAAGTGAAATGATCCGCCCGAATTTAACAGCAAATTTCTCATGTTGTGAATAAAGAAAGTCTAATACCAAAATGTTGAAAAGTTTATAGTTTTCTAGAAAAAATATTTTTATCAAAAAAATGTATCATCACCTAGCTGAATTATTATTCAGCCAGGTGAAGGTTCCTGATTTGTGGTTATATTCATTGAACATTGAATAAACAACAACTTTTTCCTTTGCGTATTTCAATAGATTCAGCGGTTTTTGTGTAAATTAAATTTAAAAGATCCCACAATTTGTTGCCTTTTTGTTGCAAGAAATTGTGGGTATAATATACTTTCATGTTATTCACATCATGAGAAATTCGCTGTTAAAGTCTGGCGTATCATTTCAATTTCATCCTGTATATATCTGACGAAATCTCAATATAGGGCATTAGCACTCTGCCTACTATAGGCAAGCGATAGAGATGACAAGTTTATACAAGCTTAGCCGCCACATTCTTAGTTCTATCTGCACACCGTAACTCTACGCCAAACTGTCCCACTTACTTTACGGATAGATAGAAACTGTAGAATAAGACTTTTTTACTTATTTGTTAATATACGCTTAGTTACTATATTATGAATTTCAGCTACTTTATACAGCCGTCTTGCAAGCTATTGCTTTTAATTGGAATTCTGTAAAGCGGTGATCATACCTATTTGATCATTTGATCAACAGTTCAAATCCTGAAAAGCCCATGTGGGTTATAATTATCCAAAACAAATCATCTGCTCAGCAGCGAAAGAATTAAAAAAGAACTAAATTCTACTGGGTGCAGAAAAGCAAAGTGCAGAAACTTACCGCGACGCGGGACGCTTGCTTCAACATACTGAAACATGCGTTTATAAATACCTTAGTGTAACGTACTGGTTAGTTGTGGTTGATGCTTTTTGGTGCAGTACTTTGTATTACAAATTGAAACCCTTGATACCTCATGTTCACATGACTTTCTCTACCCACTAGTGTTTATTTACAGAGTGAGTGAGTGAGTAGTGGGGTTTACGGGCCCGTCGACAACTAGGGTTTATTTACAGATGACATCTACAAAGCTTAATTTTCTATCTACTTCATATTACTAATATAAATATTTTCAGAAATATCATCGAGGGAAGCAAATGAATAGTGGAAGCACTTTAAAAATTACAAAATATTGAACAATTCAAACCAATATCAATGGATATATTGGAAATGGCTGATGCCTCAATAATCGTTATTTGCGGCTGTTTAAGAATATCTCCATTGTTAATGTAGAAAGGTTTTTGTCTATGTCTTATGGCTTACTCATTAAGGAAGATTATATAGAATTCGTTCTGAATGAAGTTGACTTCACAGACTATTCCAATTGAATGCAATATATAGGTACACTTTATTGTCCATACAGATATCATAAATACGTATTGTATTTGAATAAATATTATTTGAGCTATTTCTGAGAAAATCAAATATACGATGAGCGCCTGGAAATTATTTACAAGAATACGTTCCATCTACTATCTGTTTGACGGAAGAGTGCAGTTTTCAGGCGAGGGCGCTTCTGTGCCCTACCCAGGTCCTGTCCATACTGCACAACGGGAATGGTGACGTAATACAGCTTACCTGCTATGCAGCGGTTAGCGCGCTCGCCTACCACCTAGGCGGCCCGGGTTCGATCCCAGGGACCCGCATGTGGTATTCGTGGTGGACGAAGCGGCGTCAGGGCGGGTTTTCTCCGGGTACTCCGGTTTCCCCCGCCATCTCATTCCACCGGTGCTCCATCTTCATGTATCACCAGTGTCACCGCCTGCGGTGCCGCAGTAGTAAAAGCGGGCGTTAAACACTACAACAACAATTACCTGCTATGCTTCTGCACTAGTTTCCCGTACCTGCTATCTCCACTCATCCACCAGACAGGTAGTACGGGCACGTCCTCTCGTAGGACGATGAACTGATGCTAGTACACCACTCACACACTAGATGGTATTTGTGAAAAGAGCGTATAGTGAATGGACAGCGCTTGTTTGTTGTTAAGTACAGAAAACCATGGACAAGTTGGAAGGTGACTCTCATGGATAAAGATGGACGTATGGCTTTTGCGGAAGGAAGCCAAGTGAAAAAAGGTGTGAAAAGGTGTGTGCAAATTGCATTCCACAGGTCAAGGAGAGCGGAGTCCAAGTATGTTGTCGACTATTGAGGAATGAAGACCCAGACTTTCTTTTAAGAATCTGGTGACGAATCACTACCATACACCTGAGAAGAAAGTGTTTGTTCGATAACATGAAGATTGCTCTGCAAGGTAAAATTTTGGCAACAATAACGAACTACACGCAACTGTCCACGAGTGGGTACGTAGTACTCCCAAACAATGGTTCTGTGACGCAATAATGAAGTTCCCAGGAAGATGGCAGCGGTGTTGACGTTGGTGGGGAGTATATTGAGACAGCCCACGTGCATTGAATCATTTTTATTAATAAATAAGGTATAACAATTATTGTAAATCATTTCCTAATGCCTCTCGTATATGGAAAAAATATTTATATAAACGTTAGATTTGGGTGGAGCAATTCCGCTGAAAAATTTGGTATTGCATTATTGGAAGATACTGAACTTAAATATGGTAGTGATCCGACTTTTCGAGTTTTGAGTTATGCATGCACGAACCTTTCTCTGAAAATGCTTTTTTTATACTGGGGGGCCTCAAAACATGTTTTACGGTGAAATCTTGGCATAGAATTTTGGGTGGAATACAGTCCTTCCTCTGCTGCAAAACGTGAAAAAGAACCAGTATCAACTGAATTAACTTTTCATTTTTAAATAGGCTGCTAGTATAACATCATCATTATCATTATCGTGATCAATAAAGCACTGATTTTGTCTTTCCATCTCAGAAATTTTCCAAGCAGTGCCTATGTTTCTTCTGTCTCTTTTGGTTGATGTTAAAGCTTACTAGTTACTATTCTGATATTTGGAAAATGTATCTCGTGCAGCGTTCATTGTTATTTTATTTAAATTAAAATAATAGGTGTTTCCCGTATTGAATAGCTTCTATTGCGGTCTCTGAATGTACAACTACCCACACACTTCCATTAAGCCGTTTCTGTTATTGTTCAATTTGTATTATTCCCTTTTCCCCGGCCCAATTCTATACATCTTGCAAGTTTTGCTAAAATTAATTACTGTGCTGTTGTGAACACAAACATCTTTCATGTATTTTATGTTATTTTCAAATATAAAACCTTTTGAGAACACAGTTGTAATAACCGCAGGGAACATGGGATTTGCGCCAACTGTAACATTTTGTGAAGGCTTACACACACACGCACGCACGCACGCACACACGCACACACACAAACACACACACACACGAGCGGACTACGCAAACTCAGTGTTGGATCAGTGGTGAAAGAAATAAACAGAGTAAATGAATGATGAGAAAGCTTTAACTCTTAGTAACTGAAGTATTGAGACTTAGCAGAACCCAAGTGAGACTGGCGATCTTTGAAAACATCTAGACATAATAGGAATATAGGAAAACACTATCTACAGACTATGTAATGATTAGACGGACTTATATGCACTAGAAACATCTAAAATATGCATGCGTTTATGCTGTCAAAATCGTTAAAATATACTGTATAATTTCGAAAATATGCACTTGTCCACTGACATTGTTACCTTTAAGGTTACCGTTTTTGGTGCTTAGAATGTACATTCTTCCTTACAGTCAGATTTAATTCAAGATATAACTTGATTTGCAGCATGTAATAATAATTTTTTTCAAAAGCTCAGTTACAAGTTTACGGCGGTTAACGGTTAACATAAGTGTGTATGCTGAGTATGTTCGTCAGGTCGCCTTCGGGCAGACAAAAAGATAAGTAGCGCTCTCACCCACCGTAAACACGGAAGTGCTATTGTCAGATAACCAGAACCCTCTGGAAGTTTCCATTTTCTTCGCCTCTAACACGTTCTGAAACTCTAAAAGCTGTTATGTAGGCGAGAGAGAGAGAGAAAGAGAGAGAATATTAATAAGTTAGTGAATTAGTAAGCCTGTTTCTGGTGCGACAAAAAGTGCTGTTCTCCAAGTGAGTCTGTGATGATCAGGTCTCGGCCCAGGGTTCCAAGACGCTTGAAGTTGAGAGTGCACGATCGACTGCTCTGTAGTTCGGGTGAGGGGATTGGAAGTGAGCGCCTGTAGTTAGTCTTGTCTCAACATGTAAATGTTCAATCACAGTAGGATACAAAATAAATATTCTCATTTTCTAGTGCGGGTCTAGTGCGCAAACTAATTGCTTAACATAACACGTTTGAAGCAAATTATCATGTACAGGTTTTAATATTTCGAAATAAACACTTTCCATGTGTGACAACAAAGTACAAATAATATATACCTTTCCGGACCAAAGTCTACCGCTGGCCGCTGCGTCTTCTACCTCTGCCCTCTACAGGAGTCAAGAGTGATGGATACAGTACAGGAGGGTGGGACGTGGTCAGTGCTCCGGTTCCTCCCGGACATAAAGAAATTACTAATATAAATAATTTAAATGAATACAATACATTTGTATACAAGTTTGCATTGAATTACAAGGTGTATTTGCAATGCGTTTTCAAAGCACTGTAGCCATTCAGCTGTTTCTGTAATATCATGTAAAGATTATGGAATTTCAGGTCCGGTATATTAGATGACGCTTTTAAAACTGTGACTATCGATCTGGTTTTCTGTATCCTTCTATGTCATACAAACGGAATGTTTGATGAAATATTTCTGTAAAGGTTTACCTCAATTAACATAAAGTAGATAAAAATAGGCTTTTCGTAAGAATAATTTGTAGCTAAGCTGTATAAAAATAAACGTTAGGAGGCAGGAAAAATCATGTTAAAGTAAAACTTCTCTTCTATGCTACAAATGTTAATGAATCTCCTATAAGCATTCTTCTAGACTCAGCGCCAAGACAAGGATACGCAGGGCATGTAGTTGCCTTTAGTAAGGCAAACATTCATCAGAGTAATTATTTGGACAGGAACCCGCACCAGTTTCGAGTGACTGTCATAATACTCTAACTAAATTGCGGTGGCAAATCCTGTGTCCGGTGCAACTAGTACGGTAAATTTCGTCCTTGTTCCGCTAGTCTATCTCTCGTATCTCGTTTGACCTCCCATTTTGCGCGACTCGAGACCATGATACCTCATTTCCTCTACAGTAGGTTCCTTGATCGTGGTAACAACTCAGTGTTGCCGCTAATTAGAGAACACGTCGTGTATTTTGGATTGCACACCAGATTGCACTGAGAGACCCCTAGCTTTATTTAAACGTTATAGTTTGCAAACGAAGGCACCTTCGTAATTGCCTGACTAGGACATTTAACACTACACTTTACTCGATTGCTTGTTGCAGCACCAACCTTAACTTTCATTACTTTAGCTGCAAGAATGACTAATTGGCAGTTACAGGTTAACCAGACCCTGCGCGCCTACTCTCGTTACATATTGCTGACATTTCTTTACCCTCGTTAGTTGTGCAGTATTGCTTTGCCATTGCAAGTATAGTATGTTACTACTTCTTACAAACAGGCGTAAAGGGTATGAGTTACAAAATCGCAAGGTTTTGCAAGAAGTGCATCATCAACTTTGTGATGATGCCTTATCCTTGGATTACAACTTGTATGAATCAGATAATTCCAATTCTTAAGATAAACTGAAAACGAGATCTTTAAATTCAGAAACTGATCATGAAGAAGAGGATGAAAACAACCTATGTCATAATACAAGCATGTATCTTATAGGTAACATTAGATGCGTGTCAAAGTTTATTATTATTCTTATTATTCTTGTTGTTCTTGTTGTTATAGATATTGTTGTTATTATTACTACTAATATTATTACTATTACTAGTATCACTATTACTATTATTATTACTATTATTATCATCATCGTCATCACCATCATCATCATTATTGACAGTATACTTCAAACTATAAGTTGCATAACTGAACATTGCAATTTATTATTTTCCATGTAGTGTAGTACAAATTCTAATCTATATTCATACTACATTTTATCTAACTTTGATCAAGTAAGAATATCAGTAGACAAACAGAGGAGAATTCTCCTAACAGTTGTAGAGAGTATATTAACGTATGGCTCTGCAGAGTGGACCTTATTAGAAAGACAAAAAATAAGATATAAGCAGTGGAGATGCAGGGAATTCGTAGAGGAGCGAGAATATCAAGACTTGAAAGAAAGAGGAATGCGGCAATAAGACATGATGAAAATGGAGGAGTCAGTTATAGAAAGGATTGAACGTAGGATGTTACAATGGTATGGGCATGGCAACCGAATGTACAAGGAGAGTTGGAACAGGACATTTCTTGTAGGGTCGCCGCATAGAACGAGGAAGAGAGGACGACCTAGGGCTTCATGGACATTCAATGTTAATCAGATGAAGAGAGAGAGAGAAACATACAACATGGGGATTGGATTGACCAAGAAAGATGGAAATTGGGATTACAGGGTAACCACTGACAAATGGAGAAACCCTCAAAAGTAAAAAAGTAAGTGATCTAGTAAGATGTTAATAAAGACCATATATATTTAAGCTAAATGAAGCTAAACATGGTTATGAAGGAAGAATGAAATTTTAAAAAAAATTATAATAAGCACAAAAATATATAGTAGGCCCGCGTGACCAGCGGTGTTCCACCAGGGTGCGCGCGTATCTGACTGGCGGAGCAACCGATCTACAGTTACACACAACTGCCTCTTTATATAGATGCTGGCATTCCATAGATTCGTAAGATTCTATACATTTCGGAGGTACAACATTTGGGACAATTCCCTACCCAACCTTCTGGCCACTAATACACTTTTCGGCCACAGGAAAGGCGGCGCCGTGGCCGAGCGGTTAGCGCGCTCGCCTACCACCTAGGCGGCCCGGGTTCGATCCCAGGGACCCGCATGTGGTATTCGTGGTGGACGAAGCGGCGTCAGGGCGGGTTTTCTCCGGGTACTCCGGTTTCCCCCGCCATCTCATTCCACCGGTGCTCCATCTTCATTCCATGTATCATCAGTGTCACCGCCTGCGGTGCCGTAGTAGTAAAAGCGGGCGTTAAACACTACAAACACAAACACAAACACGGCCACAGGAAAATCCCGTGACCATGTAGCAGTCGGCAAAAAGGACTCTGCCCGTGCTGCGATCCCCATAACATAGTGCACAATGGACATTTAGCGATACTAGGTAAGTGGTACAAATCAGGGAAACGTTTGCATACAGACGTGGTGTACTGGTGACCGTTGGTAACTGTTTGGGAAGAGCTTCAAACCCACATGATTATCACAGAGAAGACATATCTAAAGACTGGGTGCGAACATTGCCCACCACACCTGCCAATCCCTTCCCTGGGAATAGCTGATTTAATAATTCAGGCGCACGAGCAGCAAAACATGCCGACATACCATATTTAAAGAACGCATACCCACGTAATTGTTAATGGGTGTCGAAATGCCCCACTTTGCCAACTAAAAATTTAGCACAGTTTCGTCCACTAATCACGAAGTTACTGGGATAAACTGCTTTTTGCATGGCATACTTAATCCTCTATTGCATGAATTATTGTGCTACATACACCAGTCATCCTCTAATTCCTGAACCTGTTTAGGTATCCCTGTCACATACACCTTAAAGAAAGTAATTCGGATAGCTATGATTGTTAACGACCAGACGAAATGGACTGGCCCTCCGTTCAAAGACGAACGTCGTGAGTT
Organism: Tenodera sinensis; assembly: GCA_030765045.1. Lineage (NCBI taxonomy): Eukaryota > Metazoa > Arthropoda > Insecta > Mantodea > Mantidae > Tenodera > Tenodera sinensis. Next base: position 167,420,895 of record CM060962.1, read on the forward strand.
TAATCCCAGTAACTACAACCAAATGTAGCTGTAGTAAAGGATGGGGACGGTCCACGTAAAGTAAACAGACGGTACGTGTGGATGATGACGGGGTTACATTAAACTGCAACTACACGGATTTTGACTTTTGAAAAAGAGAAATAAATAAAAGAAACTACAATAATATAAAATAAATAATACATTTATGACATAAATATTTACCAATATCTTTGTTTTATTGTTAAATGCCAACATAATATGAAAATAACAAAAACACTCTTACAATACTCTAAAACTCTGACTAAAGATTTTTGTTGCCAAATGGCAACTGTAATATAGTAGGGCTGGGGAACTGGTGCTCGCTGAGCTTGGCCTCCTCACGACCTTGTACTGATAGTGTATGTTTAGCAGGTGAAAATGTTTACTCAAGGTATCCCGCGAGTCGCCCGGGCCTGCAAGGAACATTTTGTCAATAACTGATGTAAAACAAATACATGAGCAGAATAGTACATGAATAATATTTTTCACGTACTTCAAAATTTTATCGAAAAGGGGATCACTATATCAAAAAAGCGTGGATTTAATATTCAAAATGTTTTAAACTAGTATACATAGTCGCTAAAACTATCAAGCTTTCATGCTTATAAACTGCAGCATTTATCTAAACATACGCTTTTCCAGAATTTCAGTTAAAAATAAATGGGTAAATAAACAAAAAATAAACACACACACACACACACACACAGAGAGAGAGAGAGAGAGAGAGAGAGAGAGAGAGAGAGAGAGAGAGAGAGGAAAAAGATTGGGATATAAACTTCCAATAACTTTGTTTTATGATAGAATGGTTCTATCGCTTTAAATTACGTATAGAATGATCATTAAGATATCAAAATATGCATGTGATTTTGAAACTTAAAACCTAAAAACATAGCTACGCCGGGCCCGCGGAAAAAATATACACTTGAAAAATGTTTGTTTTGGGAGATTTGTTATTATATATGACTGTTTGCGCTCTATCTAGATGAAAAACAGCATTATTTGTTAGATGGCCGTCGTGTACATATATAAAACGTATTAAAGAAATTCTAACCAGCCAGATACAAATTTCGAGAACTATTCCAAATTTGCATGCTTGTTTCACCATACAATGAACAGATGTGCTTTGGTCGACTGTAAGTAATCACTTCCGAAACTGATAATCAATCAATGAAAGAGCAGAAACAAACAAACAAAGGAATGACGCGCCCTGACCTTGCTCTGTATTGATCTGGACCAACACGAACAGCATCTCGCCACTGCTGCCATCTCGTACTTCACCGCCGCGTCGCATGGCCTGGTCACAACATTCATTGCGGTGCTACAGTGCGGTACCAGGTTCAAGCACCCTCCACGCCCAAATTATGGCCACTATTGTACAATATTAAATCCTCGCGGCAGCTATGTGAAATTCTTCTCTGAATGGATATGCGATCGCAGTTATTTCCTTTACGAATACATGCACACTGTAAGTAAGGGATTGAAAATGAAATTGGGGTGAAGTTTACAAATCGTGAGCAGCCTACAGGTTTATCTTGTACCTAAAGTGTAAATGTCCAGACGGTTGTCCAGATTGGTCAAATGGTGAAAACAAAGTTGTAGTCTAATTGGCCAAGCAGTGCGCATTTGTCTATAAGGGGCTGGAAATAAAGGATAAAGATAGTTCGAGGTACTATCTGATTCTAAATAGTTCTGAATATATTTTGGAAATTTTAAGGTAATCTCGTATGATTTGTTTCCAAGTCCTATAGTACAATATATTGACCAGACAACTTAAACAACGCCGATTTCTATATAGCGGGTTGAAAGGGGAGTAGGGTAACTTTTGAATTAATAAGGAATCCTATAATTTTCACAACTAAAAAGTGTTGGAGGTGACAGCAAAAGCAGGCAAAAACAGTAGCTAATAAGCCAAGGGCAGGTCGTCTCCGAAAAACTACATGGAAGGAGAACAAAATGATTTATAAGCAGTCGGCTGCTGGTCCAAGAAAATCGTCTCGACAAATTAGGTATGATCTGGGGCAGCATCATGGACTGAACCTACATGTCTACTGTAAAACGTCCCCGGGTAGCAGCTGATTTAAATAGTAGACAACCATCACGTAAACCATTCATAAGTTAAAAGAATAGGAAGGCCATTCTTTGGATGCATTGGATGGATGTTTTCATCGTTGTCGCTACTCAAAGAAGGATGAACTTGCTGCTGACGTATTGGACGAATGGTCAAGACACCAACTTGTCCTATTACAGGCGCTTGTGGATTCAATGCGAAATAGACCAGTAGCTGGAGATGCAACGAAATACTGATTTATTCTTTAGACTCCAAAATATATTTGCTGTATTTTTACATACTTAGATCTACAAATTACTTTTTGAGGGAGAAGAATTGTTCTTTATTGTTGTACGTTACCTTTGTTTAAACTAAATGTATTTGTGTACTAAAATGATTATAATTACATAATTTTCAATTATCCACTAGCATTATTTTCTATTACACACTTATGTTTATGTAATTGTAACTAATGTTTTCTATAAAATACTTCGAGCGCTACTGTATATAGGGAGCAAGAATTATGCGCAGCTTAACACCAGAAATTAATTACAGGAAATATTAAAATTGACAATTGAGAATACTATTTTTCTCCATAACAAAAGATTAGTTATATATAATGCCCAAACTATTTTACTTGGTGAACTGCTGTGGAGAGTCTCCATATTCACTATGGTAGCCGCAAAATATAATGGCGGCTGATAGCGGACTATTACTATCTATTCTTTTCCCTGTTAGGCAAATAAATTTTCTGGGTGTAAATGGTATTTATATAATTGGCTTTACAGCGTGACTTCGCCGTGTGTTTAACTATACAACATGGCAAGCCTATGATTGAATTTAGTATCGAGCCACCCGCCATCAAAATTTGCGACAGCTATAGTTTCGCTCGTATATCCTTGTGCATTGATGTAAAAGGTTTCTGCGTTATGTGGAAATTATGAAGTATTTATAAAATGAACAAAGAGAAGGATTGAATTGGACTGGATTGGATTGCTTTCAGTGAGTTAGCTAGCAGCCATAAAGACCTCTGAACATTGATATGACTAAAATTTCATCTGCTCTGATTAAAATATTTTCGACTATCCCAATGATTGTTTTTCCGTCAAAAGAGAATTGGCTAAACATAATTTTCAGAACTCTGGGGGAGGTAAAGGAAATCGGAAATACAACATTCAGAAGTATTTCATACCCATTTCCGTTAAGATCCAGGGGCATTTCAACTGTTATTTGGGATATTATGGGCCTAGATTATTCTAGTGTTATTTCAAGTTTAATACCCTTCGTCTTTATCCTTTATTATTAAAGTGAAAGCCTTTGAACACCGTTAAGAGCCAATTATGTAATTTCCCAAGGATCCAAATTTTCCCTCTACTTTTATATAACAGTATTATACCATTCGGTTTATCCTCCGTTGCTTTAGCCTAATCTCTAAGGATTAAATGCTAAATAATGGCTATATTACAGCGTATTACTGCCTGTGCCATACAGGCGCCAACAATGATGTACCTATTGGAAATTGGACCTGATTGTTATCAAAGTCGTCTGATTGGTTCTATTTCCATAATTTAATATCCAGCCTTCCAGATGAACGCATAGAGTTTATTAAATTCAGCAAATAGTTGTTTTTGTTCACTTTCCCGGTACGCTTTTTGAAGGAATTAAGAGACTGTGAGGATTGAATAATTAAATCCTCTTATTTTACCGCCACTTCCACTTCTGAAAAGGCCTCCCGGCAATATCGGTAACAATATTGTAACTGTTGTTTAATCCTTCAGTGTTTTAAGTCGCATTGCAACAATTCTTGTTATAATGTAATGTTAAAACCCCTATTTGCACGTGCTGCTGCTTGCATATGGAACTCTGTTGGTGCTAATTGGCATCAGTGTCCTCTTACTCCTCGACACCCGCACTGGAAGCCCTGAATTAATTCTTTTGCGCATGTCTGAGGCGTGCCACAGCCACACAGATCCGAACCCCTAGAATAATAATGTTGCACTGCAACTTCATTAGCTTCTCATGCGTGTCGTTGCATTCCTCATGGGAAAATATTCATTCTTATTGTATCTACTGTCGAGGCATGGTATCCTGCCGATACATTGCGCTATGTTGATATGGTAAGGAAATGCCTAGTCTCCACGCCAAACCTAGTTCCAACACTAAACTTAATGCTTGTCTTATTCATAGTCATTGTTGTCTGTATTCATAGATTAATGTTTGAGTGTTAGAATTATGACATCAGACCAATACAAGACGGACTCATCCAGGGACTGGAGAAGAGCGTCGTTGTGAAGCACGCCTCCCAGATGGGGGTGGTGGTGGTGGCGGTGGTGGTGGCGGTGGTGGTGGTGGCGGCGGCGGTGGTGGTGACGGTGGCGGTAGCGGTGGTGGGGGTGGGGGTGGTGGGGGTGGTGGTGGGGGTGGGGGTGGTGGTGGGGGTGGTGGTGGGGGTGGTGGCGGTGGTGGTGGTAGCGGGGGTGGGGGTGGTGGTGGGGGTGGTGGTGGTGGTGACGGTGGCGGTGGTGGCGGTGACGGTGGTGGTAGCGGTGACGGTGGTGGTAGCGGTGGCGGTGGTGGTGGTGGCGGTGGTGGTGGTGGCGGGGGTGGGGGTGGTGGTGGGGGTGGTGGGGGTGGTGGTGGTGGTGACGGCGGCATTGGTGGTGGTGACGGTGGCGGTAGCGGTGGTGGTGACGGTGGCGGTGGCGGGGGTGGTGGTGGTGACGGTGGTGGTGGCGGGGGTGGTGGTGACGGTGGTGGTGGTGGCGGTGGTGGTGGTAACGGTGGCGGTGGCGGGGGTGGTGGTGGTGACGGTGGTGGTGGCGGGGGTGGTGGTGGTGACGGTGGTGGTGGCGGGGGTGGTGGTGGCGGTGGTGGTGGTGACGGTGCGGTGGCGGGGGTGGTGGTGGTGGCGGGGGTGGTGGTGGTGACGGTGGCATTGGTGGTGGTGGTGACGGTGGCGGTGGCGGGGGTGGTGGTGGTGACGGCGGCATTGGTGGTAGTGACGGTGGTGGTGGCGGGGGTGGGGGTGGTGGTGGGGGTGGTGGTCGCGGTGGTGGTGGCGGTGGTGGTGGTGACGGTGGCAGTGGTGGGGGTGGTGGTGGTGACGGTGGTGGTGGCGGGGGGGGGTGGTGGTGGTGGCGGTGGTGGTGATGGTGACGGTGGCGGTGGCGGGGGTGGTGGTGGTGACGGTGGTGGTGGCATTGGTGGTGGTGGTGACGGTGGCGGTGGCGGGGGTGGTGGTGACGGTGGTGGTGGCGGTGGTGGTGGTGGGGGCGGTGGCGGTGGCGGTGGTGGTGGCGGTGGCGGGGGTGGTGGTGGTGGCGGTGGCGGTGGCGGTGGTGGTGGCGGTGGCGGGGGTGGTGGTGACGGTGGCATTGGTGGTGGTGGTGGTGACGGTGGCGGTGGTGACGTTGGTGGTGGCGGGGGTGGTGGTGGTGGCGGTGGCGGTGGTGGTGGTGACGGTGGCGGGGGTGGTGGTGGTGACGGTGGTGGTGGCGGGGGTGGTGGTGACGGTGGCATTGGTGGTGGTGGTGGTGACGGTGGCGGTGGCGGGGGTGGTGGTGGTGGTGACGGCGGCATTGGTGGTGACGGTGGCGGTAGCGGTGGTGGTGACGGTGGCATTGGTGGTGGTGACGGTGGTGGTGGCGGGGGTGGTGGTGGTGACGGTGGCATTGGTGGTGGTGACGGCGGGGGTGGTGGTGGTGGTGGTGGTGACGGTGGCGGTGGTGGTGGCGGGGGTGGTGGTGGTGGAGGTGACGGCGGCATTGGTGGTGGTGACGGTGGCGGTAGCGGTGGCGGGGGTGGTGGTGGTGGTGGAGGTGACGGCGGCATTGGTGGTGGTGACGGTGGCGGTAGCGGTGGCGGGGGTGGTGGTGGTGACGGCGGCATTGGTGGTGGTGGCGGGGGTGGCGGTGGCGGGGGTGGTGGAGGTGACGGCGGCATTGGTGGTGGCGGGGGTGGCGGTGGCGGGGGTGGTGGTGGTGGTGGGGGTGGCGGGGGTGGTGGAGGTGACGGCGGCATTGGTGGTGGTGGCGGGGGTGGCGGTGGCGGGGGTGGTGGTGGTGGCGGGGATGGCGGTGGCGGGGGTGGTGGTGGTGACGGCGGCATTGGTGGTGGTGGCGGTGGATTGTGGCGGTGGCGGGGGTGGTGGTGGTGACGGCGGCATTGGTGGTGGTGGCGGTGGTGGTGGCGGTGGCGGGGGTGGTGGTGGTGGCGGGGGTGGCGGTGGCGGGGGTGGTGGTGGTGACGGCGGCATTGGTGGTGGTGGCGGTGGTGGTGGCGGTGGCAGGGGTGGTGGTGACGGTGGCGGTAGCGGTGGCGGGGGTGGTGGTGGTGGCGGTGGTGGCAATGTTGATAATGTAGCCTACTTTAGAAGTGTCCCATTTCTGTGCCATGGTTAAATTGTTATCTTATGCCACATGACTAGCAGTGCTACGAAGTACCTATATTGGACCGCATATCTTGGATAAATAAATACATACGGTGGTATAGTCCATTATGAAATACGATGTGGGTCATGTGCATTTCAATCCCAAAAGATACTGAACAATTAACGTGTAGGTATAAAGGAATATATATATATATATATATATATATATATATATATATATATATATATATATATATATATATCAACAACTTTCAGCTCCTGATAGCTGTTGAAGGCGGCTACCTTCTCTCAAATATTCTTGGCGTTCTTTTTTCTAAAAAGAAACCCTGAATACCACTTTCCCTTCGACTATTGGAGTTTCATGTCTCAAATGCCGCCTCGAGGAGTTTTTCGCTATGAAAACCGATGCGCGCTCTTCAGAAATCATTAATCGTGTAAGTTCTCGTGGAGCTTGAAATATGCTGGTCTCCTATTTCAAAATAATCCTTTTCAAATAAACTGACTCCTATATAGGTAAATCTGAATGAAAAAGCCTGGTCACCTTTAACCAGACTGATGTGTTAACTACAGATTTTGCCGATGAACCTATATTTAGACATTGCCAGCTGTTTTGACTTAGCACAATTTCGTGTTTAGGAAACTATATGAACTGCCACATGTCTTAAATTGAACCAAAAAGATCTGACACTTCCTGTACAGAGAAATATACGAACTGCAAGGTACATTTTGTTGAGTAAGTTTTGAATAATATGTGAAATTTGAAAAACCAGCCATTTTTGTCCATTTTCTTAACTTTTATGTTGAAGTTTGTGTGTGAAATTATAATAAACAAATGGTTTTATACCACTTATTCTAAACACCTTTAGAAATAACATTACTTTTATTTCATAAGTTTACTTTGTAAGTGTTTTGAAACAAGACAATTAATTTAGAAAACTTCGGCTGACCCAATTTTTGGACAGTCTTATTTACTGTTGAAGAACTATAGGAAATTTGATTCTTTTTAATATAGGGCCGATTGACTCTTTTTAAGTCTTGCAACAAAAAGGCAACAAATTGTGGGTTCTTTTAAATTTAATTTACACAAAAGCCGCTGAATCTATTGAAGTACGCCAAAGGAAAAATTAGTCGTTTATTCAATTTTCTATGAATATAGCCATAAATCAAGAACCTTCAATCAATAATAATTCAGTCAGGTGATGATAAATGTTTTTGATAAAACTATTTTTTCTAGAAAACTATAAACTTTTCAACATTTTGGTATTAGACTTTCTTGTTATTCACAACATGAAAAATTCGCTGTTAAAGTTTGACGGATCATTTCACTTCCACCCTGTAGGCAGCGCTCCAAACACTAGAATATCTAGACATCTATTTCTAATTGTAAAGTGCGAATCTACTTTTATCTGGCGCGTCGTCATCTGTTTTCATTCCAATTTCTATTATGATGTTATTTTCTACAAAAACCTCTTATTGCTCTTATCAAGTGTTGGGGAACACCTTTCTGTTTCATAATGTTTCATAATTTATTTCTATGTACCTTGTACTAGGCCTTCTCGAAATCTGAAAATGCTATATAAGTCCCTATGCTGTGAATTCCATATTTGCATATATACATCGAACGAATCAATATATTGAGAGCTCTTTGTATTAGTTCACTGAACGCAAAATAGTAGAGCTGTCACAAAATTATAATTAATGTAACATTCAACAGGATGAAATTCCAACTTTAAAATATTTTTACATGTTCAACAAGAATCCTGAAATAAAGCCACAGGAGCGTAAAAAAGTCGAAGACTATTATGAAAAGAGAACCTGACACAAAAACTTCAGCTGGCTGTAAATGCATCAGTTGTAAAAAGAATTTGAGACAGGTCATTAGCTCGAGTCGATGACAGCCACACGTCCTGCCGCTACATTCATAAATCTTTCCCTGACACACTGCCAACTTCGGTACCAGTTTGTTCACACTCCCACCAACTTATGAAAAGGTTATCTGAAAATGGAGCAAAAGGGCTATAGCCTCCATCATAAACCAGACAAGTCCAAATATGAAGTAAAGCATTGAATGCCAAAAATGTGAAAACTTGTTTCTGAATTAAATGTCCCATCTATTTATAAAGATACAAATTATGATGTCGCTTCCATCAGCGCGGACCGCCTCCGTAGCGCAGTTGGCAGCGCGCTTGCCTCTGGCGCGGAGGACCCGGGTTCGGTCCCCGGTACCAGCATGGGGATTTTATCCCCTATGGGAGGTCTGGAACGGGGTGAACTCAGCCTCGTTAGTCCCGAGGGGACCAATTGAGGAGCTCCTTGATGGAAAAGTAGCAGCCCCAGGTCGCAAAGACCGCATAACCGGCCGTGACGGATCGGGACGCTGACCACGTACCATCCTCCAGTATTGCACCCCACCAATGACGCCTGTAGTGGACCCAGGTGGGGGACGCAGCGGCTGGGCGGTAAGGCTTGGCACTTCATGGGCTGTTGTGCCAGGGCTTAGTTTAGCTTTTTCCATCAGCGCGAGCTCCATTAGCCATTAAAAGTACTGGGAACACACGCCTGATCCACAATTTCGATTCTCTATCATGGTCTAATTTTTAGTGGCTCCGGTTAAAACAAAGCGTATCTATAAATATAGTGAGGAAAATTGCTCCGTCGTAATGTGTGAGGCTTGCATTCAGGAGGTCCGAAGTTCGATTCCTGTTGAGCCGGGCATCAAAGATTTCATTTTCCGGTTTTCTGCTTGGTAGATGAATGCTGGGGTGGATTACGTAATACTGCAAATTTTCTGTCCCCTATTTCCTTATGCTTCAGGGTCAAAGCATCGGGTAATGGACAACAAGAGATACGTATGGCGGTGGGGTTTGCTTTGTGGAAGTGTACAGAACACGAATTTAATAAAATGCAAGAGTATTATGATTATTTAACCAGACCTTCGTAGTTCCCCCTTCTTTCCCTCTCTTTGTCCCTCTCCAATGACAGCAGTATTCATGCTACATGCTGGACAGTTATAACTAGGCTTCAAAGCCGGTTGCATGTTGTCGGCATTTACGTTGTGCTTGCAGTGAGGTTTTCTACCGCCCCTACCAAACGGGGTAGGTTGGGTAGGGGTGGTATGGTCGCGTCGCTTTACAAACAGGTTACTGTAGCGGTGTGTAATCCTTCCCTTCCCTATCTACTCTGTCAACAAACATGAAGTAAAAACGGGCACAGTAAAGTAACCCTCAACCTAACGTCGTTTGCACCGATGACATGAAAGGGAACTTATTGATTATTTCTGACGGGCCAGTAAATTGTTACTCAACTGCTGTTTGATTCACAGCATGTTGTATACATCTGAAACTACACGTGGCCAGATTATTTGTCTATGGCAAGTTGGTAACACAGTTCGACAGAAACTGTGCAAATTCACGGAAATGTAATTAAATTTTAATGCCACTCAAAAAGGCGGTTTGTTGCATAGGTATTAGAGGAAAATGTTTCATTTGAAAGCAGAAACTGTATTATAATATAACATAATAGACAAACATGTTTAAAGTTATTTCGATACGAGTTTTAATTCCAGAATAAATATAGGGAGAGTTTTTAGAAGGATTAAACGTTATTATATTATTATATGCACTATAATATTGCATTATGTGTACTGCAGTTTTACACGTTTTAGTGATTCTAACTACAAAGCTAAAGCTTTTCTTATATCGCAGAATCGTTTAACCCAATAAGTGCTGCTTATTTCAAGCAATATTTGCAACATTTACCATAACAAAAATTAAGAATTTGAAAATAAATCTAAAGAAAATTAATATGTGGCTATTCTACCAGGTCAGGTGTATCTTACCCTTCCCCCTCCCCCAACCCCAACACCACATTTGCCTCTCCTCATTACAGTGCCACGCCTCTTGCTCCATGGTGTAACTATCACTGGCCAGCAGTTATTCCTCACCCCTTGCTAGATCCTGTAAGATGGTAAGAAACAGAGATGAGTGCACATTACTAAATTCGTTTTGTGTACGCCTTGGTGTACGATGTGGGACGGGCTCTCAGAGAGACCTTCCAAATAGCGAGGTAGGCCAGGTGTGGCGCCAGGATGTACAAATAATATCTGGAGCCGTTAGAAGGGTTTGCTGAGCCTGTCGTCCTGGATCTGGACGCTCCTGTGTCCTTCGCGTCACCCCTTCCTCGTGGAAGTTTCCAGCAGCACAATAGGGGGCTGCGGTCTTTGATCCCCTTCGCATCCTTATAAGTACTTCACTTGGCGTACGGAGGAAGGTGCCCTTATTACTTTAGAAAATTAAGCATAACTTACTGGAAATTAACTGTTCTTCCGCACTAGCCGTGTGTAAGACAAGATTGTAAAGGGGTAGAGTGAGACTGAAAAATTCAATGCCAGAACCGGGATTTGAACCGGATCATAAAGCGGTAGGACTTCTTATTTCCAAAGAAAAACTACAACAGAACGAAGTATGGGCGTTTAGTCTTCGTGGCCAAAAAATAAATGCCCTCGAATGCACAGCTACGTCAATAAATATCAGGGTGAAGTTAACTACAAGGTCACACCAGGAGACAAATTCGCTTACCGGTTCAGTGACGGAAACTAAATGAGCATTTGTATACTGGATGTCCCAAAAAGAACACCGACAGCGCTTAGTACGTTATGCGGGGTGGCGAACTGGTTGGTTTTCAAACAGGAACCCCTGTCCGGAAATGCACGGTTTGGACGCTGGAGAGCGTCGAAGTTAGAGAACGAACGGTTGTGACAATTTAACATTGGTTTTGGGATCTTAATACGGAAGATATGCAACCCTTTAGTCATCTGTGTACTGCGGATGAACGACATGAGCATAATAACATTGCTGCGCATGCGCTAAATTCCTCCATGAGTTCTTGGTGCGCATCCTACTGCGTTACCTGTGCAGTTTCCAGTACAGTAACGTTTTAACTACAGTGCGTCGTACCAGAACACACCTGCTGAAATAGTCTACATGAGCTCCAGCACACTTTGATGTAAGTATGCGGAATCATCTCAAATTTGCATACTCAAATCATGAATTGATAGAGGTGACCAATTGCATGGCCAACACGATCGCCAGATCTGATACCTCTCGACTATTTTCTGTGGTGTTGTATGAAGAGTGTGGTGTATGGCACTCCTGTAACGTCAGCGGAGGACCTTATGGCTCCAGTCCACGGAGCGATTGGCAATCTTCAAAGACAACCGCGCGTATTGGGTAATGCACGAGCCTCATCACCGCCGATAGAGGCTCTCCAATCACGTCGGAGGATCACAGTTCGAAGCTTGTTTGTAATGTAGACAGTTCGATGTTGGGTTTATTGACAAAATATGAAGTACACCCATCCCACATTTCGATGCGCTACAGCGTCCAAACCGTGCTTTTCCGGATAGGGGTTGCTATTTGCAAGCCGATCAGTTTGAACAACATAAGCGTTGTCGGTGTTCTTTCTCTTGGGGGGGGGGGGGGGGCACGTGTGTAATTAGGTATTAGCAGAAGTAGACTCCGCATAACATTTTCGCTATTTTAACATCAAGGACTAAGTTTTAATATATTATTAAAACTATATTAAAACTTAGTCCTTTGTGTTAAAATAGCGAAAATGTTATGCGGATTCGTATATACGAATCCGCAAGTTTAGGATCTGAATGATACATATTTCCGTGATATCTGTGAGTTTTGTTTTGAATTTGTGTTTATGCTGTATCTCCATTATCGATACCTTTGTATTCTTTAATTTTACAGGCTACAGCAACGACTCATTTTCCTATAAATAGTGTGAACACTGTAATATTATTGGCTACATATATCTCGCAGAAAAGAAATAAACTAAACCGTTATCGGGAACTAAATGTTAACCATCAGTGTGTTTCTTTCTACAAAATCATTTTATAGTTAATGTTTTCCGTGAATTCAGCAACCACTTCAGCCAATACTTGCGTTTATTTGCATTGCATTCATAATTTCCTCAACTTTCAGTTGCGCAAAATTTAGGAAGGATGGCTAATGCTCTGTTCCGCCATTTCTGAAGATACAGCATAGTTACATGGGATCATTCCCATTATATGGGGTGCCTGAATTCCATAAATTGTTGCCGATATCTCGATAATTAGATGCAAGTAATACCCATTGTATGTGCAACACAGGTTCTGTGATATCTAGCTTGCAAATTCTTAATACTGAACGAAAATCAATACATTCGCAAGCTCCTAAGTCCATCTCCGCGGTGTGAGGGTAGCGTATGTGCATATCTTCTAATCAGGAGGGCCAGGGTTTGAACCAGGGTGGTTAGTTGCTTTCCCAATTAGTTTCCTATACGTCGTTAAGTTAATCGTGTGAAGTTCTCAGCCAATGACAACATGGGTTGATTTGAGCACTTATTTCACTACTTCCGAGGCACTGAAAGGGACATTACCCAAAGACTCCTTCTAATTTTCATTTCAGCTATCTCTCAATTAGATTAAACTGGTTCTCGGTCCAATTTCTTTTCAATGTGGTGTCAATACTAAGCATCAAAGAAAAACTTTATTGTGATACATTCTCATGACTACCGCTCTTATCGTTAGTACTGTTTATTTCAAAATAGTTCACAGTTCACTCATATTTAATTCAATACCATTGTTGTACATTAGTAAAACAAAATATTTGGAGATATTAGTCGTAGTTATACCTCTAAGGCACTGTCGTGACCCGAATTTAGGGTGGAGGAATTTTCTTCAAAATCTTCGTATCGCATACTGGAAAGATATTAAACTTTAAATATCAACTTTGGTTTTCAACCGACTTTTCGTTTGAGTTCACAGACACGGGCGCGCGCGCACGCACACACACACACACACACACACACACACACACACACACACACACACACACACACACGCACGCACAAGTAGGTTTGTCATTTACTTCAACTGGATTTCTAGAAGGAAGATTACGTAATTTTGACATATCCTTTTCGTTTATAGCAGAATTATTACTTTTTGTGATTACAACTGCACTAATCTTATTTTTAGCGGTTTTACGAAGGTCATTTGAGACGTTCTCTGAATAAAACACAGAGTGCAGCAGCATTTCTGAAGCAGTCTTTTTTCTCCCCCCCCCCCCCTCCCCTTCCAAGCCAGCTATTTATAATAGCAATATTTATGCCCAACACGGAGATTGTTTAAGAACCATAATAAGCATAGCTGTTTGTTACAGTGCAAATCATGACAAAAATGGCAAACTTCGAACATCGTGCGGTTATTAAATAAGGAAGGGTATGAATGCAACAGAAATTCAAACCGATATTATAAACACTATGGGAATCTACACCATAACTTTCCATCAGTTCCACATGGACTTCGGAGTTTAAAATCAGACGTAAAAGCTTGGAAGATGACCCTCGCAGCAAAAGACCAAAATTCGCCACTATAGTAGTAATAATAATCAATGAAGTATACGACATGCATTTGCAGGTTGTTTTACATTTTGAGGGAAAAGTTCGACATGAAAATTATCTGCAAGATGGCTGCCGCGTCTACTGATTCCAGACCAAAAGCGATTCAGAGTGGAAATATCTAAGCAAAGTTTGGCTCGTCCAGAGAAGTCTCGCCGACTTTATGTGCCAATTTGTTACAAATGGTGAAATATGAATGAACTACCACACACGTGAAAGAAAGCAATATTATAGAAGCAGCAGGATTCTCACGAGTGTGCGTAATCGGTCGGGAAGATAATGGCGTCAGTTTTCTCGGTTGCAAAAGAAGTGCTGCTAATTGATTATATCCCTCCTGGAAAATCTATCACGGAGCGTATTATGCTAACATTCTGGATCAATTGTAGATCAACATACCCGGGAAAATATCGGGTTTGGCAAAGAAGATAATCTTCCATTAAGAGAATACTCGCTCTCACACATATGTTATTCTAATGGCGAAAATCAATGAAGGGGGTATAATTTGCTGCCACATCCATCTTATTTACCTCACTTTCCTCCATCACACTTCCATCTATTCCCTAAACTGAGACTTTTGTGGAATGAAATTTTTGTCCAGGTCTGGAGGAATCTGGCTTCTATGGGATAGGGGCAAGTGCCTTGATGCCATTCGTGGAATCGTTTTGTGTTTCACTCCGATAGTTTTTCAAACAATCCTCGTATTTCAACTATAATTTAATACAATGCACGTGAATGTAAGTATTGTGGTACATTTTGACTATAAGCGCGGTGTTTCTCTAGTCGCGTGGTGCTGCTGGAATGTTTACCAATGAACATTCGAGTATTAAAACCACAACCGTGGCGCACATCGTATAACCGCATTAGATAACGTTCGCTGTTAATTACGGCAGTATGTGAATAACGTTTTTCCGTTAGTCTTTGTTTATCTCCCTTCCGTAGTCATCTGGAACGGATCATAAGCGTTTTCTCCAGCATATCATAGAGCTCCCTGGTGGATGCAGCAAACCGCAACTAAACCAATGACAGCATTACAGGGGAAAAATATACATAAATGTAATGTGTTCCCCGCCATTTCCAGCAAATGGAAATTAACCAATGACACTGGGGAAGATCAAAGCTTTGGTTGGTAATCTGTGGTTATAATGAAATGCAGAGGGTTATTCATAATACAGGATTAACATTTTTGCAGTTTTTACAATTTAAATAACATTTAAGTAACATTTATTTCCGTGCAAAATAATTATAGTTAATGTCATAAAAGGTTTTTAGACTATCAATTAAGGTTCGCAATTGGGTAAGACAGCTGTTATTATTAAAACTATACATAACAACAGCAATTTCCACCTCTATTCAGTGAAAAACATTCGCCCCACCGTACCGCAATTATTATGAAACAAAATGTAACTTCAAAAGCACATGTAAAATGTTAGACTAACACAGTTAAAAACAACACATCAGGAAACACAACATTTATGTTTAAAACACATTAATCCAATGTAACGCCAGAGGCTGCCAGTGTTTAATCTTTCCTAATCGGACAAAAGAAATGAAACGACAATATTCATTGCACTTAGTCACTGCTTACATTCATTTGTAAGCATGGAAGAAGTATAATAATGGATTGATTAACGCATCCTTGAATACAATAATTATATATAATTAACCTGTAACGACGTCAAGCTTTGGTGATACTGAAGGCGTTCTTAAACGCTTTTGTCCATGTCGTGTTTACATTGAACGGTCCTATTAGTGCAATTTTCAATCCTAATAATCGAATATTTAAGCAACTTCAGGGGCTTCTCGTGTTTTCTGTGGTTTGCTCTGGAGTCTTTCCCCCTTCGTTTTGGCCCGATGGCAACCTGTGACTCTAGTATTCGGAAGGTTCTAGGTTCGATTTCCGTTGAGCCTGCCACTCTGCCCTTGTTTTCCCCCGGTTTTCTCTAATTGGTAGGTGAATGCTGAAGTGGGCTATATATCAGAGCGAAGGGTCAAAGGATCAGGAAAATGCACGCAGGTGGTGGAGTTTGCTTTCTAGAACTGTCTTGTTGTTCGGTGTGTCACGGAACCTAAAAGAAATCTTTCCATGACGAAAGAAGGTCTGCAGGGAGTCTCGCCAGTGTCACGGTGTAGTATCTGGACACGGTAGTGACTCGACTAAGTCTGAGCCTGTCCCTCCGGATCTGGTCATCTTCTATGTCCTTCGCATCATTCCTGCCTTCTGGAGATTTCCAGAAGCATAGTAGGTGCCAGTGTGATTAAAGGCCGAAATCTTCTACTGCCTGATAACCATTACCATCTCTTTTAACCGCATATCTCTACACCGAGTGTGAATGAAAGGCTAACATGATGTTCACTGAGTGTGTAGGTCTTTAAACCACAATAAAGGGCACAAGGCATGGGCAACAACTTTACTTCGCGAACTAAAACATGCATATCTTCGGCGATAGCTCTACCTCATACTCCGTGTAGCAACCGGTATGTCCCAGGTCGTTCGTTACAATATGCCCTATATTTCATTAGTCTACTTCTGGACAGTGAAACAAGAAGAAAATGACATCACCATGCTAAAGGTTTCAATTATTATGCCCATTTAATGGTTGGGTTACAGAGCTCTAATTGACGGGATCCAACAATACCCTCGTTGACTCAATAACGACTTAAGGTGGGGAACATAGCACCTCGAACAAAAGGCGATCTTGTGTGCCTATGCCTCTGATGGGGCACCCCCGGGAGCATGGATGGGACGAACGGGTCCGAAGGGCGGCTGGGGAAGTGCCGCGACAGAGCAGAGGGCAGGGTCCCTACATTTTCACAGTGAGAAGCACCCCGGTGGAGGCTGGCTCAGCCCGGTTCCTCTCCCAACCCATCGGGTTCTTACAAGGGGGGCACGAGACTCGTAAACCAGGTCCCCTCCGCCTCCGGCTTTTACCATCTCATGGGAGACCCGGAAACCAGTACGCTCGTCAACCAACCCGGGAGACGGGATTTTCCAAGCACATTTGTTGCCCCTGCCATGATGCTGCCGTGTCATTCGCCGACGCTTCCAACCCTGAAAGACACCTAACGGGATGAAGGGTGAAATGAAATGGTTAATGCAACAAAATGTGACAGGAAATTCGGAGGATATGGAAATTCTTCCCAGCATTCGCCTGGCGACCCGGGGAAACGTTCGAAAAAAACCATGGGTCAGGAAGGTCGGGCACGGTAGGCATGGGCAAAATCGGCTCAACTGTGCCACTCCACTGAGACACGTTCTTGCCTCCACCTGCCAACCCTCCCCTAACTTGCCGTTCAGGTTCCGACACGCCTCATTCAGTGGCGAGCATGGCTATTTCATGAAGAGTGGTAGAGAGAATTTGTTGTAAGTTACATAAACAGGACAGTTTGCTGTTCAGTATGTGGATTTCATTTTGCAAATATAAAGCGTTAAAATATCAAACGCCAATTTGGTCAGAAGCATAAAGCTGACTTTGGTGATCTTACAAGTATTTATTTACAATTTCAAAAGTACTTTCTGAATACTCGTATTTGTAAATATATAAAAGGGACGATATGATTCCACTTTTTAGTGGTTTAGTTTCTTATAAGTTTATTTAATATAAACTATTGTATTTCGTATTTCAAAGTTTGAACATAATATTAAGTTTAAAACCAAAGAATTTATTATGACGATCAAATAGTTTTAAAATATTTTAAGGCTAAATAGCAATGGTACTTTACTACTTTATTTATTGTGAAAGAGAAACAATTTAGTACGTTAATCATAAGGCAGCGTAAGAATATTATGTGCTTAAGTTAAAGGAAGGTTATAAACTCCAAGATGTTGTAATTCGCCTAACCACGGTAGATGGCAGTAAGGATTATTGTATGCAAAATATGTTTAATATAAAATAGTTAATAACAGCGAGAAATAATTACTACCGCGCAAGTGAAACGAACCCACCACTGCAAGTGTTGTATCCAAACAACCTGTGTCGCTCGGCAACAGAATGTGGGGTGGGTAAGGCAAGTTAAATCACTACCTCTCCTCTCGTGACCATGCCTAGGCCACGGCCATCGAACCCGCGACCTAGCCAATGCGGCCACAGACGTTACCGCCGAGCCATCCCGCTCGGTATACCCTCGTTAACAATCATCACATCCAAGAGCTGGAGTCATCTTAGGTTTTTAAGAATGTCTTGTCGCCTTGCACGGAACTACAGAGGTATTTTTTAGAGGTGGCGCTTGACCTTGTCACTCGCGCATATCCGAGCATCACGCAAAGCGATGGTGGGGGTAAGTTTCCGCCAGCAGCTTGCTGGCTAGTGGGCTAGAAGTCGAAGAGATACTAACCAGACACCCCTTTTATCTTGCAATAGACAAGTGGACTCGACCATGAACTACTGCGCAACATTACGACACACGCCACCTCTAAAAATACCGTTGTACAACGGTAGTTTATTCTATTAATGCTGGATCGTGTTCCACGAGGTAAGGAAAACCTTTCTTAACTTACATTAAGTTACAACCTACTATTACATAAAAGTCTGTCGGATGCTAATTGGGATAATGCTCCCGTAATACCCGAAGTGTTTTTCTGAAATTTTGAGTACCTGCAGAAAATCCAGGAGGAAGGATTTGACAGAGGATTTACTATATATTTTTACTGGAAAATTTAAGTCTAATACTAAATGGGGAGGGAAAATGTGAAGAGAAATATTACCCCAGGAAACGTGAATGTGGAAGATTTCTAGCTAAAGGGTAAACACAGTGTTCTTGTTTTTTGCTTGCAGCAGATTAGCAGCGCAGAGCTCATGTATGTTCCGGGAATTCGCCAAGCCAGAAATTGATATCGTGTAGGCTGCAAATGCTTGCTTGCAGAGGATCACTGCTAACGCTGAAACAGCATTTTGCACTCCGGGAGTAGTTCCCATGAAAGCTCTGCTCCGAGAATAAAAAGCTGCTTTTCATTGCGTGCACCTGTGTTGCAATTTCCGTGATACAGCTGCTCAATGCTTCATCTCAAACTTCGTGAGCTATTCAGTACCGCCGAAATTACAAGGAAGATTCTGCAGGTTCTAGCAAGTTGAAGAATGTGAGGTAAATGGAATCAGGCATGCGCCAGATTTGTCCGCTTATTCTGTTGATCAGCACGTGGCTGCCGCATGCAACACCAGTGCACGTGACCTTTACAACTCACGTAATTCTTATGACGCGTGTGTTGCATGCAATGCTACGTAATATAATACCGTGTGACCTTCACTACATTCCCCTGCGCGCACGTGCTAGTCGTCACACGTGCGACAATCTTACTTCTGTTAGGTAGGTGGTAAGTGCTGCTCTAGTCCAGTTTACACGTGAATAACATTATGAGCTTTAGAAGTATTTAGTTTTGCTTGAAGTATTTTCAAAATGAATCGATTGCAGTATACAACAAAGAGTGTTAATGTACGATATGCTTACATCATCTTGTGGGGAAGTTGTAAGGCAATTTTAAACTAAATTTCCTGGAATGCGTGTTCCGAGTAGAGAAACCATTCGTTTGCTTGTAAATAAATTCAGGGAAACGGGATCAATTCGTGATAGGAAAAGAAAGGTAAAACGGCATGTGCTTACGGAACAGAAATTAGACAAAACCGGAGAAGGTTAGAACGCTCACCTCGAAAATCTCTTAGGCGTCTTGCTCAAGATAAAATTAAAAAAATATCAGGAGATAAATTAACGCTATAACGTGTAGCAGTTTTTCTGTATAGCGCTTATGATATACAGAATATATCAAAGTTACAAAATCCATTAATAGCAAAGGGTTAAGAATATGTACCACAGGTGAAGGGATGCCAAAAAGGCATTACCAAGGGTCATTAGCGAACGTCCCAAACATTAACGTAAACGAGATACAATTAGTTTGGCAAGGTCTTCAACATAAAGAAAAAAGAGCCTGCTATTGTATTTTTACAAAGTATCGGAAACCCGAGGAGTTTCGCCAGAGGGCAAAGTCTTGACTTAATGAAGTGAGGGCCATTATGGATGTTTGGGAAGCTAAAAGCATATAATGACTGAGGACAGTAGGAGACAGGCATCGTTACGAGGGAGAGATACATGTAAGCAACACGGTGAAAGTTCGTTCCAGCGTTACGTTAAACTGCATATTTTATTCTATTTAAAATTGTTCAGCAAAGCTTAAATGTGTAAAAATAAAACAAATAAAGAGTTCTAACAAAACTACAATATCGCTCTCTGTAACCACCACGGATACCCGAGATTAAGACTCATGTGTGAGCAGCCGTAGGCACCCATAATACGAAGCAGTCAATCGAGTGATATAAGAATGCTTCAAATTGGCGCTCCAACGTGTGGCGTGAACTTCAGAGAATTGCAGGAATGCTGCGTGAACTTCAGAGAACTTCAGGAATGCTGAGCGTGAACTTCAGAGAATTTCAGGAATGCTGAGCGAGAACTTCAGAGTCCTTCAGGGAAGCAGAATAAGGTATGCGGAGAACTTCAGGGAGCTGAACAACAAAGGTCGTGAACTCCAGGGAAGGTGACCCAGGACACAGCAGGAACGAGAGGATCCACATCGAATAGCAGTGCAGCAAGCTGATTAAGGTACTAAGTGAGAATTTTATCTACGTGTTGTAGTATATAGTCAATGTATTTAAGGAACGGGAAAATGATCGAGCAATTAGATATAAATATGGAAGTGCAGGAGGGTGATGAGAGAGTGGGAGAAGGTGTATATAGTAATGTAGATAATGCAAGGGACAGAGTAGCTGATACGAATATACAAAATCAGGGAGAAGAAACAGGGGGAAGCATGGAGACTAATGAAATATTAAAGTCACTTATGTCAATGATGACGGGTTTAACAGAAAGTCAGAAAGAGATTAAGGAAAAGGTAGAAAAAAGTCAGAAAGATTTGACGGGTTTAACAGAAAGTCAGAAAGAGATTAAGGAAAAGGTAGAAAAAAGTCAGAAAGATTTGACGGGTTTAACAGAAAGTCAGAAAGAGATTAAGGAAAAGGTAGAAAAAAGTCAGAAAGATTTAACGGGTTTAACAGAAAAGGTAGAAAATACGAGGGAGAACTTAACAGCTGACTTAGTCAAAATAGGAAATAAGATTGAGAAACAACAGAAGGTTTTAGAAAATTTCAAGGAGGAAGTTAGAAATGAAATAGAAAATGTAAGAAGTGAGGTTAGAAATAATCAGGAAGAGGTTAAAATTGAAATTGAAAATGTACGAATTGAAATGAGGGAAAGTCAGGAACAGGTTAGGGAAGAGATTAAAACAGTTAATAAAAATGTAGAGAAAGAAAATAGAAAATTAAGGGAGGAAATAACTACTGAATTAGCTAAGGAAAGGGAAATTAATAGCAAGGAATTAGAAATCTGTAGGAAAAGATTAGAGCAATCAGAGAGGGAAACTAGGAGATTAGCTGTGAGTGTAGATGAGGTAAATGACAAACTGAAAGAAAGATTAAATAACATATGTATGTCTGACAATGTTAGTGATTCTGTGAGTAGTAATACTATTACGGTAGCAGCACGGGACGAAGCGATGCATAGTGCGTCGGCGGACATTCCGATGTTAAATTTAAATGCTGGTACATCAGGTAATAGTAATACCAATGTTAATGTTAATGCACGCAATAGTCCACATTTGCAATGGCCCAACCATGTTTTGAATGAAATTTCACCACCAACCTTTGAAAACGAAGAATTTGATGACCCCAAGGCTTTTATAAATAGCATGCAAGAGTATTTTCTTGTAAAAGGTATTCCCGAGGAATATAAGATGACGGTTGTCAGAAAATGTTTTAAAGGCAACGCTTCAAACTGGTTAGAGTTATCAGTAGGATTAAGTAATGATTATCGGACATTTAAGGAAATTTTCTTAAATAGATATTGGGGAGCTAGCAGGCAGGCAAATATAAGACTGGAACTGAGTAATGGGAAATATAACCCGCATAAAGATCAATGCATGGTTAATTATTTTATGGCTATAGCTAGAAAATGTAAGATGCTTGACCCTCCGATGGGAGAAATAGAATTAATTAATTTAATAACCACACATTTTCCGGAAACAATTCAACACTATCTGATTATTGCGAAGCCGATAACAATAGCGGCAATGATTGACTTGTTAATCGCACTAGAAAGAAATAAGAGCCAAAACGAGGCAAGTAAGGAGAGACCTTTTGGAAATAACCGATCTCCAACAAAAATTTTCGGGCAGGGGGCAGGTTCAGGTGATGTCAGGAATTTTGATGCTCGGCAACGGTATCATGGCCCCGTCCCTAAAAACAATAATTACCACCGGAAAAATAATTTTGAGCCTCAGGATAGGAGACATAATTTCGAGCCTCAGGATAGGAGACATAATTTTGAGCCTCAGGATAGAAGAAATAATTTTGAGCCTCAAGATAATAGAAGAAGGGTTGAGAATTATCCACGGGAAAGAAACCCTCAAATTAATTACGTACAGGCAAATAGATATTACGGAGATAGAAGGGGGTACACTAGGAATCGATTTCCTTCGGGAAATAATTATCACCATAATAATAATTGGTACAGACCGAATTCCCCTAGGGAAGAAGAAAGAAATGGGAATAGCAGAATTTCTCCAAATCCGGAAGAAAGGGTAGACGCTATAAACGCGGTAAAAAGATTGGAAGAAACAAATTTTCACCAGGATTCAAACCCGGGACCTTCATATAATGGGAATGGGACAGGAGCCATTAGTAAGCTTTCGGAAAACTCCAAACCCAGTCAACTTCGCCTTCAGTGAAGATTGGGAATGATGAATGTTCTTATTATGGGAAGTACTTCGAAAATAAGGGACAGAGAAGGCAATGTTTGATCGAAAAACATAAAGAAAATACAGAGAATGAAATTTTAATTGATCCGCCAAGAATAAATATTGGTATTAACGGGAAATTATTTCAGGCTATTATTGATACAGGCGCTAATACTACTGTGTGTTCCCAAAATTTTTTTGAAAATTTAGTGAGTAGTGGTGTAAAATTATTATCTTTGCCAGTTTATGGGATATATTGCTCTGTAGCGGTAGGTAAAAGGAAAGAAAGGGTAAAATTTCAAGTGATGGTAAAGGTCGAGATCGCACATAAATGCATTGAAATATTATTTTTGGTTGTACCCAGGCTTGTTTTTGACGTAATAATCGGTTGCGATAGTCTTTATGCTTGGAATTCCATCATAGATTTTGAAAATAGAAGTTTTAAGTTTGAAACAGGACCTGACACCATAATTGTACCATTTTTAGACCATACTTCGAGGATAATTGTACGGGATCAGGTAGAGGAAGAAATGGAGGGGGAAACATTCTTTGTCGAGGTAATAAATATTGGAGCGATGGAATTAGCAGAATTAAAAGTTGGGAACTACGATGAAATAGAGGAACAAAATATTGTGAGTAGAGGTAATTATTTCTGTGATTTTGACGAAGAAAAGAAACCCCGAGAAAACCCAAAATTTAACTTGAAGAATAGTAGTATAAATGAGTACGACGAAAGAAAGGACTGTGTCAAGATAGAAAATTTAATAGAATCTAAGGTGAACCAAGCTGAGAGACTAAATGAGGAACAAAAAGGAAAATTACGGGAACTTTTAATAGAAAACAGGGGGGTATTCTCGGAAAAGCCTGGAAGATGTAACTGTTACACACATTCGTTTGAAGTGCCGAATAAAATTTTCAAAGAAACTCTAAGTAGCCACCAGATAAAACTATATCATTGTTCTTATTATTTTCCTTCAGGGAATCCGACAGAGCGGATATTAAGAGAAATAGGGACTTATTTTCGAGTGCTTACTCATAATAATCATCGAAACTGGGTAAAGTATTGTCCCATCATAGAGAAAATTATTAATAATACTGTAAATACTACAACTGGTTTTGCACCGATACAGATAATGCAGGGAATTGACCCTGAACCCATTTTTAAAAATACTCCAAGAACGATTGAGAGAAGTCAGCCATTATCAGAGGAACAAAGGGCTAAGATCGTTTTTGACAGATTGCAAGAAAAAGCGGAAAAGAGGAAATCAAAAATCAAGAAACGTAAAAATAAATGGAATCCTCAGGTAGGAGATCTAGTCCTCGCTAGGGATCATAAGTTATCCAATGCGTTAAGGGGGAGAAGTCATAGATTAGAGCTATTATATAAAGGTCCGGTAATGATTACTGAGAAATTCGGAGAGCATACTTATGAATTAGTGGACTTAAAAACAAACAAATCGATTGGGAGATGGCATAAGCAGCTAATAAGACCGTATAGAAATTCCTCAAATAGTATCGAAAAGTAAGAAAAGAAATGGTGAGAAGTAGTTGAAAGAATGGTTGGATCATGAAAATGAGGGCCTAATTGTTTCTATGTAAACTTGTAAATAACTGTAAGAATAACGTAATTAATATTAAGCAAAGTGAATATATCGAAAAAAAAAAAAAAACAGTGAAGTGGATAATGTGCGTGTGAAAAAAAAAAGAAAAAAAAAAACAAATTAAAAGTGAAACCAGCAGAACAATCCATAACCATAAAAGACTTTTGATAAAAATAATTATATAGAATCAGAAGATCAATGTAAGAAGAAACATGTAAAATAATATTAAATCACTATGTAGTATTAAAAATATAACCCTATGTGTGTTGAGTGCTGATTTGTGTAATGTAAATATGTGAAGGGTATTCTATGTACAAGCTATGTCTTTAAGAATTTGAGTGTAAACCCTTTTAAGTATTTGTATGTAATTGACAGAAAGATTTGCTGAACAATCGCGAAATTTTAACAAGAAAATGATTTTCGGGCAAGACATATACCTTATCATATTCTTACATAATATGATAATGTATATGGGGGGCATTTGTAGCAGTTTTTCTGTATAGCGCTTATGATATACAGAATATATCAAAGTTACAAAATCCATTAATAGCAAAGGGTTAAGAATATGTACCACAGGTGAAGGGATGCCAAAAAGGCATTACCAAGGGTCATTAGCGAACGTCCCAAACATTAACGTAAACGAGATACAATTAGTTTGGCAAGGTCTTCAACATAAAGAAAAAAGAGCCTGCTATTGTATTTTTACAAAGTATCGGAAACCCGAGGGGTTTCGCCAGAGGGCAAAGTCTTGACTTAATGAAGTGAGGGCCATTATGGATGTTTGGGAAGCTAAAAGCATATAATGACTGAGGACAGTAGGAGACAGGCATCGTTACGAGGGAGAGATACATGTAAGCAACACGGTGAAAGTTCGTTCCAGCGTTACGTTAAACTGCATATTTTATTCTATTTAAAATTGTTCAGCAAAGCTTAAATGTGTAAAAATAAAACAAATAAAGAGTTCTAACAAAACTACAATATCGCTCTCTGTAACCACCACGGATACCCGAGATTAAGACTCATGTGTGAGCAGCCGTAGGCACCCATAATACGAAGCAGTCAATCGAGTGATATAAGAATGCTTCAAACGGCAGCTGAACTAATACGTGTTAATGAAAATTTTCTCAGAAGATACCGTAGATCTATTGATGCAGATGGACGGCATTTCCAACATCTCCTATGTTAAGGCATGTTTTGTGCTTATTCTGACAATTGTTAATGTGATTTGAGATTTGATTTGACGTCCATGCATGTTTCACCGGGAGACGGGCCGTGCGATTGCCAGCCAATACGCGCAGTACGTGTCCGGGAGACGGGCCTTACGCCTGCAGGCCAAGTTTTGTAGCAAACGTACTGTAGATGAAAATATTTTCGCAGCGTGAAAGCGAAGTTGCTCTTGGAACTTTGAAGAAAAATCGCATTCAAAGCTTATACCATCACCTTGTAATTGATAGTGATGGGTCATGCATAAATAGGAAAACTGGAGCCAGCACCTAGGGCCAATCAAGGGGCAAATGCCATAGCATGAGCCTATGAAGATACGTGTCTTTCAGGCAGAGATATTTGCCATATTTGAAAGTACACCCCAAGGCTTAGGAAAAGGATTTGTAAGGAAATAATCCTGATAACTCTGACAGCCAGGCTACGCTTCAAGCTTTCTGTTCTTATCAGTTTATACACCAATATCCGAAAATAACAAACAGTTCACAAATCTCCCCTCCCGTAATGCTGTAGAATTGTGGTGGATACCTGGACACTCAAGTACCGAGAGAAATGAAAAGGTGGACCTAATCCAACCATAGGATCAAATCTTGTCTGCAGAATAATTACTTTGGAGCAAAAACACGCTAAAACACAGGATTCAAAGGGGAACTTGCAAGAAATGGAAAATAATTTCCAAAAATAATCTCCACATCCAAATAGTTACTAAGCGTTGTGAAAAATTAAGTAAGTCACCTATTAAACAATCTAATCCTTCGATTAGAGGAGCTATAAGCGTTATAGCTGGACATGGAAAGTCTAGAGAACATCCAAGGAAAACGAGGCTATATCAAACAGAACCCATTTGTCGCCTCTATTTACACACAAATGAAACGGCCTAACGTATTTTATTAGAATGCAAAGCCATGGAACGGAAGACATACCAGATTCTTGGAGCAACCGAACAGCTAGAATCAGAAGCTAATCCAATGAGACAATACAACTAATATATATATATAGATGTTACGTTGGTTTATGTGCGCTTCAAAAACTCAAAAGTTCGGACCGATTTAGCTCAAATTTTGACACGATATACAACCCGCTTCAAAGATTGCTTGTATCTATTTATTGCGTCAGTAACATACCTGCGACCGCAAGAAAACAGCTTTTTCAACGATCACTACCGCTACTTGCCAACAGATGGCGTTAACAATAATGATAATTTTTTTTGTAAAAAAAAAAAAAAAAATATTAAAAAAAAAAAAAAAACCTTGTGTCGCACTCAGATTATTATGCAATCTGACTTAAATATTCACCATAATCGAGATGCTTTTGTGTGAGCGTGCAGTGATTGAGCAGCGCCGTTCGCCAAATCGTAAGTAGAGATGTTTTGTATGAGATTTTTTTTGTAATTATTATTTAACTATTTCATTTAACTAATATTTCACTTTGCAAATATTATTAATTTTTTACAACTTTTCAATACTGTCTGTCCCGTGTTTCGTTGTTGTCGTCATGTACGTAGAAAAAATATTAATAAAAGTTTTTGTCCTCTTGCATTTGCAGGTTTTCAACCTAGAGCTCTGAGAGCCATAATATGTTATAGTCTCATCCCTTCCTTCTGTTCCAGTGAAAACCGAAATAATGCCGCGCAGAAAAACGAATTTGGGTCGTCGCACTCGCCATACAGAAATATCGAGAAGACGGCTTTCAAATATGACTGAGAAAGAGCGGGCATCCCTACGAGAGAGAAAGTCCCAGTACCATTCAGATGCTCAAAGCTAACGATAAATCAGCCCAGGTATCCTCACGGCAGTTACTATACACATCGGAAACGGACAGCTGCCATTAGATGAGACAAGACGAATATCATTTCCTAATAATGTTTGCAATTTAGTAACATTGAAAGAAGAACTTATCGAAAAAGTATGTCCTAATATTCAAATTAATTATAGGAATCACTGGATCAGTGAACAAGCTGTCCTTGCCACGAAGAATGAAGATGTCTATCGACTTAATAATTTTATACAATCCAGCATTCAAAGTGAGGAAATTATATATAAATCGCTAGACACTGTTGTTGAAACAGATGAAGTAGTTATTTGCCCATCGGAGATTTTGAACTCTCTTGCTCTGTCAGGAATGCCACCACACACATTAAAATTGAAAAAGGTGTGCGAGTTATCATGTTGCGTAATGTTAACCAGCCAAAACTCTAACAGCACGAGGCTCACAGTTAAGAAATTGATGAACAACGTAGTGGAAGCAACGATATTAACTGGGCCTTTCAAAGGCGAAGATGTACTCATTCCTCGAATTCCCATGATCCAAAACGATACAGAATTTAAATTTAAAAGATTACAATTCCCAATTCGATTGGCATTTGCAATCACAATCAATAAAGCTCAAGACCAATTTTCAGAATTGTGTGGTTTAGATTTAGGTGCGGATTGCTTCTCACATGGACAATTGTATGTTGCATGTTCCCGTGTCGGCAAACCAGATAGTCTTTATATATATATATATATATATATATATATATATATATATATATACGCAAACAATAGAAAAAACAAAAAATATTGTATACCCACAAGTATTGCAAAATTAAACTTTTATGAAACGTATTCTTTGCTTTGTTCTTCATTTCTCATCCATGCAACCATAATGTGCCACAGCGAAGCGTGGCAGGGTACAGCTAATTATAAATAAATCCTTAGATGAGAAAGTCAGAAGCACACAAAAAGGTTTTTTTCCCTTGAGGTGATTAAGGGAAACTTCTTTATCTGATTACCGTCCCCGTATGTAAGACTTACACCCCTAGGACTTACAAGCCAGTGACTAGGGTCAGACGCTTGTCAAGGAGCAGACGAACCTATGGACCGGACGGAAGAGACCTGGAAGTTGGTGACCAACCCAGCACCAGGTATGAAAGAATGATATGAAGTGCAGGCGAAATGGATGAATGGAAAGGAGGCGATGGAGCAGTTGGTAGAATGAGAGGCGGGGGAAAGACGGAGAACCCGGAGAAAACCCGCCCAGACGCCGCTTCGTGCACCACGAATACCTCATGGGGATCGAACCCGGACCGCCTCGGTGATAGGCTAACGGCTTAACTGCTCGGCCACGGTGCCGTCGCAATTAAGGGAAACTTGCTCACAAATTAGAATAGGCGCAGTTATACTTCAAAGAAAACGAAGAGGGCATTACACTGTAGCATACACATGACGGAAACGAGTCATTTACGAATTAAGGGTTACTCAGAAACGTATCGAGCAAAATAATGGTGTAGCTGGAACTCACCAGGATAATTATCTGTCATACATATCGGGTGAGCAATCCCTGGCGGAACCGGTTTCACAGCATGTGCTTGGTCGCTGTGTGGACGATGCGGCCTATTACTGATTAGAAACATTTTATGTCCATTTGTCCATTTAAAGTTTAGAACCAAGCTGCTTTTATGTAGATTAAGTTAACAGCGTGGCATTTTAAGGTAATGCGACTATGAAATTTGTCTAGATATTGTGAAAACTTTTAAAAATTAAGCTTTTTCAAAATAAAATAATACCTATTAATTCTAAACTTTAGGGACTATATAACCTTTTCCACTTAGCGAAGTTAAACTATCAATTAACTGAATACATAAATGGACATACACATGTTTATTAATAGGCGTGTACAAATTTAAACCTTGTTTTCTCGCAAACTTTTCTCAGCTGCTTTCCATATTCAAAATGCTCCTCACGATACATTTTTTACTAATTTGATTACACATTTTCGTACTGCCTCTCTAAAGTGCTTTAAAGAAAAACCCTTATACTTTTTTTAAAAAATAATGCCCCAATTTTGAGAAATAAACATATATATTAAGAAGTTTGCAAGGAGCAAAGATTAATAATTTTTCTGTAATAAATAATTCGCGATTAATATAAACGATGTGATAGATTTTGATGCAAACTAATTCAGTGTGAAACTTGAATTTTTTATGTTAATAGTTTTTAGAATGCATCATATGGAGCAATATTATCACAACAATGAATTTACACTGCAAAAATATTTGAATAGCCATAGAACCTCGAATTTTGAAAACTGGCAAAAGCATGACGTTATTCTATGTAATAACTATGTGGTTTTTCCAAATTTTACAACTGCCTTACTTATACTTAACAGACTTCCCACAAAATGCAAAATATACGCCTTTCCATACACAATTATTTACAACGATATGCCTACTTGTGGAATTCAGACACCTATAACATAAATGTTTGAATAAACAAACCGTATTTAACTTTTTCAAATAGTTATTCTATATAGTTATTTTATAAATGCGTTTAAATTTCTTAAGAAAACTTGAAATTTATTTTCAAATTTCAAGTTCAGAAAACTCTCCCACTCACCTACTCACACAGTTGATTTTGGGCAGTTTGGCGTGTTTTATCAGAAAACCACAGGAAAGTCATGTTATTGAATATTTCTCCTCAGAATAGTTTTCCTAAAACTAACTAAATAATACACAAATACGAAAATTCATGGACGACATTTCCAAGAATATTCAGCTACACTCATAGAAGTATGAAATAAATAGGAAGAATCAGCCGGCTGTTATTTTTAATGTACGCAACCATCTAAGAAGGAGTACATAAAACACAAATGCGTATTCCTCGTCCGGATAACAACTTAATGCATATGAATACGAAGACTCACGACTGTGACGATGCTCTGGATTGAAGTCCATTCCAAAACTATGCTAACCTTATATCAAGAGTTGAACGGGTTTTAACAACCAATTAAAAAGAAATGTTACCCCACCGTGTACATTAATAGGCATGACCTCACAATACACGTTTCCCTTCATATAGGTCAAATTTCAAAATCAGTGAAAATGTTGGACTTATGCAATCTGAGATTTCCCCTTCTTTCTTCTCTTCTTCGCACAATGCACATGCGTAATGCTAATTATTAGGGCCCGGGAGTTGCTCACCTAAAAATTCTCTAAAAATGAGCTATAAAACGCCCCTAAGATATAATAAAAATGCACATAAATGTAATAAAATGTCCTAACAAACATTAAAAATTTCTTTCATAACAATAAATTGATAACTGTCAGACAAATAATAAATATATGGTTCGAATTACCACATTTTAAAATTAACTTTCTTCGTATATAATGCAATTATTGCTACTAAATAATAAACAAATTCAAAATTCATTAGGTCATTTTCAATTTTATAAACTATGACAAATAAGTTATTGTACCCATTAGCCAAAACATACCCTTACTTAGCGTTGCAGTACACCACCATGGTCATCTTCAAGTTATCAAAAGTAAAGGAACGGCGGTTGTCAGCTAAAACTGTTTTATACTCTGAGAAACTTCTCTCCACTTCCACAGATGTTATAGGTGCATATTTGAAAAACACTGTAACTGCCTGTTAAATCCTGTTCAAAAATATCAGTTCTGAAGTTTTCTCCTAACAACATATCGGCAATCTGACAAACTGTTTGGTATCCTTTAGTTTTGTCCAACACAAATTTTAGTTTCTGTCTAATTTTGTCCCCAATCTCACATTTTACATTTTGCATCCTCTCTTCCGCAATCCTCACTAACTCAATCGACTTATCCAATGTCATGCCACTTTCTTCAAGGCGGGTTATGGTTTCCGTCAAAAATGCAAAATTTAATGAAAGTTAATTTACCTTGGATTTGAGTATCAGAAAACTAATTCTAAAGCAGTTGGGAACTGTTGTCTGCCCAAGAACAAACTGGATGCTACAGCACATAATATTCTCGCTCCTCATAATATTGCTAATGTCCTTTAAATTTTGAATGAAACAGAAACCTTTTGTATCCTTCTTGATAGTAGAGATATTTCATTACACAGTTACAGATTTCGCTTTAAGTATAAGAAGCACACAATAGGTAAAGCGACAGTTATATATTTAAAATCTGCGTCGCTATATGATAGCTTTAAATTTCCATGCTTTTTCTGTGTTCAGGAGAAAAAACGAATAGCAACTTATCACATGTAAAAAGGGTATAATTATTTTTATATTAAGACCACTAAAATGAATATATCAGAAACGGTGAACGCCTAAAGAAGTGTTATTTGTCCTTTATATAGTAAGATTATGTCTATATATTAAACAACTCGAGACATATTTTGTTTGTCATGGAAATAACATATATTTTAATCTAGATCGTTAAACCGATTTCTAGAGAAACAAAGGACAACAATTTTCTATGTAAGTGGTAGTTTGGGGCTGGGGACAAATTTGTTGAATACCTTCGTGTCGCATCTTCGGAAGATGCTGAACTTTTATACTTTTTCATGTGATCTTGTTTTTGAGGTATGCTGTTCACAGATACGCGGACAGATAGACCTTTCTTTAAAACGCTTTGTTTTGTTCAGAAAACCTCAAAACGATACCTTCAATGAAACCTTGATATACAATTTTAGCGGGAATACAATGAGTATTTCGTCCGTTTACTAGAAAGAAGTTGTAGACAAAGTGAAAAGCATATTTTGGTATTTCGACTCAAAATAAGAATCAGTAATCCCTGACATTATTTCTGCTGGTCATTTAGGGTTTCGAATGAAGAGCGTTCATTTTCGTCTGTAAACAATGAAAAACCGTAATGCCACATATTGTTGACAATAGTTTAAAACAACCTTTCGTTTCGCGTTCATTTGCAAAAATAACCACATAATAACGATTGATACAGCACTTCCCATTTCACAAGTCTGCTAAAGCAGGGACGGCATTTGTTGGCAATAAAGGGAACTTTTAACATTCTTTATTTCCCGACTAGCCTTTGTTCTAGGAGTGCAGTGGATAAAAAAAACCACTGCTGCCCTTGTTTTGGAATGAAAAACTCTTATGGACAAATGCTCAAATGAACTCACTATTAAAGCATTTATGATTATGATGATGATAATAATAATGATAATGATAATGACGATGACGATGACGATGACGATGACGATGACGATGACGATGACGATGACGATGACGATGATGATAATAATAATAATAATAATAATAATAATAATAATAATAATAATAATAATAATAATAATAATAATAATAATAATAATAATAATAATAATAATAATAATAATAATAATAATAATAATAATAATAATGAGACAACAAAGGACTGTCAGGGTTAAACTACTTCATACAATACCAGGCCGGCGAACCAACAAAGGCGCTCAAGGTAAGGCTGCCTCGCCGAACTGTTTATGTATACGTAACTAACAATGAGAGCGGTGCATAAGAATGGATTGCTGGAACCTTCGAGGGGCATCCGGCGGTCGGCGTGTGTGTGGAAGTCGAGAAAGGTCCCTTTTGTGTAATCGTTACTATATGAAGAGCTGAGGAAACAGCAGAGGAGTCAGTTACAGACATGAGTCGGTTAGTGTGTCAGTGAGTGCGAGACAGCTCTGTGTGTGTGGTACTGTCGTCATGAAAGATACGTCGTGTAGAAGTAAAGAAGTTTTAATGAATACTCAGTGATTGCATCGATAGACTTAGTGAAGCAGAGAAAGTGAAGAAAGACAGTGAAAGGACTGAGTCACGGTTACGAGAAGTAAACAATTTTGAGTTGTAATTTCACAAAAAACTAGCCTGTGGTAACGAGAAGAGAAGCGTGTTTTTGTACAAAGGTTTTTGTAGGAAAATAAACGGATACAAAAGTAACTGGACTGATTTTGTGGATTTGTCTCGCCGCCACCGCCACCGCAGTCACCACCAACGTGTTTGCACATTTAAAAGTCGGTAAAAAACGAATATTCAGGCTATATGTAATTTTCCACCGACGGTTTCAGAACAAAAACTAAAAGTGTCGCAATATAAGTGACAAAAGGTACAAATATCTCCCGTTTTACGATGGTATTTGACAGTTACAAGATATATGGCAGCATTTGTATCTTGTCATCGACAGGGAACAGAACTGCTCTTAGCGTGAGAAAATTATCACGCGGTGTCTTCCTTTACAGCGTGGCAAACCATCACTTCTACGTTTGAGTTTTTTGTTTTTTTTTAAGTAGAGCCTTAAATACACGCTGAGTGGCAGAGAGTTAACATGCAACTATTGCTCGCAATAAACAACCCAGCTTGATTAAGAAATATTGCAAAACACGCGCTACCTCTGGGAAAGCTGGAATAGCGCAGCTACCAGAGCGATTTAAACAGGCATCACGCAAGACACCAGTGTCAGAACGGTTGCCTATACCTAAGGTTTCTCAGATACTAAGCAATTAAATCCGCAGTTTTAATACGATATACTTAGAATCTTAACTACAAAGCCCAACATACCCTTCTTTTAAGAAGTGATTGATTATATGTGTAGAAGTTCATGAAGTATAGTACTGTTTCAGTTCATGGGTATTTATTTCTGCAGAAAAGAGTTTTGCACATTTTTATAATACTCTTACTGAAATTCGACGCCCAACCGTGAACATAATTTGAAAGGAAGACACCATCTATTGGTGGCACTTAACATACTAAAGGTGGAAAAAATATAGGTATGAGAGGTAGAACTGGAACTTAAAAATTCAATGCCACAACTGGGATTTGAACCACAGACCTTCCGCTTACCAGGCGGCTGCTCTAACCATTGAGCTATTGTGACAAATTGCCAGAATGGCATTAAATTCTCAAACCAGTTCGTATTTCTCCTGGTAAACCACAAAGGCAGTCTCACATTTTGCCCACACACGGCTTTTGTGTTTAAAAACACCAACAGTAAGTTTGTTGGCATAAATAAATAGTAATTACCATCTGAAGGTTATTTAATCCTGGGACATAAAGTACTTGCAATAGTAAGTCACCATTGGGGTAATTTGTCTCTGATGCCTTTGTGGTTTACCAGGAGAAATACGAACTGGTTTGAGAATTTAATGCCATTCTGGCAGTTTGTCACAATAGCTCAATGGTTAGAGCACCCGCCTGGTAAGCGGAAGGTCTGTGGTTCAAATCCCAGTACATTGAATTTTTAAGTTCCAGTTCTACCTCTCAAACTTTTCCCACACACGGCTTGTGTGTTTAAAAACACCAGCCGTAAGTTTGTTGGCATAAATAAATAAAAATATAGGTATGTTACAATAACAGTTCCGAAGTTCCAGATTAATATTCCGAAATGAGTCTTGCACGACCATTCATAGCTGGAACAGCAAACTTCTTGTTGATCCAGTCCTACATTATTGTCTCACTCGCATTATGTTCCATCAAGTCGTGATTATTCGCCTCGTTATCGAAACAGTGTGCTTCCATCATGCAAGCGCAAATTCGTAATATACTATTAATATAATATTAACAATTATAAATATACTATTTAATATAGTCATGGCTCCATTAATACAACTTAAAGACATTCACATCTATCATCATCCTGGTAATCCTCATACGTCAGTTTTAATGAAGCTAATGATTCTATGTTCCAAAACATAGTGCCATACAATAAGCACCGTAATTCTCGAACCGGTTATAAAAATACTTTTAAGTTATTCTTTCCCAACCTCTAGGACACACGTACATGTTTGTGCATTTAGTGAAATAAAGTAACAACGAAATCTAGATTGCAGAGCAGTCTTTGTGCCGAAAATCTTGCATCATTTTCCAAAGGTTTTAATTTTTTCTGTTAAAGAGTGGATAGACTACTTTTTCATATTGTATATTGAGTAAATTTATACTCACAGAATTGTTTTCACCCGTTGGGGATGCAGTAGGAGTTTGCCAAACTGCGGTTTTCATGAAGCAGTTCCAGTGGATTTCATTTTTTTTTTCAAGCGCGAACCAGTGTCAAAATACTGTTTCAGTTATGATGTGTTAGATTAAATATTCTCCCAAATGGCAACGTTACAGTCAATTGAGGATTTTTGCAACTGATAGTTTTATTAACTCATACCCACTGCAAAATAAAAGTGTGTCTTTCCTTTTTAAATATTTTTCATGGCAAGGTAAATATGCTCAGTTAAATCAATACAAGTTGATTCAAATTATACCTCAATTTATTTTGCAGAATTTTACTTTTAATACCACCTACCTAAGGTAGACAGAGGAAATACTGCATTACACCAAAAATTCGACATTACAATTTCACTGGAAATATACATTTTGCTATTCCTAAACCTCCTAAAAGTCCATTTTAGAAACATGTCTCAGCGCTTATGTATGTGAAGAGTATAACGTAAAAACGAAAAAATAAGATAAATACCAAACAGTAGGAGGTGACACGAAATTTTAAACTTCCCACCAAAACCTTTGAGTTTTCTACTTATTCCAAAATTCCTCTATTGATTTCGATTACAATATTATGATTTTATATATATATATGGTGACCCACTCCAGCTGGCCCTCGGGAAATTAGATAACCCTTCGTGCGTTAAAAGAGTTGCAGAAATCACAGGGTAAATCCAGTCAGTGGCGTGTGTGAACTTTGTTCTGCTTGTGGGCGAGCGGCAGAGGAAATGCCCAGGCTTCAACTAACGTGTGCAGCGCGTGATAATAGAGAGGAACAGTCAGAATATTTTTCACTTTACTTAAAAGACTATTTTCCACGGAATAAACTCATTCCTATATATGCTGCTATTGTCTAAAATTACGGACTACAGATTGTAAATTGCCGTACCAAAATGCATACAAACATAAGGGCGCTTAATGTTTGATTGGCATTTCTTTGTTTCTTATTAATGTATAAGAATGTACATGTATAATATATATGGGAATGAATTAATGAAATGGGTGAAATGATATTCAAATGAGCCAGGGGTCCATATAGCTTCAAGTTACCTGATATTTGTCTTATCTTATTCCATGTAATTTAAAATCTTCAAAAAGAAATACAACATTACTTGAATAATTTCCATAAAAACGGTTATACTAGTTTTTAAATAAAAGAGAAAGTGAAAAACTATGGATAACAAATAAAGAAATGAAGGCAGCAGTGCAATAAACAATTGGGAAGTCATACCGGAGAAAATGTACTGAAAGAAAAGACCAAGGACCCAATGCCGTGACATATATGCCATATCGGTTTCCAGTTAAAATCTTAGTACTTGAATGGCTTTTCTCACACACTCTGGCTCGATTCCAGGCAGGCAGTTGTACACCAACCAGCACAGGTAGTAGCGGCACTCTAAAGACGCAGGCACAAATAATCGGTGCTTTATTGATTAGTGGTGCCGTGTCCTTCTTGGAAATACTCATAATTAGTGGTTTCATTTCGAAGTCTGTAAACAGCATAACGCGCAAACAAGTGATACGTAACAATCACATATACTTCTCAACAATGCCTTTCTATACAACATTAATAAACAAGGTAATTTTCTGTATATTTTATGTTAATAAACATCTGCACAGAATTGATTGCAGTAGTCTTCCTACCTTCTCTTCAGAAAAGAAAAAGGAAATTACGGAATCATAGGCAGAGACGTCCGTATTGCATCACATACTTTTCCCAACTCATTCTTCTGCAAACTATTCTTACAAAAGCTTATTCTATTATCTATTTCCTGTTGATCGAAAATATACTTTCTTTACACACTTCGTTGTAGATATAAAAATAATACAATAGGCTACAGCCACAGTCAGATTTTAAAAAGTGAGTGCCTTTGTGATGACTTTAAATTTCATGCTCTTTGCATAACCACAAGAAAAGCAAATAGCAACTTACCATTTGAACAAAGTATAAGTATTTGAAAATTCAGACGAAATGCAAGGAATGGTTAACGCCACAAACATTATATTTCATATAAGTTGCGTAGTTTAACCTTTCGCGCAGAAAGATTTTGTCTCTCTCTTACGGTTTGTCAATAACACACAAAGATCACTCAGAATGAAAAAGACTTCACAGGCTATTTACAGAAAACTCTAGATATTAATCTTATTTGTCATAGAAATATCTTAAACGTGTAGTATTTTAATTAAAACCGCCAAGAGCAATTTTTGAGATCATAAAAATTAACGAAACATTTTCGGTGCAGTTTGGAATGGGAGATTTTCTGAAAATGTTAGTGTGGCATCCTGGAAATACGTCAAATCTAAATGCCAAGTTAACCAACTTTTAGTTTTTGAATTGTGCTGTTCACAGACACATATATCTATATGTGGACCTTTTCCTAATTTAGGGGGAGGGGGGAGTTTATTTTAATTCAGGGTAATCAAGACTTGTATGTATAGATATTTCCGATGAAATCTCTGTATCCAATTTTTGGGTAGAATGCAAACTTAGTCTAGAATAGAAAACAGTAAGAAAAAGAAAAGAAAAACTAGAAATGGCGTTGTGAACGAAAAACTGCAAACATGAATTTCACACTCCTTCAGCTGATACGCTTGATCTTCTTCTGTCATTAGTCCCACAATTATAGCAGTTTGAGACGGATAGACGAAGAAGCTGAGCGGCCCACCGACATAACCTTGCATTCTACTTACTACTTGCATTGTAGCTAATAACATAATAGCAACTGTATTGTTTAGTTATATACATTGTAAGTGAACTGAATGCAACGATAAAATTACAGAAACTAAGTTTATTTTGTGCATCTTATTGCTGTTGCCATCAATAGTGTAAAATACGGAGTAACGCAAATGGTTTGGTTTATTGAACGTTGGAAGACATTTAACATGTGGGAAAGTATTGAAGGATCACGTGGTAGTTCAGAATACTTTAAGTTTTAAAACAATTTTATTGCATGGATGTTGTGCAGATGTTAAAATATCTTAAACATCTCCTAACTTAATTATCCTCTCTTAAATCACGCAAGGTTGCTACTAAACACTTGTATTTAATACACATTTTTGGTTAACAGTCCTAAAATACCCAC
The DNA here is from genome assembly GCA_030765045.1 of Tenodera sinensis. Classification (NCBI taxonomy): domain Eukaryota; kingdom Metazoa; phylum Arthropoda; class Insecta; order Mantodea; family Mantidae; genus Tenodera; species Tenodera sinensis. Next base: position 167,459,197 of record CM060962.1, read on the forward strand.
TTTTTGGGAGATTCCCTGCATAAACCACTATTGATTTCAAGTATATATTGTTGTAAAGAGAGAACATTTGTGTGCATTAATGTATATGTATATGTGCATGAGTGGTAATGTGCATTAGGAAATCTCAAAAGACATTAATCCGATTTTGATAATTCTTTCACCATTGACAATCCCAATTCTTTCGGACGGACGTGGAATGCAAAATACTTTTTACTTTAATTTCATAAATTACTTAAAGTTTAAAAGAGTTTACATAGCCTTTGTATGCATTTGAATGTGAAGACACTGGAGTTATCAAAGAACATGTTTCCGAGTAAGTTTTCGACATTTACTTGAAAATGTCATAGAATTGAAAATAATTGTTGTTACTCCACAGAATATATATGCATATAAATATTTCAATCCTGCATTAAGATCTAGCAAGTAAGATATAGCAAAGCAAAAGTGTTCGACTTTGCATATGCCAACACATTTTGATAGCCCTCAATACTAAAGTTTTGCTGTATTTTCTTTGTATACTATAAGCAAGCTCATTTGTAGGGTGTATTAAATGATATGTACAAAGAGAGAAAATTGTTTCCAGCTAACAATGTACATTAATAATCATGATGATAATAATCATGACAATAATAATAATAATAATAATAATAATAATAATAATAATAATAATAATAATAATAATAATAATAATAATAATAATAATAATAATAATAATAATAATAATAATAATAATAATAATAATAATAATAATAATAATAAATAATAATAATAATAATAATAATAAATAATAATAATAATAATAATAATAATAATAATAATAATAATAATAATAATAATAATAATGATGATGATGATGATGATAATAATAATAATAATAATAGTAATAGTAGTAGCATTAATAGTAGTAGTAGTAATAATAATAATAATAATAATAATAATAATAATAATAATAATAATAATAATAATAATAATAATAATAATAATAATAATAATAATAATAATAATAATAATAATAATAATAATAATAATAATAATAATAATAATAATAATAATAATAATAATAATAATAATAATAATAATAATAATAATAATAATAATAATAATAATAATAATAATAATAATAATAATAATAATAATCATTATCATTATCATCATCCCAAGCGCAACAGCCCTTTGCGGGCTAAGGCTTATCGGCCGGCCGCTGAATCCCCCATCTCTGCCCACTACAGGCGTCTTGAGTGCCGGGATCGAACCCGGGTCTTCCGCACCACGGGCAGGCGCGCTACCACTGCGGTCAACAATGCACATCAGTCAACCGCTATTTTATAATTAATAACTCACAATATTATTCAGCAGCTTAACACGATTTACCTTGTTAAGGTTCTCTGTATTATGCAAAAACTATGTAACATTTGTTATTAATAGAGGGCGGATAAGTGTGCAAAAAGCAGCAAGTTTAGTGCATGCGGGTTCTACTGTTACTCTCTCGCATGTTCACAGCTGTAAGCGTCTGCTGATGCGCGCGCATATACGACGACTGCACGATACCGGTTACGTCATTCTCCGTGCCCAACTAACCTGTATCGTGTGTAACTGCACATGGCTCCGCGATTAGTTAATAAATAGCTAGGCGACCAAAGAGAAAGTGTAAAGGTTTAAAATCTAATCAACTGTGATTATTACCTAAAAATTACTGGACCACACCGACCGGTAATTGTTCCACCGCCAAAGGATACTTCTAGAAATTCCAGATCTTGAAAGAGTGTCGGGGGTGGTTAACGAAGTCAGACGCTCCGCCGATGATCTACATCCTTTCGAGAGATTTTAATCCGTTACTAGCCGGGACTGTACGAAAATAGAATTATAAGGGTGTAAAGCGAAGAATTCACCATAAAAACCCTCTGGCTCATTATACAATAATTTCATAAAGAACGGGAGAGGGGAGATAAATGAATTTAATTAAATCGTCATTCGAGTTTATAAAGCTACCGTGCAACATCGGGCAACCAGCTAGTGAATTACATTCATGAATATTCCCTTAGCAATTTGTTAATATCCTTTAACAATTTCACTTCTTCTCCTATCATTTAAGTAATACCAACATAATCGATATGTCCTTTAAATACATAACCGGTTTGCAGTTTACATTCCTCTCATCTGCGTTATGTGAGGGTGTTTTGCAACTGTGAGATTACTTTTAATGGAAGTTTTTACACAAATACTTTTCTTTTATCAAGATAGGATAGGACAATTACGTTGAAATGTTTCACATACACAGAAAATATGACTACATACGCTCATGAGTAGAATTATTACATTTATTTCAATATTTCACTTATACTAGGTATATTATCAACTAAATTTTTAGTAAAGTAAATACTAATTAAGAAAAAAATCAGAACTCAGTTTTCTTAAAATATTGGTAGAAATATCAATATTTAGCCATCAGAAATAAACGAAATATTGAGAATATGTTTAAAATTTATTCAGGTCCTTCCATTACTTCATGAGAAGGAAGTACATAATTGTATACATGTTTTACTATAGGTAATGTCTAAATTATAAAGTTCCTTTTTTCTCATATTCTTTCAGACGAAATAGTCAGGAACATTTCCTGAGTCAAGAAGCTGAATGCAAGAAGTGTCACTTTTGGCTAGATTTATAGCGTTACCTTTTAAAAATCTAGAGTAGTATATTTAAAATAAAAAGCGCACTTAAGTCCTCCGGTGGAATTGTGTCATTAAAATGCATTAAAACCCATTAAACTCTAATAAGTTAGATTAAAGTATTGATGTGCGATGTGGAATCCAACCCCTCTCCTGCATGAAAAGCGACAGAAAAACCAGTTTGGAATAGGAACCTATAACCAAGTTAAAAAGATTTCGGTCACTATTGTGGATTCTATTACAGTTAAATTTGGCTTATAATGGCAGTAAACGTTAAAGATAAATTGTATACATTTATTTCTGCCAGTTTGCAGTCAATTACGTGTGTATTCAATTGAAGTTTTTCTTTTAGACTAGAAAATTTATACAGTCTCGGTTCAAAAATATTCACTGCTACCTACATTCGAAGGCTGTTTATCTTAACCACTCTTAATAATGCACCGATTTTAACCAAAATTGAAATCTTGAAATCTATCGACAAGATTTTTTTTTTCTTCCCACACGCTTGGGTATAACGTTTTATCTATACTTGCAGTGATTCCTCTTACAATAAAAAATTTGTAGAAGTCTTTTCATCTGACATAGCCTTTATTTCGTACTACTTTCAACCAAATTTGAAGTGTGTAGCCCAATTTTCTTCTAAGTTCCACGTATGGCATCTGAACTCCGTACTTGCAACGGTTGGCGAGCTATTTCATGCATACGGAGGGGCCGACGGGCAAAGTGATGTTAACAATTAGCTCCGCAGTTGCGATTGGACCTAAAAAAGGTTGCACGAGTCAAAGTGGCTGGAAATGAAGCGGTCAGAGCAGACATGGGGAAGAGGGGTGACAGCAGTGCAATCGAGTATTTACCCTCTCCACTTACTGGTGCAATTTAAAGGACTGAGCAGCGGGAGGGGTGACCTGGTAGCTAACCGCTGTGAGGCAGTGAAAGGAGTTAAAACTACGATGTAGGGGAAGTGACAGAATGTGTCGCTTCTCCCCATCTATGGGTTAGAGTCATGCGAGAGCGGTTTTACTCAAGTGTCCAATATTAGGTTTTAGTGGGAGCCCATATCTTTATTGACTCGTAACTGCATGACCTATGCTTACATCTTGGTAAGCATTGTAGTATAATCAGTTGATCAATTGGGTAGTTCAAGAAAGAGTCGTGTTTTATTGTGCAAAAGAGTCTCAAACAGTGATGCGCCGTTATACTGGGAGCCGTTATCCGTTTAATTGCATAAAAAGTATCTATTATTATTATTATTATTATTATTATTATTATTATTATTATTATTATTATTATTATTATTATTATTATTATTATTATTATTATTATTATTATTATTATTATTATTATTATTATTATTATTATTATTATTATTATTACTATTATTATTACTATTACTATTATCATCACCATTATTATTATTATTATTATTATTATTATTATTATTATTATTATTATTATTATTATTATTATTATTATTATTATTATTATTATTATTATTATTATTATTATTATTATTATTATTATTATTATTATTATTATTATTATTATTATTATTATTATTATTATTATTATTATTATTATTATTATTATTATTATTATTATTATTATTATTATTATTATTAAAATGTATATGGTGGTTACGAACAGTTTCGAAACTCCATATATTCAAAATAATTTGCGCTTACGGGGCTTTTTCATTCGATAGCGTCGGAACTAGCAGAAAGAAAAAGCTTATTCAGTTTTCCAGACTCACAGAGCCTAGGATAGTATGAAGATCAAGAAATATTAAATTGACCGTCAAAACACGAGATACTTTTTATCAGGCTAATTAAAGTTTTTTTTTTTTTTTTAAATATTTATTTAAGGTCGTTTTGACAGCACGGTCTTATCACGACCAACTAATTAAAGTGTGAAAGTCTTTGTTTTCTACAAATGAGCCCGAGCCTAAGAATGGTTTCAAAATTTTTAACCAGTACACACCCATTTACGTAGGACGACGAAGTGAATGCCATTGTTTACATTACAAAACAACAGCACTTGGGTACAAAACATGCGAATGCCGCCCAGAGATCAAGTAAAGCTGCCATGGGTAGCAATGGTCTCTTTACAGCACTTCTTTTTGCCCTAGTCAGTATCTAGCAAATATAGACGTGTGAATGCTTACGGAAAGTATAACCGCTACATCTGGGCGCGTAACAAAGTCCTTCTCTTTATATCTGCAAGCTATCTCCCGGACTGTTCCTTACTGCAGCAAATATACAGTATGTAACAATCAGATATGGCCAAACTTTCAGGACACATTCTTCACACATAAAAGCAGAAAATACATTAAATGGACAGGTTCCGTAAACAGTTTATTTCCATGTTAGAATTCATTTTCTACCGTTCTTCATAGTTTAGGGAACGAAGGTATGAGCAAACCACATGGAGCTCTTTCTTAGATGAAATGTTCAAAATACTCTTCGTTAGTATTGATCCACGCATCAACCAGCCATCGCACTGAATCCCGGATACGCTGATGTATCCCTGGTGTAGCCTTGTACATACAATACGGGCACAAAGACACTTAGTGTTGTACTGGGGTTGGATACACAAGAACTTAGAAATGCCCCCACAATGTGCCCGCATTGGTAGCGAGCCAAAAGAACTACAATTTAACCAGACATAACCAAAGAACATTTTGAACATTTCATTATCCTGAAAGTTTGGCCTAGCTTATTGTTATATGTCGTATTTATAAAGAAAATCGTAGACCTTAAGTTTTAAGGTTTCATTACTTGAAATTACTAATATTTTTATATCATTTGTACACAGTTATCGTCGCACAGATAACACTTATCTACCTGCAGAAACAGACTTTCGGTTACAAAACAAGTCGTATACTAACAATGACTCACGGAAAATTAAGTATGAGATATTTAGTACCTCGTAAAATCTGAGGTTACTTAAGTCTAGGTACACCATTCCTCTTATATACGTATACGCGTATTTTTATAAAAAAAAGTCTTCTCCTTCATTCTGGACGCCTTAAAACACATTTCTAGTGAATACCCTATGATGAATCTCGGGCTGAATGAATCTCTTCGTTGGCTAGGTAGAGAAATAATAATGTGATAAAAATATGCTCTCTGAGAATTTTGATCATCCATTGTTTCGGAAAATAGAAGTCCTAGATCCGTTTTCTCTTCTCTTCACATTACTGCGTGCATCCATATCACCAATAACAGCATTAGAGGTTCAGTACGAGTGAATGTAGAATTGTGTTCCAGCTGTAATTCCATTTTACTAACACCGCAAACACAGATACCGAACAAAACTACAACTTCGGAAATGGTCGGCAGATTTATGCGCTGTTATGAATAAAGGCAAAGGCAATCAAAAGGAAAGGAACAAACAAAGCTGACATCAATGAGCAAATTCCTGTTTCACGTCGAGTTATTTAGCGATCTCTCATATTATCAAGTAGGTGATTCCAGCTATAAAGGCATATTAACATTCCACAGAGCTCGTGGTGCGGTATATACGGAAAATCGGACTCCGCAAAACTACACAACAGATATATTTATTTTGTTTGAGTCCCTGTACGTTCTGATAGCCTCTTTGGCGACCTTCATAGAGACCATGATCAAAACAACCACGGTCATAATGCTAGAGCGCCATCAACATAGCCGTGGCTGTTTTGTCTCTCTTCGGTACACTGGACATCTATGTCACGGTTTCGAATGATTATTTTTCGGTGAGTTTATTTTTCCGTGACTGGAAATAGTGACCGGTGTTTCCGATTCGACTGTATAGGTAGTTGATCTGAAAGGCACATTTCATAGGTGTTGAGCTCTCCCGTGGTTGGCTGTCTTTAATTAAACTAAACATGGCGTCATGGTTTAACAACCTTAAAACGGTTACCTACTGGATTCCTTTTCACAAACAAATGTTTAGTTCTTATTGGTCCGTTTACACAAAAGACAATTATTTCCTCTATGGTCGTTACCGGCATGATCACCATGACCAACCGCCGCCACCATCCTTATCGTCTTATTGCAAAATATTTTGATAACAGCATCATTCACAATTGAAGTTAAATGTTGGATTATTTCTTAGCTCTTCCAATTCTTAGCTTCTCTGTTTCACTCAAACTAATGTGGCGGAAAATCTTTAGAGCGCTGGGTGAATTGGCAACTGTGCGGTTTATAACACAGTGATTCCATTCCTCTACCATGAATTAGTGTTATATGTGCTTTGGTATAACATTTGCTGTTTGTAAGTGAAAGTTTACAAATAATGGCCTTGATAACATTTCAAGGATTTCCCAAAAATGCTGCTTACAATGCAGTTTTAAATTGTTCGCTTAATGAAGTAATTAAAGAAATGTAAGTACAAAGAAAACTGTCACAGAGGCAGCAGGTTCATTTATACTTTGCCTTCTTAATTTTTAAAAAAGTATGTGCCTTTCTTTGAACTCATCAGTTTTGTGAAAGTTAAGTTACACATTTGAAAAAAAGATGTTACTTAGTAGGTTTCAGTTCCTATTTTGTGGGAAGATGGTTATGGTTATCAGGAAGCGGAAGAACATTTCTGCACATAAGAGCACATTCACCTATTGTACTTCCGGAAGCTTTCAGGACAAAGGAGTAAAGCGAAGGAGACAGAGGGCAAACAGATCCAAGTGTGCAGCTCGGACACAGGCAGGGTCTCTAACGTATTCAAGACATATGAGCCTGACGTCGGTGAGGCCAACCAAGAGAAGTCTCTCTGAGGGCCCGTCCGAAACCTAATGCCAAGGCAGACAGTTTCACAGAGCAAACTCCACCGCTGTCCACTTGCCTGTTCCTTCGTGCTTCTAACATAAGAAAAGCAATGAACAGTAAATTGGGGACAGAAAAATACGCAGCATTACATAACTGACCCCAGCATTCATCTATCAACCAGGGAAAACCGCAACAAAAATTTCTGACACTCTACTCTTGCACAAACTATTCTTACAAGCACTTATACTTCTATGTACTTCACGCTAAGATAAACATTTGTAGAAATTATCTTATTGCTAATTTTCTTGTAGGTACAAGAGGAATACAGTGGGCTTTAAGCTATAGTCAACTGCTACAAGAGCGGTCGCTATATGATAACATTGAAATTCCCTTCACATTGCACGACCAAGAGATAAAAGAACGAATAGCGTCCTCGAATTTGAAAACGTCTGAAAGTATTGCAAAATTCTGACAAATAATATTATATTATTTATATCGCCGCAATGGTTCACTTCACAGAAAAGATCATTTAACATAAATTGTGTGTTCTTACGAGCTCTACATTTCTTGTATAGTAAAATTTGGGCTGTCTCTCACGGTTTACCAGTTATGCCAAGGTCATCAAGAGTAAACAGGACTACACGAGCTATAGCCAGAAAATTCAAAATATACATTTCATTTGCCATAAAAAATCTTAAACATATGGATTTTAATCAAAATCGTTACACCCACTTTTGCGAAAATCAAAATTTTCGAAAAAGTTTCCATGTTAAGGGTAGTTTAGGGTGGTGAAATGTTCTTCAAAACCTTCGTGTCGCATGCTTGTTGTACATTAAACTTAAATACCGACTTCGGTTTTTAACCCACTTTTTGTTTTTGAGTCATGCTGTTCACACACACACACACACACACACACACACACACACACACACACACACACACACACACACCTTTTTCTAAAAATGCTTTACCTTGGATTCAGGGGGCCTCAAACATATATTTCCAGTGAAATCTCCACATCGAAATTTTGGGTCGAATACAGTACTTCCATTGCTTACTACACGTTGTAGAGAAAGTAATAAGATCAAAGCGGCCGGCCCTACAGAAGTGGAACCCGGGATCATCTGAATGCGAGCCTCAGTAATATTTCGCTCCTAGGTTTAGTGCGGAGTTTTTTCAGATATTCGTTTTCCGAAGTACTGCGATTCTGAGTTCTTGGACCGGGACTACTTAAAACAAAATCAATGGCCCAGAAACAACCGCCAAATCTATCTTAGCAAAAAGAAATACCTGTAAAGTAGCAATAATAATAATATCAGTGTTACATTTTTGGTAGAGAGACAGTAGTTTAACCTACAGAATCATATAAGCGGACAGAAGCGATGAAATGAATGAATAAATTTGCCTGGAGCTCGGAACGCTTAAATTTACTTTGTATTCATCTTTTCATCACAAGGAAAAAACTCAAAGTCTGCAAGTAACCAGAGGGGATTAAAACTCAGGCACCGCAAGCAAACTTCATTTCTCATTTCCGTAATTTTTTATTACTCATAGTCTTTCTAGGGTTCAGCGAAACTAGAAATGACAGATAGTAATAGAGGAGGAAGCACTCCCGCATTAATTGTATTTTCAGATTATCAGAGGAGCAGTAATCATTCACGGTCTGACAAGAAAGAGGTCGACGGAAAAGGACTATATAAATAACTAAAACATGAACACAACAAAAAGCGAGGCAAGAGGCTATGCGAATGAAAAACACAAAATGAATTATTCAATACACCCATCATATATCTGTCTCCTTGTTTCATTCACTGTCTCGTTCGTCGGTTCCAAGCTTCAACATGAATCTAAAGTAAGAACAAATTAGAAACTAAAAACTTCACTTATCTTATTATTTTGGTGCTAACCCTGTTAATGTTAATAGCTTCAATTTTTCCTTATTCAACATGAATGTTTGCGAGCATTTTAATGACATTATTTCTACTCTCGTGCTGAAAAAGTCTGATATAAACCCAAGTCATACTTCCACCTCCGCTGACTACTTGGAACTTAGGCAATTGTTAAGATGAAATTTGGCCAAAATCTTTCAAGTTTTCATTTTCTGTTTTAAAGCTTAAACTATAATCAGTCATTTTGCTTTAATCTATCTTATGCAGAATTATACGAGTCCAATGTGATCCTTTAACTCCTGCACCCAGAACAGTTAGTAGCAAATAATAATGCGTAGTACCTAAAGGACACCACGGTCACATTTCCGTGCCAAAATAACTATCCGTATTGTAACAAGGATACTGGATGATGGTCAGTGTCAGACTATCTCTGCAAGTGCAAATGCGTTTTTATTTAATTTGAGAAAGTTTTCGATTAAACAGCTAGTGCTTTCAGTGGAGAATCTATTATGGAAATTGGTTTTGCGATTATGTCGAGAGGTACGAACTCATTACAAAACGGTTTCTGGAAAGAAATCAGGTTAAGGCTAGAATTTGCAAGTAATACTTGCAAGTTACAGTTTCAAAAGTTTATTGTGAACATAGAGAGCAATGGAAGTGGTTTGGGTTAGGGGAAATTATGTTGATGTATGTGACAAAGCAATAACAGACTTTCCGTGGGCTAGAACTGGGCTGAGGAAATTGAAAGTTTAAGAATATGGAGTGATTTTGAAAAATGCTCTTTGTGTAATCTAAAGGATATTGACACATAATTTTGGAATGCGACGAAGCTAAAACGCTCAGACAGTGGATAACTAAAAGTTAGTGGTCAAATATACTGAAAGAAATTCAAAGGAAAAAGTTTATGAATGTAAAGTCTAGGAAAAAAGGGAAATAAGACGCCTTTTTGGAAAAAGAAAGAGCCATACTGTTGAGAAAAATTAGCAAGCAAACTGAAGAAGAAAGTTAAATAATAATAATACCTAGGTATATAGGAGTAATAAGCACGACCTATAGCGCGGCAACTACAACATTTCAGCCTGTTGTAATGATAGGAATTGTGTCTAAGTTTACGCTTACATCATTTGTAAGCGCAATTTTGGTTTGTGGTATTACAGTGAAATAAATCACAGCCAATAATGGATAATGTTTTAGAGAAGGTATCAAATACGCAGAAACAGTGAAACAAAAGTTTGTAGGGCAGTTTAGAAATTTCAGATTATTGTTTAGAGATAATGTTTAAGGTTTAATAAATACATTTCGTGAGACTGGTTCAGTTCATGACGTTACCAGAAGTAGTGGACCCCAATATTTGTTTTGGGGTGTTATAAGGTACACAACGTACAAAGATACATTATCTGAAATTGGCAATAACAAACTGCACTAATTCGCTGACAAAATAAACTTCAGCCAAAGAGTTTAACGATAAAATTAAACGTGTGAATCGGCGCCTTCGACAGAATGGGGGACATTTGCAACATCTTCTGTGAATGGGTGAGGTAATTATGTTTATTTGTCTTTTCTTTTTTGCTTTTTCCAAACTCATTCTGACCAGTCCACCATTGAGACAGAGCATCACATTCCCACATCTATCTACCACTGTGGAGAGAGTTGAAGACCACACTGTATTTAACAGATTGCCTGACGAGGATTATGTAGCATTATATTAGCATTATAGCATCATACGGGTGGAAGGTCCTGCTTCGGTCACATGTTAACCAGGAATTCTACATTATGAGTGTAATAAATATCTTCAATACTTATTATTGTCAATAAAGAACCGTTTCGTCGAAACAAAAATTGATGTCAGATATTTGGAGCCATCTAACTTCTTGACGAATGGATATAAATGGTTTATTATTTGACTAACTGTCGCGCAGACATTGGGTGAACAATGTTGTATTGCATTTCTACCTTAATTCGAATGAATTTAGTCACAATTTAATGTTAAAGTGTGAGGCAAAATTTAACTTCTAAGAGATTTGGCAACGTCATGTTAACATTAAATTTGTGGCTAAATTCATTCGAATTGAAATAAAACATTACAGCATTATTCACATAATGTTTTCGTGACATTAATTTAGCGAGACAATAAACCATTTATATCCATTCGTCAAGAAGCTAGATGGCTCCAAATGTTTGACACAATTCTTTTTTGTGGGCAAAACGGTTCTTTATTGACAATTGTATTGGACATATTTGTTACACTCGTCATGTAGAATCCCTGGTGAAGGTATGCCGAAGCAGTATCTCCCACCCGGTATAGATAATTATCTATATGCATATTATAATATGCATAGATTCACTTTCGGATGATACAATTTTCCTAAGTTTCTGCATTCTGAATGTTCCGCACAACGTAGTTTTCTCCGTATTGCCAATAGAAATTCTGAAATTTAAAAGAAGCGTTTGTCACTGGATTTTCTGCAATTTCATACTACTTAATATATACAGAACTGAATTTGAGGTGTTACGATAAAAACAAATGTACCACTGGAAAACGTAGCACTTTTTTCACTACTACGTATAGTAAGTAGAGGAAGTATTTTGTTCCACCCAAAAATTCCATATCGAAATTTCACCGTAAATATATGTTTTGAGGTTCCCTGAATCCAAAAAGAGCATTTTTAGAAAAAGATCCGTGCCTGTGTGTCTGTAGGTGGACGTATGTGGACAGCATAACTCAAAAACGAAACGTCGGTTAAAAATCAAAGTTGGTATTTAAGTTTAATATCTTTTAAGGATGCGATAGGAAGGGTTTGAAGAAAATTCTCCAACCCTAAACTACCCTTCACATGGAAAATGTTTCGAACATTTTGATTTTCTCTAACGATTTTAATTAAAATGCCATATGTTTAAGATATTTTTTATGACAAATGAAGTGTAAATTTTGAATTTTATGGCTATAGTCCGGGTAGTCCTGTTTACTCTTATGACTTTTGCATAACTGGTAAACCATATGCGATAGACCAAACCTTGCTGTAGATCTTGCTAAAACACACTTGTCCAAATAAACTTTTTTTGTAGAGTGAACCGTTTGGGAGATACTCCGCGTTATTTGTGTGAGTTTTGGAATACTTAAACTTTCTTCAAATGGAAGATTGTAATTCATTTTTTTATATCTTAGCGGTGCAAAGAGAACGGAACCTCAAAAGCTTTAAAAGACTGCCGCTCAAAGCACTGTATTTCCATATTCCCCAAGCACCTACAAGGAAGTAAGCAATAAGATAATTTCTGCAAATTATCTCAACTAACACGAAGGAGAAATAGCAGCGGTGCTCAACTGCAAGCAGGTAAGGTGAGGTTGAAATCACCTCCTTCCTCCCGCTGGGACAGAGTGGTGCATTTATCTGTGGTTACTGAGTTCCGGTGTCTGCACTGTGCCGTCAATCTTATGTACAGGAAATCAAAGGCGTACACATTCACATTCTCATTCACTTTTTGGCACGATTTACGTTTCAGAAGGTCCTCAGTATTTGGTGCAAAAGATTAAGTGTACAGTCTCAAAAGATGAGCAAGGTGACTGTCACTTATCTGCTGCAATGCTCACTAATAGTGTAGTACAGTTTTGAAAATTTTTGTTCGCAGATATAAGTGGAGCCAAAGACTGCCATTAAACTAGATGCAAACAAACGTAATCTCGGATATTCACAGCAGTGCAGACCTAAGTAATTCCCACCCTTGTTTCTCAGAACATTTTACGGTCTAATGTTCCTGGCCAATGTTGCACTACCTGAGAACGTTGATCTGCACTAACAGATTTCGTAAAGGCTGGCAAAATAGTACTTTCCCATCAGTGGTAAAAGTGTTTTTAAACTCTAGTACTACCTGGCAAAGCCATGACGCGTATCGGAAAGAGCGTGAAACTGCCCAGAGTTTTACGCGAGGTTATCGCACAAACATGGCTAGATGGTGTGGGTATACTCTGTTCAGATGCAATCATATCTTCAGGATAACAACGTCCCACATATCGGCAGGCGCGAGAGATCATCTATTTGTGTTTTATCACTGACTATACGCCAAGTTACTTCATTTCGCTCTTCTAATAAACAAGATAAGAAGCAATCGTAGCGCTCGACAACCAAGGTCAGTACGCCTCAACGCTTTGCCAAGTACAGCTGGATTCAGCGTTCTTGGCCCATGAAGGAAATAAATGTAAAGCTTGAAAGCGAGTTACTTACCAAGCCAGGTGACTGCTGATAGCAAGCGAATTGGTGCGTAAGCGTCATATGCTACTCATATAACGTTCTACTTCGTAAAGTAGTATGTACAGTCCATGCAGAAAAAAATGTCTATACAATGTGCCTAGCTTAATTAGCTGTACAAATGTGTTCGTATTAATACATACATCACTGCAGATATTGTAAATTTGGCCTTTTTTCATTCAAAACCCAGTTCTCTCACTATTCTGTTTAAGGATGACTTGCTGCCCTGGAAGTTAATGCCTTCTCTTAAAATTCTAAGTAATTTGGCTACTGTAGGAGCACTTCTTTTTTGCCCACCTCGGTAGCGTGATGCCTCACGTTCAAGAGGTCGCGAGTTCGAAGCTCCATGGGCCTCGGGCTCATTTGAGCATCATTTCACCCATTTCATTCATTCATCACCGTCCTATATGACATTACGTTGGAGCACGTTAATTTAAAAAAAAATTCTTATTATGAGATTAAGTTTTATGTTTTAAATGGAACAGGAAAGTGCCAAAATATATGTCGTACATACTTGTAGAGAAATAACAGAAAATATTTATTTAGAAAATATCTGAAAAGTACTAAAATATGTATTTATAACAAAAAGTAGAAAATGTTTATTTACATATATTTCTACAAAATGTATATTTTTATGTGAAATAAAATTTTTCAAATACACTCCTTGGACCTAGATTGGGATATTAAACTTTGTTTTAAGGAGAAAAAAAAGCATTTACATACAAATCCGGGCCCTACTTATCATTTCCCGAGACTAACTCTACTTACCCTACTTACCAGTGTATACCACCTCGAGATATTCCTAAAAGCTACTATATTGGTAAACGTTCACTTATATCCATTTCATCAAATATGTAGCAGCATCCTTCTTATACTTTATGCACTCAGTGAAGAGCTAATACAACAATACGTGTGAAGCATTCGCTGTAAATAACCTAAGAGCTTTTAAAGATGAATTCCTCTTTCAATTTTACACACTACCTGCTCTCTACTTGGAACTCATCCCTTTGAGCAAGTCAAGAGGTTTGATTATGATTTTCTGCTCCATGAGAACGGGGCACAACGATTTCCTTTATCCATCCTAAAAGGGAGTTTAGAGTTTATTTATTCATGCCGCTGGCGTTACCGGCTAGGCAGTAAAAATGAAACTGAAGCACACCGGTACCGAAAATTATTTACCGTACAGAATTTAAATTTCATTCTACAACGTATGTTATTAAAGAATTAATTAAGTACAGCCACTGTGGTATCATACAAGCTGTTTGGGGTAAGAGTGAGCAGACAATGTCTGATACTAGATTAAAACATGAGTAAATAAGTCTAACACAGGGCTAGCGGATACGGCAATATAGAAAACTGAACATTACAGAGTAAATTAACAACATAGTATGGATGCAACTTAGTTGAATGGTCAGTTTTACTGAGGAGATGACTTGCTGTCATTCGGCCGGAACCTCACGGATGGATTTGTATAGCCGTGTCGTGATAGTGGCGGACTGCCAGTCACGTCATTAGAGAGAAACTACAGATTATGAGCATCGCATTTTGCACAGTTCAACTATATGTCAAGGAATTACTTGCCCTTGCTCATTAGCAATCAATATATCGCTATTGACAGTGATTTAATTACAGGAAAGCTATGTATGTAGTTGTTTGACTGATGGGGAATGTAAAAGACCAAGTTTGGCAGTCGTTTGGAAAAGCTTATTCTGCCACAAATAAAGAAGTTACTGGATTTGTTCGTTATCATCGACTAATGTGATTTTACAGAAAGTCCCACTACATATAGTTCTATTAAAACCTCAAGAAAGTAACCGAGGACTAAGATTTCGTTGTAACAAGAAATTGAACATAAAACACCAGAAACTGACTCGATTCCTGTGCAAAGCTAAACCCACCAGGTGACTCAGCTAGCAAGTTTAGCTCGTTATGAACTCGGTTTCGCGATGCTCTCCACACCGTGAGAGTGGCTCTACCACAGAGCAAATTCGGTAACCAAGATCTGGAAAGTTATGAACTCAAACTACTCTCAATCTTCAACTCTAGATGCACGCAAATATATCTAAGGTTTGTTCTGGTGGTTTAATTAGCTCACGTTTGTTGTGCATGCAGTTCAAGAGCAAACTTTTATGTGCTTCCTGATGCATATTTGTATTAACTTGAGCATTGTAACATTGGTCGGGAAGGAACTTATAGTTCTCTGCAAAAACTCTAAAGGTCACCATCACATCTACATTGTAGTATTAATCCTTTCACTTATACCCATCGGGATCCTGTTTCCTCCGTACTGCTCTGTAGTTGAATTTGGTACTCCATCGTGACAACATCCGAAACTTCTGGGATAGATTGTCAATCTTCCGAATACTTCGCGTTTATAAACTTAGCCCCTGTTTGGAAAAATTTCCGGTACAGAATAGGGATTTGTATTTTTTTTATCTGTACAGAATACTGTTAGTACTTCAATACACTTTATGGAGGTGTTATTTATCTGTTTGAATGTGATGTTAAGGCTACTTACTGAGGTGAGTCCTGAAGCGACTGTAATTGCAGGGTCCTACAGGACATGCAGGATAGTAATGGAGCTGCACACTCCTGCGTGCCTACCCCCATTGCAATACAGAAATCCAGACGTTATGTTAACATTAAGCGGAGTTAGTCTTCAAATGTAAATGAGACAATACCAGGGTAAAGAAACTAGGTACACAAAACGAATTTAGTACCAGGCATCTCTCAATTTCTTATCGTCTTACGGAGTCTCGTAAGGGGTGAGATATAACTACTGACCAATGAACTGCTGCTGACAGTAGCAATACGGGGCTTTGAGACTTAGCGCCGCAATGAAAACAAGGCCCGGGGGGGGGGGGGGGTGTAGAGACGCCTGGCCTCGTATAAAAGTCATGTTTTGATTTTCTTTAGATTTATCTCCAAATTCGTAATGCCTATTATGGAAAAGGTTGCAAATGTTGCTTGAAATAAGCAGCAAGCTTAGGATTCGCTGGAGTCTGCAGTACGCCCCGCCTCCATATGTCTTTAACTTTTGCGAAGATTATAAATGATTTGACTATTGCTTAAAACCTACTGTATTCCTGTATTCCCTACACCTTGCACCTACAAGAAAGTTAGCAATATAATGGTTATTGTAAATGTTTATCTTGATTAATATGAAGTAAATAGAAGAATAAGTGTTTGAGAATAGTTTGCATAAGAGTAGAAGTCATATGAGTGCGACATATCAGACTTACCTTGTTTTATTTATTTAATAATTTTTATGAACTGTTCCAGTATCTCAACCGTTGCACAACAACGAGCGTTATTATTTTTGTCCTTTCTCTATTTCAAATTGCCTTGTTGTTGATTACTATTTAGGTTTCGATTTTATCACATAACGTTGGGATAATTTTAAGACAAGTTTTAACACCGTTCTACAAACGAATAAACTTCATTGTGAATGTTTCTTAAATGTTTTACGATGAGGATTATACGTTTATAGAAGGAAACTAAAATGCTGTCATACTTATAAGTGGCTTTTCTTTGTAACAGTTATGCAAACGCCTGAAGCACATCTTTGTGTAGGTATTGTAATGCTGGCTCACGACAACAGAACAAAGGACGGTCGGGGGCGGGCTGCCAACCCAACTGGCACGGCGCGTAACAAAGGCGCTCATAGTCAAGTTTCCAACACCACTCACGCGAGCAACGCATGACTAACAACAATCGAACGGCAACACAAACTGTTTTTCAGAGCATAGGAGAAGTGTCCGGCAGTAAGCCACTGTAGAACTTCGAGAAAGGTCCGTGTTACATCATCCTCACTATATATGGAGACGAGGCAAGGAGCAGGAGGTAGTAATTAGTTATAAACATGAGTCGTCGGGAGTGAATTAGTTTTTAGTTTGAGCGTGTGTATGTCATCTGTGTGTGTCGTGAGAGACCGTCGCATCGGAAGAAAGATGGCAAAGTAGTTAATGAGTGTTTGAGTGTATCGTCAAAGTCAGCTGTTTAGAGACAGCGAAAGTGAAGAAAGACCGAAAGGAGCAAGTCAAGGTTACGAGAAGAAAATAGTTGGGAGTTGTAATATCACGAAAGATTGGGGACTGTGGTAACGCCAGTAAAAGGGTTGCTGTGCATTTAATTTTGGAAGAAAGTAAAGTGAGGAAAAGTAATTGTACTGGACTTTTGTCGTTTTTGTCACAGTATGGTGAATTTACGCGTTCCATGGCATTCCAGCAAAGGCTTTATCCTTTTGATTTCAGTTTGTGGAAGTTCAGTTCAGAGCATTTCACTTCTTAAAACAAATATTCTGCTTTGGTTAACACTGAAATCAGCATTGGACATCTCTGTGATTTGGGACGCCTGTAATTGCATAGATTAGTACGTGTTTAATAAATTCTGGAATTGCATATCATAAGTGGAACAAGCATTTTCTGTTTCCACAAGGTGCCTATCCAATAATGTTAACGTAATCCAATAATAATCAGTCTAAAAGCTGCAACACATAAACCGCTAGCAACATAATGTAATCTGGTTCTAAAACGACATTACAGTTTATACTGAAAAACCAGTCACGTAATTGGCACAAATTAATTCATTGGTTTTTGATTGAAGTATCACATGCTGGCCGTAATTAAATTACTGCAAAGAACTGTCCGATGTGAGCAAACGCCGCGTTAGTTCACTGCCCAAACACAAAAACTGGAATCAGTCTGACCAGGAGCTAAATAACACGTTTCTGTTACTCTATCAGGAATTCTCGCCCTAATATCCGCTTAAACATCAGCCTGGATTATGATTAGAGCGAGAGGGGCTCAGCACCCCACGAAGGTGACTTGTAGGCTCTTAGAGACTTAGGGAGGAAGATACAAGGAAATAAGCAAGAAGATAATATGTACAAATGTATATCTTAACGAACACGAAGAAGATATAGGAATAAGAGTTTGTAAGAATGGTTAGTACAAGAGTAGAGAAAGTCATGTGAGTGCAACACATCAGATTTTTCTATTTACTATACGCAAGTGATAGAGACAATAAAAGACAAAAAGACCTAGCTTTAGGGCTTGCATCTATCCGAAATACTTAACGCTTAACAATGAAACTGAATTATTAAGAATACACCCGTTTGACACTGCAGGACGTAGCTTGGGTGGACAGTTAGCTGGCTGTGGTGAAGTACTTCCCACGTTATCATCAATTGAAACGGTTTCGGCCGTGGTAAGACACAGAAACACAAGCACTCAAGGTAATAAGCTCATATATAGGTCTGTAAGGATCACATTAATATGGATACTTCGAGGCCGCTCATTTGCGTGGTTCAGAAAACGAACTTAGTAAACTGCACTGTTTGGGAGCATCTCTCAGATTCTTATCGTCTTACGGGGTCTCGCAAGGGTGAGGCATAACTACTGACCAATGAATTGCTGACAGTTGCAATATGGGGCCAGAGGCGTGGCGATGTAGTGAGAGCAAGGAAAGGGGGGAAGGCTAGACATGCCTGACCTCGTAGAAAAGCCACGTTTTAATTTTCTTTGGACTTGGCTCCAAATTCTTAATGCCTATTATGGAAAATATTGCTAATGTTGCTTGAAATAAGCAGCATTTATGGAGTTAAACGATTCTGTGGTTTAACTTATGTCCCTATAATCACAAAAGTGTAGAAAGCTTTACGGTGAATGTAATGCAATGTTATGTTGGAAAATACCTAAACGTTTAATCACTCTACTAATTCTCTCTATATTTATACTGAAATTAAAATTCGTATTAAATAGCTCTAAACATGTTTGTCTATTACGTTATATTATAATGCAGTTTCTGCTTTCGAATGAAATGTTTTGTCCTAATATCTATGCAGTAAACTGCCTCTCTTAGGTGGCACTTAAATTTCTATGAAATTGTAAAGCTGCTAAAAGTTGTCGAACTCTGCTACCAGCTTGCCATAGACCAATAAACTGGTCAAGTGAATCTTCTGATGTGCACGACATGGTGTGAAAAAAGCAGCAGTAGTAATATATTAATGGGTAACGATTTAGTGAGCCATCAGATATAATCAATACTTCCCTTTTATGCCGACATGTCATTGGTTATAACTATGTTCAGCCAGTAGCATGAATACTGCCCAGTCATTGAAGAGGGGTAAAGAGGGGAAGCTACGAAGGCCTCATGATACTCTTGCATTTTACTAAATTCGCTTTCTGTACTTAGGACTATCAAATGGCGTAATAAAAGTCCTTAGTAGAACAACTACACACATAAGAGGAACTGAAATCTCTTGAAAAATCTCCAAGATACATTTCCTATTAACAAGTTTGAAATGTACACGATACTTGCGTATACTAGCACTATATTGATTCACACTTTTATTATTTAGGGTTCGCCATTTAAATGTAGTCCCCTTTCATTTACGTGAATTTGCCGTGCATGCGTGTATGTGTGTTAATGTTTTTGTATCTGTGTGTGTGCTTGCGCGTGCTTGCTTGTGTGTCTGTGTGTGCGAGCGGGTGCATGCATGTATATGTGTGCATCCACCATGGTTGGATAACGGTTTACATTTCATCGAAGTATACGAAATGATGGCTGCACAAGGGAGCTAGGATTTAGAGGCTTCATATTTAAGCTCCAAAAGGTCGACTTAATGCCTGCTAACGAGTCACTACCTTATTGCCATGGCAACACTTTTTACAAATACCAGGTTACCTTTTATTGTCCGTTTCAGATTGAAGATATTTGCTCATTAGTGCATATATATACTTGAGCAAAGGGATGATGCCGTTGTGGTTGAAAGAGCCTCCATTTCATGTTCAAACTTCGTGCTTTCAGAATCATGCATTTAGATCTGGCAAGTTTAGCTAAATTTCCCTGTGTGCTCTTAAGCAGCCAAAGTGAAGGAAAAATAGTAACATCATGAGCATGTCGTTAGGTACAACTAAACGGGAGCTCGCAAAAACGGGCTATTATTTTATCAGAACAAAGAGAAGTCACCCTCTGCAAATGCCAATAAAGCAAACCGAGCATACATGGGAATAAAGTAGCAATGTAGCCATCTTACACAGTTGTGCCATCTACGCAGCCTCCTACCATCCTAATGGTCTAGGGGTAACATTACTAACCTCTGATTCCCGAGGTCGCGGGTTCAAACCCGGCAGGGGGGCAACAGATTTTATTCCGGAGGCGAAAAAATTCTTAGCATGGCTTCCTTCGGAAGGTAAGTAAAGCCGGCGGTCCCGTGTCTTAGACTTACGGTACCAAAATAATCTCACGACTGATAAAGAGAGTTCTAAGCAAAACTAGGAGGCCTTTCGCACCTAATATAGAATAGGAGTTAAAGGGCGTTTGTAAAATAAATAATAAATAAACAAACAAATAAATACATCAATCAATCAATCAATCAATCAATCAATCAATCAATCAATCAAATCAATCGATCAATCAATAATTTCGTTTATGTGCAGCCTCCTTTCTTAAGAGCCCAATGAACTTACGTTTGCTATAACTAAACAAAATTGCACGTTTTCAATACAAATTTATACAATTATAAGATTTGTATCTAAACCACAAATGTTTCTACGGTTAGCCGACCTCAGTGAGGATGTATTGCGACCTTTGCAGTAGATCAAAGCATGTTATTTAATACTTTCTGTACCACGTAAAATAGTAAGCAAAGAAGGTACTGCTTTCAATGTAAAACCTGGATACCCAGATTTCACCAGAAATACGCGTATTAAAGCAACCTTCAACCTTCACCCCTCTAAAAACAAAGAAAACATGCTCTCGTTCTCTCTCTCTCTCTCTCTCTCTCTCTCTCTCTCTGTGTGTGCGTGCGTGTGTGTGTGAGAGAGAGAGGGAGAGAGAGAGAAACAGAGAGAGATATTCTAAATGTGTATCAGTGGATCGTTTTCAGAAAAAGCAAAGGCATCAACTTCCCCCCTTTTTTCCCTTACTGCTGTGTCATCAAGCCACCACGCTCTGTGATAGGTAAGGTGAAGAACACGCCTCAGAAGACCCCAGGAAACAATACAAAATCCGCCGAAGATTATCTTGGGCGTTCCTTGTCCATCTACAGAAAGCGCAAAGAATTGCTATGCCCCTGAAACATATTATTTGTTTTCGCCCCAAGGAGGCGCAGTTTGTCTACCATGTGATTGACCTAGATGTGCCTGCAATGTTTGTCCATGCAGAGAAGACCCGCAGTGCGCCCATCATTTATTCGCCTGCAATGCTTACCTAACGCTACTGGCTTCTGTGTACCAAGTTAATCCCTTTCCGTAGAATTTGGAAGCGATCGTTTGTGACCTCTGCCTAGGGAATGGTACCATAATTGAGAAATTATCCGAGCAAATGACGCCATTTCAATTTCAAGGAGTGGATATTAAATTGCAGACGGCCCATCTGGATACTATAACGCGCAAAAGCACAAGGGGATTATCCGAGCTGTAAACCAACCTTCTGCACAATTTCATCTGCAATATTCAATATTACACTGGTAATAGCGTATTCAACATGTGATTCTATGTGAAATGCTATGGCCATGTGGCATGAAAGTTCATGCTTGCAGGCCTTGTTATCTGATAGGCGCATGGCCGATTGTTTATAGGAAGCAACGAATTTTCACCTATGTATTCGCCAGAAAAAACGTTAGCACACCAAATACACTTACTCGTACCTCGCACTGCTGACATTGTTAGCAATTCCAGAACGCTTTTAAATAGAAGAAATGAAACAGAAGGAAGTGATCATACGTAACACAATGGTAAAATAGCGGAGTATTTTCCCCCTTGATGTTGCTATTTGGGTTGTATATTCCAACAAGAGACCACCTCCGTAGCGCAGTTGGCAAGGCGCTTGTCTCTAGTGCGGAGGACCCGGGTTCGATCCCCGATACCCGCTGGGAGGTCTGGCGCGGGGTGCACGCAGCCCCGTTAGGTCCCGGGTGGACCAATTAAGGAGCTACTTGATGGAGAAGTAGCGACCCCAGGTCGCAAAGGCCGCATAACTGACCGGAAGAGCTGGGGGCGCTGACCAAGTTCCAACCTCCAGTACTGCACCCCACCAATGACGCCTGTAGTGGGCAGAGTTGGAGGACGAAGCGGTTGGGCGGCAAGCCTTGGCTCTTGATGGGATGATGCGCTAGGGGTTTATACCATTATCCATCCAGCCTTAGATCCGCACCTTGTATCCCTCCGCGATAACATGGTGTTCGTATCTGCTGCAACTAACACAAACAAACGCCACGTGGATTCATGCCTCGTGATCATGTTGCAAAGAATGATATTTACTCGGGAGTTTTAGGAATAAACCTGCTATTGCGTTACATTACCAGGGTTGGTTGTTTGGTTTGGTTTGGTTTAAGGGCGCTCAACTTCTAAGGCCATCAGCGCCCTTAAAAGATTCATGGCATTAGCCACATATAAATTTCACTCAAAAATAAAAATACTAGCAACAAGGAAAATATGCACAAAATGTATTAAAAAAAACAGTGGCAATAGCCAGATATGAAACAAGGTGATAAATATGTCAAAAAGCATAAAATGAGATATCTAAAATTCTAAATGCTCAAATTGATATTACACTCCACTAAAAACTTAAAAATTCTATCCACCGCTGTTTTGTCGTCCGCTAAGACCTCTGCAAGTTTGGCAGGTAGCTGCAGAGAATCCCACATTACCAGGGTTGTCATACATCTCGAAAACCCACAGATAATCGCCGATATTTAAGGTACTACATTTTATGGTGTGCTTTGGTTTCGGCGTATCGCGGGTTAGTTGTTGACGATTTGTGTTTACATTAAGTGCGGATCTAAGGGTGGAGCAATCATAGTTTTTTCTTATTCCAACAAAATGGGTGGCGATTCAGGTATATCCGGTATGGAACTACAATACCTGTACGATGCACTCAAAAAGAACTCTCTATAATTATAATTAACAAAGGCAGTTGTTTAAAGAACACCCCAAATGGTTGTAATGCATCATTAGTTAATAATCTAGGTAATTTCAGAACTAGCTGAGATACTTCGTGTTAGTAATATGCTAAGTGGTTTATCAACGGTGCTCCCAACAACATCACAAGAGCAAAATGGGATTTAACGATTGTTTAGTCATAGTGTAATATTTTCTTTATAAGCAACAAAAAATACTTGACCTCTCTCTCTCTCTCTCTCTCTCTCTCTCTCTCTCTG
This sequence comes from Tenodera sinensis, assembly GCA_030765045.1. Taxonomy (NCBI): domain Eukaryota; kingdom Metazoa; phylum Arthropoda; class Insecta; order Mantodea; family Mantidae; genus Tenodera; species Tenodera sinensis. The sequence continues at coordinate 167,482,903 of CM060962.1, forward strand.
TCTGTCTTCACTGCACGTAACTATTTGTTTTCTAACATTGAAAGTGAATTTGAACTAATGCATATGGTATACAAACCTGAAACTATTAACAGTGAAGCAAGTATAATCCACCAATTACCTGTAACAAATAATATGGAGACCACAGGCTTCACATATCTTAAATATTACACCATATTATTTGTTGTATTGGTGGATTGAACTAACGTGTTTAACATTTTAACTATTTTCATTTTAGCTTTGAACCAGCACTTTTTTTTCCAACAATGTTAGACGTTATTTTAAAATCATGTTATTATGGCTGTCGTAAAATTTAATGACGACTGAAATCCAACAGATATTATTCTTGTTCCTGTTGTGCAAACAATTTTAAGGTCACAAATTATATTTACATCACCGGTTTCATGTCGTGTTTAACTACACAACACCACAAGGTATGGCAAGCCTCTGATTGAATATTGTGTTGAGTCACTCGCCATTAAATTTTTCGACAACCATATTTATTATTTCCTGACTTGCTATATTTTCTGTATTATTTGTACACTATTTATTTTCATTCTACTCTAGTTTGTGTTATTTGTATTTCTGGTGGCGCAAACCGAAATGCCTTAACTCCACTACAATAAATAAATCAATATATAATAAATAAACTAACTGAATATATTGGTGCATTATCCATGATTGACGGGCTTGAGGGAAATATCAGACACAGAGCTTTTAGTGTGAAAAACATCCTGATTTTACTTTGTAGACAGGAGAGAAGCACAGAAATACATGCTTAGTGTCAGACGAGACGGATACGTCACGGTTGCTATGTGATCGTGGACATGAGCCATGTGACTAATACGCATTCAAACTACAAGAGTATATATATATATATATATATATATATATATATATATATATATATATATATATATATATATATATATCACTTCAAGCTTCTTTGCCCTGAGATACTAAGGGATAAGTAAAGGGAGTGGGCGAGATAGCATGGAACTCAAAATAAAATTCATGGTGACAAAATCTGGCTTAACCTAAGGCTGTTTCAAACAGGCGTGATACCGTCCCATCACGTCACGGTACGGTAAGGCAGCTTAAAGCACAGTATGAAACCCTCGTGTTCCTGCAACGCTCATATAGAAACAGTTGTTCGAGACAGACACTGGCTAGTAAGAAACCAAATTCAGCCAATGTTTTTAGGTGATGTTAACGCATGAAAGTAGAAAAAAGTCAATGATTTATTAAAGAAATCTCTATTCTTTGCAATTATTCTCACGCTTCGTATGAAGGCATGTAGTAAAAGACACAACTAAGGAAATGTTTCCAAATACACACTAAATGAAACTTGCATTACAATCATCACTATGATGTAATTATTATAATAAATATAAGTGTCGTATGCAGAGTGAGACGTTATCTATCATCTTGATGTTTTTCCAATGCACTCAGTACATTTTAAATTATCTTTGATTGGAGTTTTCAAATTTATGTTTAACATCAAAAGTCACTTTTTCCTAAAGACATAGCTAAAACTAAAAAAAAAGGAAAAAAAAAAAAACCTCTTAGTTTTTAGACAAAGAGTTGCTAATTGATGGTGGTGGTGGTGGTGGCGGTGGCGGCGGCGGCGGCGGTGGCGGTGGCGGTGGCGATGATGATGATGATGATGATGATGATGATGATGATGATGATGACGACGACGACGACGGCGGCGGCGGCGGCGATGATTGATATTGGGATTAGCAATCATGGAACAGATAAATGAACTTCGGGAATGGCCCAGATTACTATAGATTTGCGGATAAGTATCATTTCAGAAACCTGCTGTAAATGAATGTCATTCAAAATTTTGACCAAATTTAATTTTGACAGAGCAAGTCTAGGAATAAAACGCCAATAATAAACGTTGGTTAGTCCTTAATATACAGACAAAACAAAACTAAGCTGCTAAGACCACTTTGGACACCAGCGAAATATTTTACTTATTGAAATTCCTTGTGAAGTTTAAAATCATATGCATTTCTTACAACTGTTCCTCTGTAATTCAATATTTACAGAAAGTGCTTATGTTTCGTACTCTGGAAATATTTTAAGGTTAACTACAGAATAAGTATATTTTTCCCGCAGTGAACCTAAATACAGTACATAGATGTTACTCACCACAGCTGTTCACTCTGGTTCAACTTACCTGCAAATAAAACAAAATAATTATAAAATTTAAATTAAACAGTGGTTTAATCTAAATTTATAAAATATAAAATAGCTAACCTAGGACAACGCAAAAATATGGATATTGGTATAAGCCATTAAATTATTTGCCTTTTATTATCGTTTGAATATTTAATTCTGTTTATCAAAACTAACGTAACCTGCTAGTTATACCTTTCCAAAATAATAGCTCAAGTTTACACTGACGCTTAAGTTAATGCTCTGATCGTAGCGTGTAGGTCACCTTACGCTTGAAGAGTTACAAGTATATCCTATTTGATGTGAGAACTTGGAACCATGCTTACTTTAATATCCTCTTCCGTTACTCTTCTGAACGGAACGAAGGATCACAACATGACACGAAAGAGTCCGAGCCAGACAAGTAAGAGTGAAGCAATAGTTCAGCCATAGGGAGACTTAAGGGGATGAAAAGAACATAGTTCACCCACTCCACTTTTTGCCAATCAGATTGTGTTGACCTCGAGAAGGAGTTGACATGCTTTATGTTCACCTGCGTCTAGGGGTGTGCAAAACTAATGATGGCACGACACTACTGAACATGCCTATAATATCCGATTCGAAACTTAACGTAGAGTAAGTAGTACTACTAACTAAGCTTGAATAAAACAGTGATACCCATGGTATTACATTCTTGTTAGTCATGTGTTGTAAAACATCTGCTTTGTTTTCTACTGACAAGGTTATCTATATTAAATACAACACTGTTCGTACAGAGACGTAAAACTGACGAAAGATAATCATCTGCAAGGTATGTTGAGTAATACGGTAGGTATCACGCGCAGGTTCTCTGTAGCACACGCTCTCCGTGACGTCATGCAGTGTATGTGTAGCAGTATCCTATCTATATTAGATAGGGATAAAGAGAGAGGAAGAAGGGGATGCTACGAAGGCCTTATTAAACCCCTGCATTTTGCTAAATTCGTTTTCTCTACATAGTCTGACTGCATTTCTAAAAGTTGCACATTTTGAGAAGTCGTGCCTGTGTTACTGTTTCTTGTATATGATCTAGTTGTTCAATAAGATAGTTAACACAGGAAAAGAACTCATAATCCTGATATTCCTGCTAAATTCTGATTCAGGAGCTCAGATTTAGCTGCTGGGAATTGTTCCAGTGTTATCCAGTGTGCCCGCAAGCCATGCGGGGAAACCGATGTCACTTTTAGCGGCGTGTTCTGGCATCGTAGTCTCCAAGAGATCTAATCGGGGCACTTTGATGTAGAGGCAAACTGGCACAGAATTTTGCTGCCTGGCACCTAATTTCATCCTCCACGTGTGGAAGAGATGAAGTTTCGCGAAATAACCTCACGGGTAATGAACGGCCAACATCACAGATGGATCAGTCTGCGTTAACGGACATGCGCTAATGTCGGCACCACTCTTGGACGAGATGGAGGTGCCCCTGCACAGGGTTGAAGGCTCTGAGAATGTTTGTTGGTGCAGAGTAGCACGTCATCAGCATACTAGGCTATACTCACTTGGGAAGTCTGCTATAAAGGAGATGAAGAGCGCGGGGAATAGCACAGTCTTCAGGGACTTCGAGAAGGCCTTCTCGACACCTAGAGACACCGCAGCAGTGAAGGCTTCCTGGAACCACAGGGCATCAGTAACCACCACCCGCATAAGCTGCTCGGGAGTTTAGTGCCCAGGTCGAAATCCAAACTGATGGTCTGCGATGAATTTTAATGTCGTCTAACAGGGGGACAACCGGTTTAGGATCATCCTTTCAAGCACCTTTCAGAGGGCCGAAAGGATACCAAGAATCGTTAGTTGGAAGGATGCATCAAGTCGTTGTCGGATTTCAAAATGCAAATCACCTGGGCCTCTCTCAAAACTTCATTGTCTTTGTTTAAAGAAATGGATTGTACTAACCAGTAGCAGCATAAAGGTCGTTTCCCGAAAGAAACAGGCTGAGGGGTATTATTACCTCTGCTTCCATCCTCGTTGTCAACGGACCCTTAAACCCTACTCACACACACACACTCACTCATCCACCCACTCACTCCATCTGTGTTAAGACCGTTGCTTAAAAGAATTCCATGTGCCTTTGAGGGGTTTACAGAATCCTGATGAGTAGGCTGAGGATTTCTTAAGCGCTAATGCCAAAATGAAGAAAAATTAGGTTGCACTGCAACTGGACTTTAGGCAGTGCCGTCGGAGCTTCCAACCCTACCCCCACCCCCTGTACAGTGTGTGCGCATATACGTTGCACCTTGTCCTGCTGTCTTCAAGTGCCAATTCCGTGTCGCTTTCCCTGGCCACAGTAACAGGTACGTGTTTATATGCAGACATACAATATGTCTAAAACACTTAAAGAGAAAATACAGGAATATATTAAAGAATTCAATTCACAGCATTTTACTATTAATGGTGATATAATAGAATGCAAACTCTGTCATTCAGAAATAGGAGGGAACAAACGCTTTAACAATGTACAACATTGTCGAAGCAAATGACATTGCCAGCAGGTGCACTTGGTGGGTACAAATAAACCGGGTGAAATTATGCCCTCTACTTCATATACAAACACACAATCTGAACTTTTTGCAGATTTATGCCACATGATGATACGGCTGATAGACCGTTTAACAAGTTAACATAATCCATATTTTAAAAGCTTCATGGAAAAGTACACAAAAAGAACCGTACCAAATGCAGCAACAGTACGGAGGGGCTACTTAAAAGATGCATATGGAAAGGTATTTTATTATATGAGATTCTGTGGCTGATAATCCAATATGCGACGTAAAGCGTACTTTTTCACGAATTAGGAATTGTCTTACTGCAAATCGTAAGACACTCACCTACAGTAACTTCAAGACGTGCATGGTGATTCACTCCAAAAGTTGCATGCACAGGAGCAACTAACAATACAAATGTACAATACGAGCTCTGTTGGAAATGGATAGCATGCATATTAAAATGTACGGATGCATTGTATATTTAAACGATAATTGTGTTCATATTGTACCAAAATTGTGTTCTAAATATAGGAAAAATACAAATTGCATACAGTAGGTCTGTGTAGTATACATTGTTTGCACCGTATATATTGCATACCATAATAGGAAATACGTAAACATAGGCAGTATATGCTCTATAGTCGATAGCATTGTCATGTAGTTGTTTATTCACCCGGCTGTATGCTTGTAGCGGTCACGTGATCGTGCTTCCTTCCATCTCTGTGACTCACAGCCACGACTGTTTACATTTTGTGCGACAGATCTAATGCTTTGTGTGTAGACAACCTGAAGCAAACTGCTTTCAATATCCGCAGCCTACTGATGACAAATATGTTTTTATATGTATCACAAAGGATCATGATGTTATATTTTTTATGAGGCTTCTTCCAAAATGACGCTGGCGATCGAGAAAATGTCATTCCTTGCGTTTCCCATTCAGAGGTTTGTTGCACAATCTTTGTGTCAAGATAGAAGAACACGTATTCCAAAACTGGGTGCATAATCTCATCTTAGTACAGGTGAAAACCGATATAATTCATGAGTAATCAACTGCGTGCATCAACGTTTGCATTATCTGCTCAGTCATATCTGATGCTGGACTTCAACTTTCTCACCTTTCTCGAACCACATGACATTTTAGTTTTTTAATAAAGGAAACATAGTGAGCAGATGCCATGGCATAAACTCCACAAGTACGGTAAGGTTGCATAATTCGCGATATTTATGAATAAGTGTAGAGTAATGGCCATAAATGGACAAAAGTCATTTAAATAACGATCCAAGGACACAATTAGAATGTTCTAGAACATATTTTACCTGATTGAGAATTGGAAAGTTGTACAAATGTACTAAAAAATTGTTGAAATAAATTCTGTGACGATGGTACCTAAATGCGTGATAGGATTCCTAAATCCGTGATAGTGGTATCATAATTCATCCTAATTCTCTGATATCAAAAGCAATGACGACGTGCGTGCATTGATTCTCTTGACCTTCATCTACATTACAAAATACAAATTGTTAGAAATCAATTGAAAATGTTTTTTTTCCTTCTTTTTTTCGGCAGGGAGTTCAATGCTCACAAAATCTCGATTGTTCCATCAGATTCATTGAACAACATATTCCATGGCCATTTCCTTTCTCAGCATTTCTCAACAACTCCTGAGAAAAGAAAGTAGAATTTTTCAGCTAAGTTGGATACTTCAGAGCTACTGCTATTGGAGAGTAAAACCATGACAGGAAACTGAACTTTGTATCACAATATTAGGGGTATCACGGAATTAGGCACCTTTACCCCACATTATACGAGTATGTAACTTCTGTAATCATCCTAAATAAAAAGTACAAGCAAGAAAATAGTTATTTTGAACAACAGTTCCAACCGTTCATGTTCCCCAAAAAGGCGTGGCTTATAGTATCAGGCGTGTTCAAAATCAACATGTTGCAGCGTAAAGCTTACGTTTTAATTTCTAAGAAGCTTGGGAGCGTGAATATTTTGTTTTACGAAATGACAAAGCCCATGACCTCTTCTGCTCAATTGATATTAACTATATTAAGCAATATAAACTAGATACTCATGAATGATGTTCTAATATTATGGAGAATCTTCTCAAAGAATTCAAGATTAGGTTTCCAAATATATTATCAATGGAAAATGAAATGTGTTCATTCACCGATTCCATCTTATTCAAGGCCTCTCTCCAATATTCTGGAATTAGAGCTGATTCGCTTACAAAACAGTACTCCAATTAAAATGGCACGTAAAAACGGCATTGGACTATATGAATCATTGTTTGATGTAAACTTTCCCATGTTACGTGATTTCGCAGCACAATGTATGCCGATATTTGCATCTACTTGTAATGGCGAAAAATTTGTTTCAAAACTCTGCGGCTGGATATTTGTTAGTTCGCAATGTTTGCCTCGGCTATGATTCTTATCTCGTGAGTTGTAGATCGTTTGTGAAATAATTAATTCTGAATTAATTGCTCTTGCGAACGTTTAGTTCCTCGCCACATATATAATTGTTGTTTACAGCTTGGTGTTACCTCTCGCAACCATATGCCCTCGCGTGAAATTGCTTATTCGCGGCACTGACTTTCCCGATTATTTTAGGAATCGTGTTTCCTAACAGTGTTATGAATTTAGGCGCCCTTATGAATTTTCGAGACTGTGGGGATTCGAACTTGAGGCCTTCTGAAGTTGTGCGGATTGGGCCAAGTGAGATTCTATCGAAATGAGCCGTGTGAGGCTTCCGTCGGAGTGAGCCCTCTGACACGCGCATCGCAGTTTTGTTCACGACTTTACCCTTTGATTTTCCATCTCCTATTGACAGTTCGACGATTTTCATTGGTTGACATCTATACTAAACTTGTCATTTCCAGATTGCCACCTATGAGTGCTTCTTGTCTCATCCTGCGTCTTTAAGGGGTTTTTCACGCTGAGTGCACAAGCGTCACTATTAAAGTGGACAATAGTTTTTAAAGGTTTTGGCAAGGTCTTTGTTTTCACTGTTTGGCGACTTTGCGTTAATGGTTGTTTCAGGTTACAAGCCTGTGCAGCCTTTTTCTACTTTTCAGATGCATGATTTTGCTGAATATTATTGTCATACACGTTTGTTCATGTCGCTATTCTTATAATTCTCCGTATTTGAATATTGTTAATTTTCTTATTATTAATATTATTGGCCTCAGGTTATTATTAGTATGATCATTATTAATAGTTATTACTAGGTCGATTGAGCCCGTCACAACTTAACCAGGTTAATAACACTGCGCATGTTCGTCTCACAGACGATCACGGTATGTTGAGTAATAGGGTAGGTATCACCAACTAGATGCGCAGTAGACTTCTGTGCTAATGTCGTCAGCTGTTGTAGAAGTCACTAGCCGGGCGGCGAGCCCCTTGCTCTGATGGAAATGAGTGTTTATGAGGACTATACTGCTCGCAAAAGTTAAAGGCATGTGAACGCTGGCCAATGCTCAAGCAGAGCGCTGTTGCCAAGCGTATTGCGTGTACCGGCAGAGGGTCTGTACACAAGTTTGTGTGAAATGCATGCACCACATTCGGCAGCGCTGGTAGGAGGGGCAAGCGCAGGATTCACTGTAGTCCGCAGTACGCCCCGCCTCCATATGCCTTTAAGTTTTGCGAAGATTATAGTGATGGTATAGCTCGCGGAATCGTTTTAGAACCCTGAAACATTTAAATGTGAGTCACCTACGTTCAGTAGCAGTATATCTTTTGGGATCAAAATGTAATGACATAATTCAGAATTGTTTTTCTCCAATCTGGGGTCTAGACAGATTTCATGATCATCCCTTACCAACTACCGTGAATCGAGAATAACATCCTAAGCTTCTTGGATGCAGTTGCTCCGAGTCTGAGAATTATCCACGGGATATTAGCGTTACATTAAGTGCAACGGTGATCAGTGAAATTGAAAGTAATGAGAGGAGAGGAAGAAATAGGGGAAGAGGAAAGAAACTCAGCATGCCAGCACCACGAGTCAGCGAGCCAGTCCGAAACATTCAGATTCACCCAGGACACATGACTGCTTTTCCTCATAGTTATTCACAAAAAGCTTTCTATTTCGTTTTTATTTTTTGTACTAAACATTCGCCAATTCAAGTTTCAATATCCATTTTTCAGTAGGTAGGCATGGATATACAGCAGAGTCAGATAATATTAAACCTTTTATAAATGTTCACAAAAATACGAAGTTCTAATGTTTCAAAGTACTACTTAAACCTTTGGTAGATATAAAATGCTATTGCAAATGTTTCTAATGAGTTAGTGCGAAAAATAAAGGTTTTCTATGAATAACTTCATGTTTTACGGAGATAACATTATTTTTGATAGTATATTTATTAGTTTTTAACTTTTCTTGGCTGTATTAGATTCGGTTGTGAACTAAGAGGACTTTACAGGTTATTCACAGAAACTTTTATATATATCGTGTGTATTTAATTTATTCCCACATCTCAAAATATATGAGGTTTTAATGAGGTTTCTAAAAAGGATGGTTAAATGGGTTAAATACTAAACATGGTATTTAACTTCAGCACCTTCCAAAGATGCAACACGAGTATTTTCAAGAAAATCTCTCCACCCTAAACTATACTTTTTATGAAAAATGTTTCGTTATCGCTTTATCTTCTGAAAATAGCCCTAACGATTTTTATTTAAATACATATGTTTAAGATATAAGTATGGCAAACAAAATGTATATCTTGAGTTTTATGGGACTACACTCTGTAGACCTCTCACTCTGTATGACTTTTATATAATTGGTAAACATTAGAGACAAATTCTTACTACACAACGTATATAGATCTCCGACAGTTTCTATCAAATGAAAAAAATTGTAGCGTTAACCATTTGTGAGACATTCTTTTTATTTCTTTAAATTGATACTTATATTTCTTCACATGGTAAGTCGCTACACGTTTATTCCTCTGGTCGTGCAAAGAGCATGGAAATTAAAAGGCAATTACTCAGGGACCTGCTTTTAAATATTGCTGTAGCCTACTGTTTGTTCTGTGACGAAGTGTGTAATGAAAGTTTATCTCTATATGTGGTGTGTGTGTGTGTGTGTGTGTGGTTTGTGTGTGTTAGGTGTGTGTGTGTGTTAGGTGTGTGTGTGGTGTGTGTGGTGTGTGTGGTGTGTGTGTGCGTGGTGTGTGTGGTGTGTGTGTGGTGTGTGTGTGGTGTGTGTGTTGTGTGTGTGTGTGGTTTGTGTGTGTTAGGTGTGTGTGGTGTGTGTGTGTGGTTTGTGTGTGTTAGGTGTGTGTGTGGTGTGTGTGTGGTGTGCGTGGTGTGTGTGTGGTGTGTGTGTTGTGTGTGTGTGTGTGTGGTTTGTGTGTGTTAGGTGTGTGTGGTGTGTGTGTGTGTTAGGTGTGTGTTGTGTGTGTGTGTGGTGTGTGTGGTGTGTGTTGTGTGTGTGGTGTGTGTGGTGTGTGTGTTAGGTGTGTGTGTTAGGTGTGTGTTGTGTGTGTGGTGTGTGTGTTAGGTGTGTGTTGTGTGTGTGTGTGTTAGGTGTGTGTTGTGTGGTGTGTGTGTGTGTTAGGTGTGTGTGGTGTGTGTGTGTGGTTTGTGTGTGTTAGGTGTGTGTTGTGTGTGTGTGTGTGGTTTGTGTGTGTTAGGTGTGTGTGTAGTTTGTGTGTGTTAGGTGTGTGTGGTGTGGTGTGTGTGTTGTGTGGTGTGTGTGTTGTGTGTGTGTGTGGTTTGTGTGTGTTAGGTGTGTGTGGTGTGGTGTGTGTGTTGTGTGGTGTGTGTGTGTGGTGTGTGTGTGGTGTGTGTGGTGTGGTGTGTGTGTGGTGTGTGTGTGGTGTGTGTGTGGTGTGTGTGTGGTGTGTGTGGTGTGTGTGTGGTGTGTGTGTGTGGTGTGTGTGTGGTGTGTGTGGTGTGTGTGTGTGGTGTGTGTGTGGTGTGTGTGTGTGTGGTGTGTGTGTGGTGGGTGTGGTGTGTGTGGTGTGTGTGTGGTGTGTGTGTTGTGTGGTGTGTGTGGTGTGTGTGGTGTGGTGTGTGTGTGTGTGGTGTGTGTGGTGTGTGTGGTGTGGTGTGTGTGTGGCGTGTGTGTGGTGTGGTGTGTGTGTTGTGTGGTGTGTGTGGTGTGTGGTGTGTGTGTGGTGTGTGGTGTCTGTGTGGTGTGTGTGTGGTGTGGTGTGTGTGGTGTGTGTGGTGTGTGTGTGGTGTGTGTGTGGTGTGTGTGGTGTGTGGTGTGTGTGTGGTGTGTATGTGGTGTGGTGTGTGTGTGGTGTGGTGTGTGTGTGGTGTGTGTGGTGTGTCTGGTGTGTGTGGTGTGTGGTGTGTGTGTGGTGTGTGGTGTCTGTGTGGTGTGTGTGTGGTGTGGTGTGTGTTGTGTGTGTGTGGTGTGTGTGTGTGGTGTGTGTGTGTGGTGTGTGTGTGGTGTGGTGTGGTGTGTGTGTTGTGTGGTGTGTGTGGTGTGTGTGTGGTGTGTGGTGTCTGTGTGGTGTGTGTGTGGGGTGTGGTGTGTGTGGTGTGTGTGGTGTGTGTGTGTGGTGTGTGTGTGTGTGTGTGTGTGTGTGTGTGTGTGTGTGTAATGGTCTGTAGAGTGAAACAGGAATTGCCATATGGATGTAACACACACGACTTGTTTTTTATTTAATTTAGGAGACCTCAAAATGCACATTTCCTTTGAAATAATATTCCTCAGCCTCAGAGCAGTAAAAACTATTTAAAACACGTCTCTAGCAATCTACTAGGAAATGGCGTGATTTGTCACTTTCCTGCATCTGGTTCTTATCAAGTACCATGATTTGTGTTTTATGTTCAAAACAAAAAGCTCAAAGCTTTCATAGAGCCAACAGAATTGACAACGTTCTAAACGGGAATGGCTGCATTCTTTCATCATTGTCTTTAATTTCCTGTTATTATATCCGAGAAGAGATACGCTACCACATTTTTCGGGTCTTGACAAAAGAAGGCAGTGGCATGCTATTGAACTTAGCTTGCTGTGGGCAAGGAGAGGAACTGATATGACGGCTTCCTCATTTGTCCTGACCCAAATACAGCCCAAAGCTTAAGAACATAATCCCCGGGTCGTTCGATTCCAAAGGGACCTACCGCGATGCGCTCATATCCTTGGGATCTAAGTCCTTTCAAGAGCTTAGGGAAGTGGCAGCCCATTTACAACATATGGGACCCCTTACGTCCAGGGATGTGGAAGCCCGTTCTTCTGTCCAGAGCACCACGCTTAATTAATTTTACCATCCTAGCAGCGAAGTTCCCCTTTTTGCTTAGGAAACCACATTACGTGCAAGCCGCTAAATTCAAATTCTCTGTGTCACATTGAACTATATACATTCGACCAATACACACGTTTTCTCTGCGTGTAGAAAACTTTTTGTCGATAGCCCCTGAGGTAAAACTCTATAAAACTTCGTTAAATTTTAATCTCACTGCATAAAACAAACTTTTCTGACAGTAAGAATATTTTTATGTGTATTTACAGCTCTCATGTGCTATTTATATAGTTATGTAACTCTTTCGCTGCCAACGAGGGCATATCCCTCGGAGACTTAGATTTTTGCAGTAATTTGCGATTCCGTTTGGATTTATGACCCAACATTTTTTGAAAAAGACCTATAAGATTACTTAATTCTTTTCAAATCACATACTAATTACAAAAAATGACCTAACACCAAGATTAGTATATTAAAATTAGTGTACGGAACGATATAAATTACTTTATCATGCTTATAGCTCCTATAAAAGAGAAAAAGTAGGAATAAGAGTAAGATAACTTAGAAAAATATATTTAAACATATTTTTTGGTTCTTCTAGTTTGAAGAATCTGACAGGAAAATTATTTGTTAAGCAGGTGTAGCAAAACTGTGGTATTAACTATTTTTATTTCTCAGATTATACAACATTAATTGCGAATGAAAAGGACTTCACGACAAAAGGACACGCACAATAACAACCTGACTGTATACACTCATTAACGTGAAAAAGGAAACACCCACCTGTATCATCTCTAGTTTGGGACATCAATGCATAGCACTAAGTAAGGGTATTTGCTTCCCTGCCAATAAAGATCTCTCCATTCACAAATCCTTTTCAGACTAACCATTGCATAGGAATGTGAAATTTTCCGAAGAATGCAAGTAAAGAATTGTAATTGTAACTGTAATTTTATTGAGGCTTTTATTATTTTATCATACAGACAATGGCATCGTCACAATAAAAACATATTTAAAAAGAAACATTTGTCATATTTAAATAGTCGTCAATAACATAAAAAGGATTTAAAACTAGTCAATTATAGAACCTTTTTTTTAGAAATAGGAAGTGGTAACGTGTGATATTCAGATGGTATTTTGTTGCATAACTTTAGGCCCAATATTAGATAACTTGAACCCATCTTATTTAATCTATAATTAGGAATATCTAAATTCATATTGTCCTTGTATTATGGGTATGCTCGTCACAAACTTTCCAGCCCCAATAGTACAGGGAGAATCTATGGCTCACAGCAAGTATAATGAACTGTAAATTATATTGTTATGTTTGCATATTATTTGGAGGAGCAAGTGAATGGGATGAGATTGACATAAGTTGCGTAAAGTTTTTCATTGAAGGGCGCGAAAACACCAAGTTTCCAAAACAATATATCAAACAGCGAGCTTTTTCATCTTGTTAGAAAATGTAGAATCGATCATGCCTTATCAGAAAAAGCACAACGCATCAGTAAGTCGCGACAAACGATTTATTGAAGTTTAATCCAAATGGTATGTTACCTAGGTAAACGAGAACTTGCATTCATGGGCACGACGTGAATGAAGCAGGCGCGGCTCCTCAGGGTAGGCAGGGTGGGCAGTGCCTGCCCTACCGTAATACATCAACAAATAATGCTTAGCTATGATTCTGCATTTTATCATTTAAACCGTCATTTTCCCTGAATTGTAGTTCAAGAAAAGTTTTCTCGGTTATAATGACCAGCGCACGGTTAAATCCTAGAATCTCAATTCCGATTCATCAAAACTGCGCTGCGTGTTTGAAACGCGCGGCAGAAATGAGACGCATGGAACTGGGTACTGGAGAGCCGGCTGGTTTAACCCCTGCCGGCTTGGCCCCCTTTCCTCAGTACGAGGCTCTTGATCATGGATAAGGAAATATTCCGTCTGTATACGCACTCCGAGCATGCGTAGACGCGTCTGCCAGCATTCAGAAAACTTAGCCGGCTCAAATTCGAATTTATACGACTTTTTCCGAACAGTCTCATACTCCACGAACGAAGATCTCAGAGATCCGAATAATTTCGTTGTCACTCTGTGCTAGTATTATTGTGTATTGTGGTGATGGGAAATAAATACCTTTTGCCTGTAAGTACTTAAAGATTAGGGGGCTGTGTTTGTATTTTACTGAATGTTATAATACCAGTGTGTTGTATGACCGACTTAATTAGTGAACTATTACAAAGTCCGTTTTCGCGGCGCACTGACAATGAAAAGAGGAGTGTTTTAGCTATTTAACACAATGCTACAGTCAGACATTTTTTCAATTTCTTCATTTATTTTAGTTTTGGCGGTAATTCGTCCGTAAGTCACACTCATTCACTCTGCACTTATTAAACAATCAAACAATATATTGTTTGCGTTATCCGGAATGACTTCGCCCCCTTTATTTCGGATAAACGGGGTTCTACTGTATTATTATTATAATTATTATTATAATAATAATTATAATAATAATTGTTATTATAATAATAATTATTATTATAACAACAACAACAACAACAACAACAACAACAATAATAATAATAATAATAATAATAATAATAATAATAATAATAATAATAATAATAATAATAATAATAATAATAATAATAATAATAATAATAATAATAATAATAATAATAATAATAATAATAATAATAATAATAATAATAATAATAATAATAATAATAATAATAATAATAATAATAATAATAATAATAATAATAATAATAATAATAATAATATATTATTATTATTATTATTATTATCATCATCATCGTCATCATCATCATCATTATTGTTATTGTTACACTTTGCCTACCCTAAAATTTTGACTGCGAGCCGCCACTGGAATGAAGACTCTCCTATCAAAGGCAATTATCTTGAATTCTTGAGCACGAAGAACAGTTCATAAGAGAGAATTTGGAATCCATCTCAGGATTTAAAGGAACTTCGCGTAATATTAAAAAATGATCTTATTCAATATAACTCAGAAAAAAAATATAGAAATTAGGAAAGAAATCTCAGCTTGTGGAATTTAAGCACTGCAGTAGACAAATCACTACTGAATGAACTCTCTAGAATCAGAAGATTGGGGATCGTATACTAAAGTATTGGCTGCCAGAAAATAATGTATGGAGTTAATCCTTAGAAAACTAAGGTAAGCCTCAGACTCCCCAGTCAGTGATGACTAGCTTTGCCACCGGTTCCATCTAGAAAGGAACCTTCAAAGATCGAAGTGACGCATGATCGTGTTGGCACGTGAAAACTGACCTCCCACGTGGTCATAATTTGGAGTTTAAATACTCGAAATTTGTTTACGAAGTAGCTTAGCCAATAATTTGTCAATAATAAGTTGACTGCATGTATAGGACCGGAGCATGACAACTATGCAAGGTGATCTTACAGGAAGTTACTCGTACTTTCATGTATGCGAACAGGAAATCGCATTCCGGACTTTAATAAATTATGTTCCGAATATCTGAATTCTATAAATTTATACTTAATCAAAAGTTTACAAAACTATCATCGTCACGATATTTAACCTATAGTACTTTGATTAATCTCGTTAGAGCTGTTTTTGAGAAAAACGAAATGGTTTCCTAATTAAGGATAGTTTTGGATGGGGGACTTTCTAATATCCTTGCAAGGCGCTGAACTTAAATACCAAATTTGGTAGCGTTTCTGACGTTTTGTTTCTGAGTTATCTTGTTGTCTATTGGTCCCTCACTCCTTCTCTCTCCCCGTTCTCCCTCCTAATATGTGTGTGCAAGCACCTTTCTAAAAGTTACTGTTTGGGTGGGAAGGGGTACCAACGTAACCCAAAAGCACGTATTTTCGGTGAAATCTACACATGGAATTGTTGCTCAGAATATAATATTCCACCACCTACCACAAGTTACTGGTAAAGAAAGTGAAAAGCCTAATTTGGTATAACCTGCTTTCTTAAGAATCTGTAAATTAAGAAGTCTAAAACATGTAACTCTACATTTTGCTGTTATGCCAAAGTATGTCGATTTTGTAGTAAGTAAGAAAATATTTATTCTGACAATTCTAATTATACAGAGACACGCTTAGTCTACTACAATAATAAAACAAATATTACTTCTAACAAAGTTTCCCACCATTACCTTAGCTACTGGTTGCCTGCTGAAAATGTACACAGTTTATTTCTCCCTCTTGGAGTTGCTTATTCCTATTAGTTCCCTTAAATTTAACATTTTGTTTTATATTGGGGAAAGTTATTATGACCCCTATTTATCTTTACTCCTCATTACCATTTTCCCTTTTCTCTATTTACCTACTCATATTTCTTTTAATCATTTTAACCTTATTTGTCCTAAATCTTTTCTTGCTTTCTCCATATATTCATCTGATCTTGAATTATAAATTTTCCTCACTTTTAACTCGAATGGAACATCTTTCCATTTTTTGGGTATTAAATTCTCTTCTTCTTTCCGTACATTCCAAAATATAGTGGCATTTTTCATACAACCTACCGCATTTCTACACCTCCCCCCCTCCCCCTGTTCATCGATATCATGCCACATAGATTCAGTACCCTTGGCCTAGCCCATGTACATATTCTGGCCTCTTTATACATCGATGTATTTTTCTCTCTCCCACACTCCATTTTTAAAAATCTATAACCTATTAATAACCTTTTTCATTAAAGCTACTTCCCTTACTTTTATTGTTTGTTTCTGTACAGGTTTCCCCATTCCTATTTCTTCCAATACGATCTCTATTTTGTGTATCCAAGTTTGTTTTTCCCCCATTTTCTCCTGTACAACCATGCGTTGTTTTAATATATCCTTTTCCTCCAACAAATTTATTCTACACCAGTCATTAACTGCTCTTTTAACCATTTTACCGTTTGCTCCACTGTCCCTAATTGTGCCTATGCTACTCCATTTGGTGAGCTCCTTGGTAACTCCATTATTATTTTACGTAACTTCCTTTGTATTGCGTCTATATTTCCCAACCATCTTCCAACTCCCATATCTCTGATGCATACAACATCCTTGCTTCTGCCACAGTGCTGTATAGCCTTTGTAGCCACGTAATTTTCATTTCTGATATTTTTAACACATGCTCCAATTACCTGTATTGATTGTTCCCCTTTGCCAATACATTTTTCTTCTGTTCACCCCAATCCCCTGCACTGTTGACCCAAACCCTAGGTAGTAAATTTTTCTCACTACTTCCAACTCTGTTCCTTCCCAATAGCATTTTTCGAACTTGCTTAATTTATATCCTTTCTTAAAGATCATAATTTTTGCGATGTTGTAAAAAATTGAATAGCGGTCTGTGAGTACGAATGTGGTGAGTTAAATAAAGTTGATAAAATCCAGCCCTGATGGAGAATACATTTATATTTACACCACGACGGAAGATACCTAACTATTGTTACATTTTTCCGCATTTACTGTATAAAACGGACAAAAAGCGATAGAAAGAAATATATTCTCCACAATGTGAAACTACCTTTCGTAAAAACAGATGTTTTACAAATCTGATATTGTGTGTTTTAGAGTATATGCTCTGATAAATTAAGGCTAATCCTTATCGTTCACTCATTGGCGACTGCACAATCAAAAATTATAATAGTAAAAATCAAACATTACCTATATTCGCTCATTCTAGCGAATTTATTTCCCCGTGTTTTAATCCCCCATTTGTCCGCATTACGGCATTATGAAATGGTTTTTGCATGCAGTTTTGTAAGTTAATGACAAAATGGAACAGAACAACCTCGGGTAAATGCTTGTGGAGAATTCAAATGGTTTTTGTCATGCGGAAACAATAAAATATTACGTGCAACTATATATTTAGCACTATACTTCCAGGTGAATAAAATGTACCTAATGGTTTAACGATTGCACTCTGGCGTGCCATAAATGTACCAGTGAATAACTCCAAATACAGGTCGAAGTGAAATGATCCGTCAGACTTTAACAGCGAATTTCTCATGTTGTGAATAACAAGAAAGCCTAATACCAAAATGTTGAAAAGTTCATAGTTGTCTAGAAAAAACTATTTTTATCAAACAAATTTATAATCACCTGGCTGAATTATTATTGATTGAAGGTTCTTGACTTATGGCTATATTCATAGAAAATTGAATAAATGACAACTCCTTCCTTTGGCGTATTTCAATAGATTCAACGGTTTTTGTGTAAATTAAATGTAAAAGAACCCACAATTTGTTACCTTTGTGTTGCAATATATTGTGGGTTTGTGGGTTCCACGTTACAATAGAGTACTTACGCCTTACAATACAGCTGAATACTGGAACATGCAATTGGAGCTAGCAAACTGGAAAACTGTGTTGTCACCTTTAAGTTTTATAGTAAATTATGCATAGGGTCACCACCCTGATCCATATGCTTTCAAAGGAGTAATGTTAATAATTCCAATCTTTTCAGAGACAAGTACCTGTAGGCCTTTTTTTAAAAATTCTCTTTCTGGAATTCAATGGGCCTCAAACTATGTATTGCCAGTAAAATCTCGATATAAAATGTTTTATTCGAATACATCATTTGCTTTTACTATACGTAAGTGGAAGATAAAGTAAAAATGAAAATGGAGAGAATATCTTCGACAATTCAAACCAAATGTGCATTTCCTTAGCTTCTTTCCGTTACGAAAGTTTTAGGTATACGGTTAACATGTGCTATCTGGTTAAGGCAGCTTTTTAAGTACATTTTCCCCGGAGTTTTCCTTAACCTGAGCGGGAAATGTCGTAACTTTCGGCTGCCTTAGGACTCAGGGCTCATTTGAGATTTTATTTCAAAGATTTTAAAAGGTGATACGCGCTACAAAGAAACTTTTACTGGGAGATTCAAACCTGCTGGGTCTTTAACGCCTTAACTAAGATGTACTTTCATTTTTATAGTTTTAGGTAGTTAAATATTTGGCATGTAGCATTTACATGTATCTGCTTATGCATTCTACAAATTTAGCACCGGGGTGAAAGATGCATGCATCGCATGGTTTAGGTCTCAAGACTACTCATGAGTTGCAAAGCTACCCCAGTCCTTATTTTCACCCTTTACTTACAGAATGGATCCCCGAAACGCCGGGTGTATCAGGTTAGATTTATGTAAAACTAATAGTGATTTTTCAGAATCGCAAATCAAACAATAGTGAACATAGAACATAATTTGTCACATGTTCATTGAACAGGTTAAATGCAGTCAGTAAGTTCAATTTTAACCCATAATATAAAGGCTACCTTTGAAAATACCAGACATTAGTCCCTGATAGGCCTTACTTTAAAAATAGATGCTATAGGCAAGATTATGACCTAAATAGCTCTATTTGAATCAACAAACTATATCTTTGCAACGTAATATTTTTATCATTACTGTGTAACCACTGCACGTACCTGAATCATAGATTGTGCTAGTGGTAACATTGGAATTGGTTCCAGATATGGAATTATCGGTTCTAAGATCATTCAAATTGATTCTATCCGAATATCATGCAGCCCATCCCCATCAAATCAAACACATCCCCAAAAATTAGCATTCACGTTTTGGCTAACCGTGAAGGTGTGCTTTTTCTTTATTTTTGTATGTTAACGAGCAGCATTTCGAAATTAGGTGTATTTCGTGGAAACATCTGTGCAGGAATACAGAAAATGTTCAATAATCATAACTGTTACAATGCAGACCTAGGTATACGCGAAATATTTCAAACACCAAACACTGTGGGTTATTCATTCTTCTTAAGTTCTTCCTAAGGAATGGTATGAAAAAAAGAAGGAAACAAATAACAAGCACTCTAGAGAATTCTGTACCACCATTTTCAACCATTTCCAAGTGGACCATATAAATGCGTTCCTGAAAGCTTGGAAGACCGAAATCTTTCACCACAGAAATCGCAATAATACAACATGGTTATGATGAATCGCCAAATGGTGTTCGAAATTGTTCGGTTTTCTGATGTTAACGATGTCCTGCTACGATTATCTTTCCCGTTGGAAAATACCAGATGCAAGGGAACTCATTACATTAATTTAAATCACTGGTAGATCTCGGTATTTGGAACACATTTTGTATCTGCTGTTTTTATCTCGGGCCATTTCCTACGGAGATATTTTAGTTTTGTCTAAAACAAGCTGTGGGGATGTCACTTTCACTAGGTCAGTAAATAAACAAACACCGCATTGTGGTGTTTCGTGAGCGTAAACAAATACCATACCCTGTCCTTCCATGTTTACTGTGCGAGTGTAGGCCAATCAGAATCGTTATCTCGCAAAACATTACACTATCCTGCGTCGTGTGTACAAGCGATCGACATGTTTACATCCAGAAACTGGTTCAGATCCGTGACCAACCTCAACGCAACGTTGCCGACTTCACGTCTCAAAAAGCTATGCGAAACCTTCCTTTAATTTTTTTAAGCGATTAATTATTTCGAAACCTTATGTGATGTCCCATAATTACTACCGAAACTCTGTCAGAAATAAGTTACTCTACGCATCTTGAAAGTAACAAACTATTATCTTTGTACATTCTCGTGGAATTACGCCTCCAATTTGGAACTAAACCATTTATTTTTCCGAAATCGGCTGATCAAAGAATAAAGTGCCATTAGATTTTTTTTTGGTATGCTTTCATGAAGCACATATTAGAAAAAATGTAATAAGTTCCCTTCTACCCGGTATATCACAGGAGCATGCTATTCTGACGTACTGGAGCAAAAGAAGACCAAGGTACTCGAGAAAAGACTAAGTTGCGCAACGAAGGAAGTTATTTTCCAACACCACGCCCTCAAACATGAGTTGTAATGGCGCAAATCAACGAAGTGGAGTATAATTTGCTGCCGCATGCATTTTAGTTCTCTGGCTTGGTTCCATTGGACTTCTATCTGTTGTCAAAACTGAGAGTGCTTTATTGGAAAGAAATGTTCATCCATTGAGGAACTTTAAAGCGCCAATTGAGGCGTATTTTGTTGTTCTGGAGGAACCTGACTTTCATGACAGGATAAAGGTCATGGTGTAATATAGCTGGACTCAGTGCATTGGTGTCATAAGATATTATTATATCGGCGGCACCATGTTAAGCTCCATTTCGATGGCTTCGAATGATCTTGGTAATATTGGCATTTTAAACACCCGCATTTAAAAACGCACAACTGGTATTCCAAGGAAAAGAAGTACCTAAACCAGAATCTATAATTAAAATAAGAAACATGAGAAACTCTTTATGGGCATGTGAACAATGTTGACCGCCGGTAAATGTAATGGAAATAAAAAGAAAGCAAACATATTTCCCAAGGGTCACATGTAATAGAAGGCAAAAAGGGAGAATGTAACCACCATCAAAGCAGTTCATTTTGACGTTGAACAGTGACCTTGTAAAAGAGGAACGCGGAAAACGTGTTTC
The DNA here is from genome assembly GCA_030765045.1 of Tenodera sinensis. NCBI lineage: Eukaryota > Metazoa > Arthropoda > Insecta > Mantodea > Mantidae > Tenodera > Tenodera sinensis. The sequence continues at coordinate 167,504,224 of CM060962.1, forward strand.
TTTTTTCATTCTCCTCGCCAGTCGCTTTTCAGAAACCACCTCCAGCTACCTTGCACCCTCTCGTCAAAACAGTCCACGAACCACGAAAGGAAATTGTTTCCGACTTTTCCGGCCAAATCTGAGCTTGAGTTAGTGAATTTTTGTGCTAGTCTACTTCTTCCCTTCTGCCCAGTGGGCTGCACCGTTGTTAGAAGTATCTGTCTGTGTATAATATAGCCCATGGAAAACTTTATTTTCTCTGTTAAATACACCAAATAATACAGATCTTGTGAAGCTCGTTGACTCTCTGGCAGAGAAGGTAAATTAATTACGGCCTGTATTATTAAGTTATCTTCGTGGATTGTGTGCTTTCCTTTTATTGTCTTTATCACAATGTAGCTACAAATGTCAAGAATTCTGCAAACATTTACCTCATGGGATATTTACAGAATAGTCCATAGGCAAAATAAAAATGTGGTAACGCAAGAATTGCTTCTATTTATTTTTCTGTAATTTTTGCATCGGCACTGATACTGTATAAAAAACAAAAGAACTTCCGTAGAAATAACTAAGAAAAATCTGATGTACTGCACTCACATGACTTTCTCTACTTTTGTACTAACCATTCTTACAAACTCTTATTCTTACATCTTCTTCGTGTTAGCTGAGAAACATTTGCGGAAATTATCTTATTACGTATTTCCTCGTTGTAGGTGCAAGGGGAATATGGGAATACAGTAGGCTTTGAGCGACAGTCAAATGTTTTAATTCCGTTTACTTTGCACGACTAACATAATACATGAACAACGATGTTCCATTTGACGAAAGTTTCTAAAACTCACACAAAACAACAAGGTGTATCGCTGAAATGGTTCACTCTATAAAAAATGTAGGTATTTGCACAAAAATTGTCTTGGCAATATCTATATTTTTGTATAGATTTGGTTTATCTCTTACGGTTTACCAGTTATGCGAAAGTCACCCAGAGTAAACAGGACTGCATAGGCTATAGCCAGAAAATTTAAAATATATATTGCGTTTGCCATAAAATATCTCAAATATATGGTATTTTAATCCAAATCGCCAGAGCGTGTGCGAAGTGTTTTGGTTTCTTGTCTTGTTCCTGGCCCTCGTGACCTAGCTGTCGACGGACCTTCAAACTCTAAATACTCATTCACTCACTCACTCACTCACCCACTCACTCACTCACTCACTCCCTCACTCACTCACTCACTCGCTCACTCACTCACTCGCTCACTCACTCACTCACTCGCTCGCTCGTTGTTCTGTTCTGTTTTTTGTGTAGGCTATATAACTAGTTGTTCCAGTTCAGAAACTTTGCAATAAACATTGTAGAGTTCATTATTGTATAAAGAGAAAAATAAAGAGCACTATAAAAATGAAATCAGCGGATACTGTGTCCTGGTATTTACTCTAAATGCCAGGATAATACTGCGAATTGTACTTTTGTTTTTTTATTTCTTTATTAATTTTCCTAGTAGGTAGGCGAATGCTGCAGAGTTTAGAAATATAATGTTCTCTTATTTTCTGTCATTTGCTTATCATGTTTCAGGGTTTAACGGATCAGACGAGTGGACGGCGGGTGAGAAGTATAGCGGTGGGGTAAGATTTGTGGAACTGACTGCCCTGGCGTTCGGTGTGTGACGGAAGCCCAGTGACCTCCCCGTGGGGAGAGGTAGGCCTATGGAGGGTCCCGGCAGCATCAGGATATAACACCTGGAGGCCAGCCTCCGAGAAGCTGGTCGCTATCTGCGTCCTTCCCTTCGCCCCTTCCTTACGAAGTTTCCAAAAGGACAATAGTCGACCTAAGTGCCAAAATCTTCCTTCGCTTCCTAACAACTAACATGATTATTTGATTCCTTTTTTTATCGTGACATTCATTTCCTTAAGTATATGATGATACAACTTGATGTGGTATGTTAAAGTGGTTTACAAAGTATGATTTTTAAATGGCATTTCAAGAATTCTCCAAAAATTCTGCTTTTCTAAATAAAAGGTAATATAAATAAATGTCACATTTTATTTCCTTTTCGTTTATTCATTATTTTATAAAAAAAGAGTGCAAATATTTGGACTTGCCAGCTCAGGGAAGGAGGCTCTAGATTGTGAAGTCCAGCTGAAATTGAAATCTGTTAAAAAGTCTGATGTGTTGCACTTACATGACTTTCTCTACTCTTGTATTTACTATTATTACAAATCCTTATTTCTTTATCTTCTTCATGTTAGTGGAGATAAACGTTTGCAGAAATTATCTTATTGCTGGTCACTACATGAAGGCTTTAAAATCCCATTCTATATGCACGGCCAAGAGATGAAAACGTGAATAACGACCTTTCGTATGAGAAAAGTGTGAGTATTGCAAAGCTCACAACAATAACAAGGAATATCTCCGAAATGGTTTACTCCACAAACACAAAAAAATGCATTTGGACGTAAATTGTGTTTTAACGAGATCTACTTTTTCGAGTAGTGAGACATGGTGTATCTCTTACGGCTTTCCACTAAGCGAAAGTCAGCAAGAGTAAACAGGACTATATGGGCTATAGCCAGAAAATTCAAAATATACATTTCATTTGCCATAAAAGATATTAAACATATGGCATTTAATCAAAATCGACAGTCATTCTTTCGAGAAAATCTAAATTTTCAAAAAGTTCTTCATGTAAAGGGTAATTCAGGGTAGAGGAATTTTCTTCAAAATCTTCGTATCGCATCCTGGAAAGATATTAAACTTAAATACCAAATTTGGTTTTTAACCGACTTTTCGTTTTTGAGTCATGCTGCTCACAGACAGACACAGACAGACAGACAGACAGACAGACAGACAGACAGACAGACAGACAGACAGACAGACAGACAGACAGACAGACAGACAGACAGACAGACAGACAGACAGACAGACACACACACACACACACACACACACACACACACACACACACACGGACCTTATTCTAAAATTGCTTTTCTTTATTCAGGGGACATCAAAACATATGTCTGGTGAAACCTCGACATTGAATTTTTAGGTGGAATACAGTACTTTCCCTACTTACTATACGTAGTAGAGAAAGTAATAAATATTGGTGTACTTTAAGCTGGGCATAATCATGGTTTTTACCAGGGGTAACGTTTTACGCCCTCTAGCACGATCACCCCTGCATTATAAACACCTCCATCGTTGCGTAGGTCGTCATGATGCCGTAGGGAAAATCACGATCATCACGGTTAGTTACGCACCTCCATAATGCACCGGAGAGGTTTACTAAAACCAAAGCACGAATATTAAGCCTCTTTTAATCCTTGACCCGCAGGCTTGAATATCTCAGTGGATAAATAAGGTAAATATACAGATAAAGACAATAATCCGCTTAAAAAGCGAAACATCCTGTTACATGCACTGTAAAATTAGCAAGAGCTATATATGTCCACCTATGGAGCCAAATATTCCTCAGTTTACATTAGAGTGATACACAGTGACTTAAGAAAGTATTCTCCTACAGTTTAAAACATTCTAGCAGCGAAAGTAAGAGAGAGAGAAAACTCTCATTTATAATATGTAGAAAGAACAAACTATGTTACAAATTGTGACCTGACGTTTTTCCATATATATCCTATTTTTCTATTTTATTGCGCTCTTTTTTATGTAACGTATTTACAAAATTATTTTACACATTAAATAGACTGATATTACACTTGACAATTAACTACTCCTTCAAACGTTCGTTCATTCGCCTAGTTATTTATATATTTCGTTGTGGATCCAGGAAAAAATATAGCACGATAAATCCATTGTCAGACTTTTATAAAAAAGGAATTGCTATGTGCCGGATTTAAAATCTCTTGCTCCTTCCATTAGCACTACACAAGTATATACTTACCTACCACTTGCAAAAAGTAGAAGTGCTTATTTGAAAATTCAAACTAATAACAAAGAATATCTCGGAAATGCTTAAGGCCACACACACACACAAAAAAAAAAAAAAAAAAAAAAAAAAAATATTTGACATAAATTCAGTGTTTTAAAGAGGTAGCAGAGCGTATAGAAGGAGAAGTGTGATCACTCCACTGCTCTTCCATATGATTATACAAGAGCTACCTGGCGCCTCCGTCAGGTGGCAGCAAAGTCGTTAGTGCGGCTATTTACAGCACGTTTCGCTGGCCATTGCATTGGAGTATTGTTGTGTATGGTTGCTCTGTTTGTTACAGTGCGATGAATTGTTGTTAATTTTTATGAAACTGTGTATTTATAGAAATAATCGACATGCCTATGTGTTTCGTGCTTGGTTGTAGATCTGGATATGACAAATCTAAAGGTAAACATTTCTTTACACCTCCAAAAGATAAACTACTGTTTTCTAAATGGGAGAGGGCCATACCAAGAAAGGACAAGTGCCTTTCATCTAATAGTTACGTGTGTGATTTACATTTTTCAGAAGAGCTTTTGATAAGGTTAGACAAGTTTGTAGTTAATGGAGAAAATGTAGAGATTGCAAGGCAAAGATTGAAATTAATGCCTCATGCAGTTCCACATCTTTTTCCTAATCTTCCTAAATACTTATCACGATCAATACTCTCCCGTAAACCTCCTTCACAGCGACCATCAAAAAGGGTTGAAAGAGATACCAATTTAGAAGATAGTGGGAATCATGCAGAAGGCTTTCAAAATACGACTGTTAATCTTCCCCTCACAGGGGATACCAGTAGACATTTTAATAATAAAGTAGACCTATTAAAGAAAAAGTTAAAGCAACAACAGCGTAATATAATTAGACTAAAAAGCCAATTGAAAGTAGCCAATGCCAAGATTCAAGTACTTGAAAGGAAAGTAAATGGAAGTAGTGGCAATATCGATGAATCTGATGGAACAAAATGCCTAAGTAAAAAACAAAAAATTGTTGTTGATACAATTTTGAAAAGATCAAAGGCAACTAAAAAGAAAGGCATGAGATATAATGAAGAATTTCTTTTAGATAGCCTGCTTTTAAAAATCAAGTCACCCAAAGGATACAGACATTGTTTAAATCACAATCTATTTCCCCTTCCATCAGAATCACATTTAAGAAAGTTAATCAAAGGTCTTAAATGTACTTATGGCATTAATATCCATGCTGTAAATGCAATATCTGAATTTCTAAAGCATAAGAATGAAAACGAACGATGTCGAATTTTAATTTTTGAAGAAGTTAAGTTAAGAGAAGAAGTTCGATTTGATTCTAATTCTTAGAAAATGGATGGGTTTGTGGATTTGGGGGATTTAACCCCCGATAAAAGTAAAAATGAATTGGCCAATCACGTCCTGGTATTTATGTATGTCCCTTTATTGTATAATTGGGTGCAACCTGTAGCTATCTACGCAAGTAGAAACGCAACTCCAGGGGGCATTTTGGCACAAATTTTAATGCAGGTTATCATTCAACTGGAATGTTCAGGAGCTAGAATACTTGGTTTTACATCAGACGGGAGCCAATCTAACAAGCAACTGTGGAACTGTTTGGGAGTATGTGGCAAACGTAATAATGTTAAATGTTCGGTAGCCCATCCTACCGATACAAGCAGGTGATTTTGGGTTTTCTCAGACTTTGTGCACATAATTAAATGCATAAGAAATAATGTGCACAAAAACTACGAAGTTTCTTACAGCAATGAAAACGTACATTTTCTGTGCTATAGACGCCTTTATGAAGTTGATACTTGTTCTCAGTTTTCGAGAATGAGAGTCTGCCCCAAACTTACGAAAGTTCATATCAACCCAAATACATTTTAAAAAAATAATGTGAGGCTTACTTTCCAGCTGTTTAGCCGATCTGTGGCTGATAGTATTAAATTCTTCCGGGAGACACACTTTGCTGGATTCGAAGGAAGTGAAAAAATGGAACAATTCACCAGAAAGCCTCGTAGATGTATTAAAGGCACCACTGCCTATAAATGGGCTGTACAAAGGATCAAACAAAGTCGATATACTTACGAGTTGGAAATCACTTCTTAATGAAGAACAGAATACTTTTACTTCTGAAAGAACATTACATTTGTGGAGAAATGGACTGAAATACCTACTGACAGCCAAGCTAAATCAAGATACAATAGAAATACAAGTGGCTTGTACTATTCTTGCAGCAAAGTTAACTCTTCATTCACAGGAAATTATATTTTACTTCATTCCTTTAATGCCATTTTGCATTCTAGTGGTAACATTATTGTCTTGAATTTCTGTGAATGGCTGTCAGAATGTGCATGTGTGAATTAGTTATTGTTAAACGACACTATTTTTCTCCTTTGCTACTTTTCCAGGTGAATTTCCTGCTAAACGCTAGTGTTTGTATTAGCATTGTACCGCACTAACAGTTGCACTGCCATCTGTGCGGCGGAACACATGAACTACAACAGTGATCACACTTCTCCTTCTAAACGCTCTGGAGGTAGTAAGATTTTGCGCATCTCTTACGTTTACCATTTATTACGTCATTCAGAATGAAGAAGGCTTTACAGGCTATTTGCAGTTACACACATTACACAAATATCTTACACATATAACAATTTAATCAAATTCGTTAGCCATTTTTGAAGAAAAAAAAAAACGAACATTATGAAAAGTTCTCCAACTAGAGAGTAATTTGGAATGGACAAATTGTTTTCAAAATCTTTATGTCGCATCAATGAGAGTCATTGAATTTAAATAACAAGTATGGTAGTCAACCGGCTTTTCGTTGTTTTAGTTATGCGCGCGCAAACACACCCACACGCACACACACACGCACACACACACCACACCCACACCCCCACACACCCACACCCACACACACTGACCGTTTGTATATGCCTATGACATTTTTTATTTAGAGAGCCTCGTATCTGATATTTCCTGTAAAATTTCTGTATAGAGCTGTGTGGAATGAAATACTTCCTCTACCTACTATAGGTAAGTAGTAGAGAAAGTAAAACGTTGAAAACTATACCTATTTTCCACCATATGTTCTCAGTGAACATTGCTACAATGTACGCTCAATGCTGTTTCAGGTTTGATCTGCTTGATGGGCTTGGTGTTGCGTACCCATCATTGCTTTGTGTCTAGATCTTGTGCTTTGTATAATGTGTGGAATTTTATGGAAGTTTAACGCAACGGTTTTGCTTTAAGTCTGTTATTTCACAGCTTCTGACACCCAGCGAGATTGTTAGTACAGCAATCCCAAGATAGTGCATTTAGGTTTTTGATGTCTTGGAAATATTACTATGTGTCTTTTGACATTCCTTCATGTTTTTGTTTTGTTTTTTAAGTTACTGCTTACTATTGGTTATGAGACTGTTGCAGATTTTATGTCACCGTGTTTGCAAAATAGAGGGATGATGTAACACCAGTATGTGCACAAAATTGTGAAGCATTTGTAAGCTCCACATTAATGCGGCACTTTGAAGCATGAAAATGCTCCGTGTTGATGATGCAGTTTGAAGCGTGAATAGCTTCACGTCAGACGACGGTTTGTTGCTAGCATTTGCAGTTGCTCGTTGATGCGCCAGTTTGAAGCATGTAAATGCTCCACGTTGATGATGCAGTTGGATGCAGCTAATCTTAGATAAGCCGCACGTTGACGATTCAGTGATAAATTGTTTTGCGTGCCTATGAAGATTGCACCTTCACGATTTCTCGAGGTCCCCAGCTGGTTCCTTTTTCTGGCTGTAGCTTAAGCATTGCGATTCCTACCCCAGGGTATGCGTGGACGTGATTTTCACAAAGGATGACACGGATTCTTGCTATAAAGTCTTTTAATGAATGTTTCAAGTAAGTAAAAGTGAGACGTTGCTGACCGATGAAAAACTATGTAATAACTACTAGTTAAATATAACTGGTATTGTATATGAAGCCTTAGTTGAGCACAATTCCCAACGGTACTGTAAATCGCGGCAATCGGTTTCAGTAAATAATCTAATTCCGTTCTGCGCCTTAGGAATAAACAACGAAAATCTCTTTCAAACGATGAAAGCGCCCAGAAGTGAACCCAGAAGTAGTGAGTTCTATCCATACAAAAAAATCTGATGTGTTGCACTCACATGACTTTCTCTACTCTTGTACTAACCATTCTTACAAACTCTTATTCCTATATCTTCTTTCTTGTTAGTTGAGACAAATATTTGTACAAATTATCTTATTGCTTATTTCGTTGTAGGTGCAAAGGGAATGTTAGAATATAGTAGGATTTGTGCGATAGTCAAATGTTTGAGATTCTGTTGTGTTTGCACACTTGACACATAAAAAATAAAAGGAACAGCGATGATCCATTTCACGAAAGTTCTAAGTTTTCCGAAAGTCACACACATAACAAGGAATATCTCCGAAATGGTTCACCCTACAAGAAAATTTATTGAGACATAAATTGTGTATTTTAGCAAGATCTACATTTTTTGTAGAGTATGATTTGGTCTATCTCTAACGGTTTACCAGTTATGCAAAAGTCGTCCAGAGTAAATACGACAACAGGGGCTATAGCCAGAAAATTCAAGATATACATTTCATTTGTTATCAAAATATCTCAAACATATGACATTTTAATAAAAATCGTTAGAGCCATTTTCAAGAAAATAAAAATTTTCGAAATTTTTTCCATGTAAAGGGTAGTTTAGGGTGGGGCTATTTTCTTCAAAATCTTCGTGTCACATCCTTGAAAGATATTAAACTCAAATACCAACTTTGGTTTTTAACCGACTTTCCGTTTTTGAGTTATGCTGTCCACAGACTGACAGACAGACTGACTGACAGACTGACAGACAGACTGACACACAGACACACACACACACACGGACCTTTTTCTAAAAATGCTTTTTTTTGGATTCAGGGTGCCTCAAAACATGTATTTCCGGTGAAATCTCGACATCGAATTTTTGGGTGGAATACAATACTTCCCCTACTTACCAGTAGAGAAAGTAAAAATGTCGTCACTAGTAATAACCTTCCACTTTGTCCTTAAATCATTTAACTCATAGTCACCAATGCCATGTTGCAACTAATTTCTACAATGTTCACAGTCTACGAATTTTCACCCTGCCTTCGTCTGTAAAATTCTCAGAAATCTAAGAGCTTCTCCGGTAGTTCATCTGGCAACCTGGCTCTACTTTATCAGTTTACTCGCGTCTAACTGCTTGGGAAATTCTATGAATTGGCCTACAGAATCCAGCCCTTTGCTAATGATCACTTAACCATCTGGTAACCACAAATTAATTCTCCTGATGGACGAATGTAGGTTTAAGGGCGCTCAACTGCATGGTCATCAGCGCCCTTAAAAGGCATTTTACGGTAAAAGCCAGATATAAACTTCAATCAGAAATAAAATTACTAGTAACAAAGAAAATATGCACATACATATAAAAAACAGCGGCAATAACCAAATATAAAACCAGTTGATAAATATGTCAAAAAGCATAAACAATAGATATCTAAAATTTTAAATCCTCAAACTGATATTACTCTCCGCTAAAAACTTAAAACTTAAAAACGCTATCAACCGCTGATTTGTCGTCTGCTAAGACCTCTGCAAGTCCGGCAGGCAGCTGCAGAGAATCTCGAAGGTGCGCTAGAGAGGAACACTATGTCACACAACGGACATAGAGGGGCAGGGTCCCTTTTAAATAGGTAACCATGCGAAAAAGTGCAGTGGTCTATTCGCAACCGAGCCAACCTAAGCTCCTCGTGGCGAGATGTGCGACAGGAAGCTACCCAGTTTATCGGAAGTTCTTTCACTTCTCTAAGCTTATTACCGCGGAGAGCTGACCACTCTTCGTGCCAGCACGATAGCACCGCTCTCCGCACTTCAAGCCTGAAGTCTTCCGAAGTAACACGTGAGATGGTAATACTGGGTTCTGTAGTTGCCGTCTTTGCTGCCAAATCCGCCATTTCATTCCCCGGCAAACCTACGTGACCAGGAATCCATGCACACACCACGTCAACGCCAGAAGCGTGTAAAATATGGAGGGCATTCTGGATACGTTATACAATAGGTTGTGTGTTGTACAGCTCACGAAGGCTCTGAAGTGCACGAAGGGAATCACTCAAAATCAGGCAGTCACCTAATTTACGACAGCGCACGTATAAAACGGCTCAGTAAATTGCATACAACTCTGCGGTAAAAATGGAAGTGCTATTTGGAAAATCGAATGTATGTGGTTCGGTTGCATAAACATAATCACATCCAACACCGTTGGTGCTCTTTGACCCATCGATGTAAATATATCGACGGTCAGTGTAGCCTGACAGAAATTCTAAAAAACACCTGCGGATACTTGAAATAGGCATCGTGGACTTTCGGTGTGCGGTAGTCCCAAGATCTACATAGGGCGTGCCAGACAGCCCAGGGGTGGGAGGTAAAGCTTCTCGCCCTTGGCGAACATCCTTGGCAGTTCAATTGCAAGCTTCCTTAGAAGTTCCTGGAAACGAAACCCCGCAGGCTTAGGACTAAGGATGCTTTTCCTATACCATTCTCTTAGCGTGGTGGTGAAAAAAGGAGCGAACGTTGGGTGCTTAGACATACATCAAAGCGCACAACCATAATTTGCCAAGAGAATCTCACGCGGATATTGCAGAGGAGGTTCTGCGGACTCGCCGTAAAGCTCACAACTGGGCTTGTTGGAAAAGCTCCTACTGACATGCGGATGCCCCTATTGTGGACCGTGTCTAATCTTTTCATCACGGATGGTCGTGCTGACGAATAAAGAATACACCCATAGTCTAGTTTAGATCGAAACACTGCGCGATACATTCGCAACAAAATTGTCTTATCCGTTCCCCACGATTTGCCATTTAGTAGCCGCAAGATATTCAGGGAATGGTTACATTGTGCTCTTAGCTGTGCTATATGAGATGACCGACTAAGCTTCCTAACCAAGATCAATCCCAGGAAACGCGTCTCATCTGCGAGGGGAAGTAAAGCTGGACCGAAACGGAGCGAAGGTGGTAATCATCCTCTACGGCGCCAGAAATTAATGCAGATTGACTTCTCAGTTGAGAAATGGAAGTCGTTTTTTGAGCTCCATTCTCTAAGGTTGTCCAAACATTCCTGCAGGCGCCGTTGTAAGAACGCCGTGCGCTTTGATATCCACAATTGAAGAGCATACATACAATAAGCAAAACTATTCACGAATTACTCCCTATTCCCGACATTAACTGCAATAATGTGAGCACGATTCTTAACGTGAGATGTGGCCTAGCCTGGCACATACCTTGGCTCAGGTGCACAACACCAACTTCCTCTAACTGACGGCAGATGACGTTGACCCAAGCTTTGTTTCGAAATATACTGCTGCAGAGTGGTGCGCATTCAAACCGTAATGTTTACGTAAGCCTGATGTTTAATGACATTAAAACGATTATGTACAACAATATTATAATGAACACCAATTTGGCAATCAGTTTGAGGAAAATTACAGTTTATGTAATACATCTCCCACATCCACTGACGCTACGCCCCTGCTTGTTTCAAACCATGACATATAGATCACAACCTACACGTGGCCAGTTTATTGACCTAAGGCAAGCTGGTAACACAGTTCGACAAGTTTCAGAAACTGCAAATTCACAGAAATGCAAATTAAATTTTAATGACATACAAAAATGGCGGTTTATTGCATACATATTAGAAGAAAACCTTTCATTCAAAAGGAGAAACTGTGTTATGATTAAGCAGCAGACAGACATGTTTAAAGTGATTTCGATATGAATTTTAATTCCAGTATAAACATAGAGAAAATTTGTAGAAGGATTAAACATTTTATACTTTTCAATATAATATTGCATTATGTGCACTGCAAAGCCTTACACGTTTTTTGTGATTCTAAGGACAGAGTTACAGCTTTTCTTAAAACACAGAATCGTTTAACCCAATAAATGTTTGAGAGGTAGGATTGGAACTGAAACATTCAATGTCACAACTGGGATTTGAACCACAGACCCTCCGCTTACCAGGCGGGTGCTCTAATCAATAATAATTAGCAATAAATGTTGCTTATCTCAAGCAACATTTGCAACCTTTTCCATAATACGCATTAAGAATTTGGAGATAAATCTAAAGAAAATGAAAACGTAGATTTCCCACGAGACCAGGTGCATCTTACCCTCCCTCCTCTCACCACCTTTCCTTGTCCTCATTACAGCGCCACATCTCTAGCCGGGTGTTGCAACTGCCATTGGTCCGTACTTATACCTCACAACTTACGAGATCCCGTAAGAAGATAAGAAACTGAGAGACGGTGCATATTACTAAATTCGTTTTGTGTACTTAGCTATAATGCAAACTTCAAGACTGTTGGATGTGCATTTCAATCGCAAATCCTTCAGTTATCTAAGCATGGCTGGACTAGCCCTAACTGTGTATACATGATTGTTACTGACACAGTTTAGATGAGAGCAGAAGGAATATCCCGTTTAAAAATTGTATGCCACTGTGATCCTAATCATTCGCAACAAAGAGAGATGGTTTGCTTGTGTGTTGTTCCTTCAAAGTGGTGATAATGTATGTCAACATACACGACTGTCTTAAGCTGCAAAACAGATTAAAAGTGCTTTATTAATGTAACAATTTTTATTCTCCAAATGTACTATTTATTCTACAATTATTCATAAAGCATGCGCATTTAACTGTTTATGTCTGTTGTTTGTAAAATTCTTCTTTCGCGCTTCGTAAACACTGTTGCGTTCAAAGAAAGGAGAGGATAAAAAAAGCTTGGTGCAAGCAGCGAGAATAATTTATGTGAAGAGGAGCTTGGAAGGCCTCTCTTTTGTGTGCTAATTGGTGTGGAAAGCACTCGGAACAAGCAAGGAAGCTTGCCGACCGTTACTCTGAAGAAGTTAGACCTTCTGGAGCAAACGTGTCACGTTGGGAAAACTTTCCAAACACCAAAACTTTGGTTATTCGGTCACAGTAATGGCTTATTGTTGAGTTTCTAGGGCAACCAATTCTTCGGCCCATTAGCAGGAAATCCTACCCCTCCATGTCACCACCACATATCTTGAGGGGAGTCACTCAGGTACTGTCAATTCTTTTCCGAAGGACCTTGGATGAACACCGAAACATGCTCGAAGCTGCCTCGTACCTGCTGTCAAAAAGCATTTCGTTAAACATCTCGGTCCTGCCAAGGCCTCGGCTCATTTCTGCTTATATCTTTAGGGACCCTGGGACTGAAAAATGATCGAAAAATTATCAAATTTACGATTTTTTTGTTTATACTATAAATGTTCCTCAAACCTTCGGTCATCAGATGGCAATGAAATTTTTTAGATTCCGCCATGTGCGCTAGATTTAAACGCCCCTTTTCTGCTAAAATTTTCGGTACTATTTGAACAAAATTTGGGCCAAAAGGACTAAAAAGTAACGAAATTCAGCGGAAAGTAGTGGTTAAGCGGCATCTCGCCGCAAGGGAAAATGTATTAATCTGGGGAGAGAGTACTACACAAAAGAGGGATAGTATAAAAAAACAGGTAATCTGACTCATGATCATGATGCATATGTGTAGAAGAATTTTTTTCTCGAGTTTACATTTCTAAATACACTATCTGCTCTATGTCCATTAAAGTTTGTGCTATGCTCCTAGAGGTTTTGCAGCGTGTGTTCCATTAATGTGACTTCAACTTGTGCCTTTGGTTGCAAAATCTGAAAATTTGTTCAGCTTTAAAAAATTAATACGCAAAAGGTTAAAAAAATATTTTCAAAGTCCCATCATAGCAAAGAAATTAATTACTTTAAAAGTAACTGTTTTTTTTCTTCCTGCCAGAGACTGGTGGTATTTGTTCGGCAATTAGAGTTTATAAAATAAAAGAAACTGTTGTGATATTTTAGTTTTAGATACACATGGAATGTTTTGAATACTAAGCTGTTTTCGCATTGTGGATAAGTAAAATAATTCCCTCAAAACTATTAAACAGATTGTGCTGGAGCTTTGTGTGGTAGTTTATAACATAAACACCCTTAAGTATGCAAATTATTGGCTTCATACCCACAAAAATATGGAAAATTCAAATTTCAGTCCCTGGGTCCCTTAATTTATAGCGGGTATTGCTGGGCAAAAATACAAATAAGTATTGTTCAGCACTTCAGAGATCTTTAAGTCTGAACAGCAGAGGAACGACTAATCCTTTAAGGCGGTAGATGTAGCTTAAGGGATATAACAATTAGTGATATTCAATAATTAATCAATACTAAATAATTTTGATGAAGTGGTTAAAACAAAGTGGAAGAGAACAACGTGCACACCTCATTTAATTATGACATTCCATATCACTTTCTCATTCACGCAGTCCAATATCAAAACCCACACTAATTATATTTGCAAATGATGATATGGCGTACATGATAAATGATGATACGACATTGACATACCCATATCATTATTTGCAGATATAATTAGTGTGGGTTTTGATACTGGACTGCGTGATTGAGAAAGTGTTATGGAATGTGATAATGCGGCTTTAATGAGGTGTGCACATTGTTCTCTTCCACTTTGTTATATCCACTTCATCAAAATTCCGCATCTGCACTTTAAGGACTAATGTAAGCACTATCAGATGTGTAATATGTGCATTTTGCGCTATTATAAATAATTTAAGCACAGGGTTTTTGGCACTGTTGATTGAAAATGTAATGATGCACTGACGTCATTGAATTACAAATTATTTCCCTCCTATGGTATTGATATCTTGGTACTTTGTTTCTCTCTATTAAAATGTCACTTGAAGTAGAATGCAACGTTTTGCATGGAAATGACACATGTTTATGACATTGTAATTCTAAGCCCATTTTCATGAGGTTCCTAGCGTGCGAGGTCAAAGGTGTCCCTTGTGAGAACATTCCCAGAAAATTCAAGGTATGACTTATAAACAGCCATGGAGTCGCCTGTTTGTGTCCGTCACTGGATACTGATTGCTTGAGTCTAAACACCACAGGCGTGTTTCATCCTCCGGCTGAAAGAGGAGGTGGGCATAGCAGCTAATTACTTAAGTGTCTCCAAAGAGACAAGATTGGACATCAATGGATTAGAGGGCTGCTCAACAGCACGTCTCATATACACGCAATGTATTTCATCAACACATTCCAAGTAAATTTTAATTATCTTGCCGTTTTTCTCAGCACGTGAAGTTTTGCATTGTTATTTATATGTGGTAGACGTACCGCGCTACGAAATGTAATGGTATGTTTCGACCATGAGTTGGTTGCAACGTTCCTTGTAAGACATATAGCACAGCAAGCGGAGTCTCAAAAGCATCTGTTCATACAGCTGCAGATGTTTTAATATTAAAGCCCTGAGTGGCTATTCTTCATGAATTACAACCTCGTGAGAAGGGGCATGCCAGGAATGTCTAATGCAGATGGACGCCACGTTCAGCACCACTTATTACGAAGTTAGTGCTCATTATAGTGCACGTTACTGTTATCATGAGTATATAACGCTGGAGTTTCAGAATAAAAACATCCCCGATGCAGCACACAGCGAGTGGGTGCATGCACGCGATCCGGATCATGCCATAAAACGACTGTTCTGTATTATCCGTACTGAATAAGGCGATTTTACTCATGATACGTATAAATATAGACGCAAACCTTGTTCAGAGTGCGGTGTAAAAGATGAACCCTTATCTCAAGCAAGTCACAACCGAAATTTAAATAAACCTAAGACAAGCATAAATTCTCAGTTCAGTGATATCCTTAGTGGGCGAGGATGGGTCAATGTAGGATTGGCGATTGGAGAACGATATAGGAAAAGGTGATATCGTCTTACCGTTTAGGAATATTCGTTTCGGAATCAAGAATCACGAAAGAACGGTGGAAGAAAGGTATATTACTGTTATAGCTTTGCCGAAATAGTAAAATATATTCCTGAACGTTTTTGACTGTAATGTTGGAATGTTATCTGGAACTGAAAAGTTCGATCTATTACTGAAAAATAATGATTTCCCCCTAGTTGTGACCTATTGAATCGCTCTGAAAGAAGTGCAGGGCACGGCTACTTGAAGAATTATTCAGCAATATTAATGGCCAGGGAGCGGGGTTTTAGTAGATAAACATGGGAATGATATTAACAGCACGGAGTATAGAGCCGGCAGCTAGCGTGAGGGTTGAGGAAACGACACGTCTGCCCCTACGCAACAGCCTGTTTCTTTCGACTGTTGTATGTTATATTTGGTTGTTTTCTTTTTCTTTTTCTTTTTTTTTCTTTTCTTTATTGTGTCTGTCCAATAACATTAAATGGTTTACTACTTGTTACGGACGGGACTTCCTATATGAAGAAAGCTGTCACAGCAACACAGTACGTATTTCCAAAACTAAAACTTATCTAGCATATAATCTCCACCGAGTTGCGGAAGAAATTATATGCTATTTTCCGAATGTAAATGCTTTTATAGCCAACACGAAAAAGATATTTCGCTAAACACCCTCCAAAATCAAGATACTTAAACAGACGAAACCTGGAATTCCCTTGCCTCCACAACGAAATGTAGGTGGAGGACATGGCTACAGGCTGCAGTATATTATACTCAATATTACCACAGAATTGTAAACATAATAAAAGTCTGTGACGTGCAGAAAAATGTCGCAACAGGTGCAGTCAAGCAAATAATTACACCAGCCTTTTTTGAAGGTCTTTCACACACTGAGAAGAATTTCAGTAATATAGTAACCGCAATAACATATTAAGTCAAGTGCATAAAAAATGCTCGAGACTATTAAGACAAGTTTCAGAGACACAGAGTCATGTTTCTGTAAACTCTGTTACGCCTGGAACGTAGTTTTTCAAAATACGAAAAACTTTCTGTGAGCAAATCGGATGCGACTTACTTTCCTTAAATTTAGGAAGTACATTATTGCACATTGCAATAACTGCTCACGATGATGTCTCTAGTTAAAATTCTACACACTAAAACCTTAATAAAAATGAAGTTTATTGCATGCTTCAAATGGGTAAACATTCATTATTTGCTGCCTAGTAACGTCCCTTAACCCTGGTATTCCTACCTTTGAAGCAGGGTGTACTCTGTGCTGTCTTCCAGTCTACTTGTTTACAAGAGCACTGCAAGGTCGCCGGCGCTTCTACTTCCCGTTGTAGGTGCACGGTTAACTTGGATTTCTTACTAAAACCCCGCTCCCTGCTAATTCGCAATTAGCCAAACAATATTCCCGTAATAGCACCAGCATAGTCTCAGCAGCGGATATGAACTGCTTGCCATCAAGATTTTCGTTGTGTTGTCCCTATAGCAATGAACCTTGGTTCCCAATATAAGTATGAATGCCTTGAATATTTATATTCACATTTTTTATTAACGAGTAAAAAAAACAACCACAGTACCCATTTTGTTACTGGCACTTAGATGATGCCATCCAAATTACAAAAGGTCCTAAAAACTGTTATACCCATGCAATCGTCTTGATAAAGGTTTGCACTATGTTAATAGTTTGCTAATCCTACATTTTAAAACGTGATAGTGATATATTCGTTTCCTAGTATACAATTTAAATAAAGTTTGTAATTATTTCCGGTCTTTATTCATCTTCGCACTTGATGCGAAATGTGCCTTCTGCATATGACTCTCGGCACCTCTTCTGCAAAGTACTTCAAGACTTGAAAAGTCCATTCGTATCGTGTTCCAACTTCCGAAACGCTTTTCTATAGTGATCAAACTTTCTACTTCCGCTTTAAATCTGGAAAAGCTTTCTCTTCTGTTTAAAACCTAGGAAGTGCATCCGTTGTGACGTTCAAACACTTTTCCTCCACTCAGAATGAGTCGAGGAGCTGGCACTTGTTTAGCTGGGGCCCTGCAGACACAACTGAACCAAACTATTGGTTTTACGGGGGATATGGAACATGACCAAATGCAGAATTAAGTGTTTCCGGTAAGCCACTATACAAAGATCATCCTGGATCCACAAAGGCAGACGTGGTTTTAATTTTCGATAGTGATACGTAAAACAGTACCACAACAAAAATATCGCTGTTCTCGGCACAGGATATGCCATACAATAGAGAAATGGGGATGTCAATTCCTGCAAATGCAGATGAGGATGGGGATATTTAATCTGGTTGCGTTTATACACCTATTTCGCAAATATCTAAGGTATATGTAAAGAAAAATCTGATGTTACATTCACACGACTTTCTATAACCCTATTATTTGTTTGTACGTAGTTTTAGCAAACTAGTGTTGCAAAAGATTAATTTGCTATATACTTCGTTTTAAACTGGCTTAAGCGTCTACACATACAGTTTCATTACACATTTAGTAGGAGGTTCAAGGGGTATCAGAGAGATGAAGCAACAGTCAAATGTTCAACAGTGGGTCGCTATAGGTATACTGGTCTTGAAATTTGGTATTCTTTCCATAAATAGTAATGAATGGTGACAGCACTTCATAAAATGACAAAAGTACTAAGCAATTCAAACCAATAACAGGGTATCTCGGCAATGGCTGATGCCACATACAACTTATTTCAAGTAAATTGTTTTTACTTTCTCTACTGGTAAGTAGGGGAAGTATTGTATTCCACCCAAAAATTCGATGTCGAGATTTCACCGGAAATACATGTTTTGAGGCCACCTGAATCCAAAAAAAAAAAAAAAGCATTTTTAGAAAAAGGTCCGTGTGTGTCTGTGCGTCAGTCTGTCAGTCTGTGGACAGCATAGCTCAAAAACGAAAAGTCGATTAAAAACCAAAATTGGTATTTAAGTTTAATGTCTTTCAAGGATGTCACACACAGATTTTGAAGAAAATAGCCCCACCCTAAACTACCCTTTACATGGAAGAAATTTCGAACATTTTTATTTTCTTGAAAATGGCTCTAACGATTTTGATTAAAATGTCATATGTTTGAGATATTTTGATGACAAATGAAATGTATATCTTGAATTTTCTGGCTATAGCCCCTGTAGTCGTATTTACTCTGGACGACTTTTGCATAACTGGGAAACCGTTAGAGATAGACCAAATCATACTCCACAAAAAATGTAGATCTTGCTAAAATACACAATTTATGTCTCAATGAATTTTCTTGTAGGGTGAACCATTTCGGAGATATTCCTTGTTATGTGTGTGAGTTTTGGAAAACTTACAACTTTCGTGAAATGGGTCATCGTTGTTCATTTTTTTATATGTTACGTGTGCAAAGAGAACGGAATCTCAAAGCTTTAAAAGATTTGACTATCGCACAAAGCCTGCTGTATTCCAATATTCCCCTTGCACCTACAAGGAAATAAGCAATAAGATAATTTGTACAAATGTTTATTTAAACTAACACGAAGAAGATATAGGAATAGGAGTTTGTAAGAATGGTTAGTACAAAAGTAGAGAAAGTCATGTGAGTGCAACACATCAGATTTTTTAAATACTGATACAATTTCCGTACAGTAAATTTTCGTCTGTCTCTTAAGACTTACCATTTATGCAAAACTATACAAAATGCATTCCAAACGAAGACAATTATTCCCCCAAAATTCAGAATAGACATTGAATTTATAATGTACATATC
Source organism: Tenodera sinensis (assembly GCA_030765045.1). Classification (NCBI taxonomy): domain Eukaryota; kingdom Metazoa; phylum Arthropoda; class Insecta; order Mantodea; family Mantidae; genus Tenodera; species Tenodera sinensis. Next base: position 167,523,714 of record CM060962.1, read on the forward strand.
TTAAATAGACGGAACTTTAATAAAAATCGCTACTATAAGTTTTATGTCAAACTTAGTGAAAAATGTTCCACGTAAAAGAGTAATTTGATTGCCTCCGTAGCGCAGTGGTAGCGCACTTGCCTCTGGCGCGGAGGACCCGGGTTCGATCCCCGGTACCAGCATGGAGATTTTATCCCCTCTGGGAGGTCTGGCACGGGGTGCACTCAGCCTTGTTAGGTCCCGGGGGGACCAATTGAGGAGCTACTTGATGGAGAAGTAGCGGCCCCAGGTCTAGAAGACCGCATAACTGGCCGGGAGGGCTCGGGGCGCTGACCACGTCCCACCTTCCAGTACTGCACCTCACCAATAACGCCTGTAGTGGGCAGAGGTGGGGGACGCAGCGGCTGGGCGGTAGGCCTTGGCCCCTCGTGGGCTGTCGCGCCGAGGTTTAGCTAACTTTAAAAGAGTAATTTGGAGAGGGAGATTTTCTTCAAAATCTTCTTGTTCGGAAGATAATGAACTATGAACATACATTTGGTTTTCATCCAACATCTCTTTTTGAGTTATGCTGTTCACAGATACATACACACGTGCGCGGACCATTGTCTACAAATGCGGTTTCTGGATTCAGGCACCTCAAAATATGTAGGCACTTTCGGTGAAATCTCCATATCAAAATGTCAGTGGAATACAATACTTCCTCTAGTATATGGTATAAAAAGTAAACATTAAGTAATACATTTATAGAAAGAAGGCATACATGTAGGTTTCTTTGTGTTCGTATGAAAAACAGCAGGACACATTCAAGGCTATACTGGCGTCCAGTATCCTGCAAGTATTTAATACTGATGGCACTTACTATAAAGGTGTTCTTTTTGTGAGGATGAGATACATAGATGGGGAGAAGTGAAACGTATCATTTTCCCTACATCGTACTGTTGACCCCGACCACTCGGCTACACACTGTAAGCTATCAGACCATGCCCCCTGCTGTTATCTATATAGCTCAGACAACTGGCCAGTCTCCCACAATGTGTCAGTGGTGGAACCATGTCGCATAAATAAGTACCTGGGCGACCGAGCTTCGCTCGGCTTCCCCCTCTTTTTATTCGTGTTTTTAGGGGGGGGGGAGAAGATACCTAGATAAACTTGAAAACTAAAATTTTAACTAAATATAAATTTTCATCCTAATTATTGGAGCCGTTTCCGTGACGAGACCTTTAATATCCTGGCTTGTTTGTTGAAAGTGGCGCATTAACAGAGAAAATATGGGCAAAATAAGGTTTCGAGTAATTGTGACTGCTAAGCGTAGACTAAGATGGCTAAGTCAACTTTCTTTAGGTTTTCTGAATGATATTGACGATAACTTAAATATCTTATATAGATAAAATTAATAAGCAAAACCCTGTCTGAATACAAAATTTGATCGAAATCGTTAGAGACGTTTCCAAGTTGCGCGAAATATATATAGAGAGTGAGTGATTAGGGTTTAAGGGCCCGTCGACAGCTAGGTCATTAGAGCCCCCATATACATATATATGAATGTTTCAAACATAGGGGCCATAATTTCAGGTGTTTATTCCCCATAATTAGACAATCAAAATAGTTCATTACAACATGTGCCCGGAAATGCTTCACTTCAGAGTTATGTCTTTGGTCTTCCCTTACGCAGTCATCATCAATTATTGCAGTTTTTGTTTTTATCAATAAATGGATCCTTAAACAGAATAATGGCCCAGTGGCGCAGAGGAAGGATTGGGTCAGTTTTCTGAGACAGGCACGCTGGCAACTGATAACTTCTGGTCTTAGCAACTCAATGCAGCCGTACATAACACGCCTTGCACTTTAAATAAGACAATGCAACTATAATCAAAATAATATATACATAAAAAAAAAAAAAAAAAAAAAAAAATTAAAAAAAGTAAAATAAAATAAAAAATAAAAAGAAGCTAACTTTGAGTATCTGTTATGAAAATAAATGACCATGTGTCACCTAAAAAAAAAAAATAAATAAATAAAAAATAAAAAAAAATAAAATAAAAAAAAATTACAGCACGAGGAAAAAAAAATTAAAATAAATAAAAAAAAAGAAAAAAAATAAAAAAAAATAAAAAAAAATATCTCCATATTGCAGAACCTCCATCCAGTATCCTCCGAGTTATAAATTTGTAAAAAAAAAAAAAAAAAAAAAAAAAAAAAAAAAAAAAAAAAAAAAAAAAAAAAGATGGGCATCGAAGGAGCGATTGGTGATGTTAAATCTGAAAATTTTAGCGACCCCGCTGTGGTACCTGTCGCCTCAGATATGCTAGCGGCTAGCCCTTCATACTTTATTGCGTTATTCCTTCCTTGCGGAGGTTGTGTTCTGAAATTCTATGTTCCTAACGCAATTTCAATACAATCTAGAACTATAAACATTTTAAAATGAACAAAATTAGCTTTTCCTGCACAGGTTTCCTTTAGAACCACAATTTTTCACGCAAGTTATCTTTGAAGCTTGTACAGCTGCAGCTTCTACGCGATTCTCTCGGTGTACTACGCATCGTGAGAGCCGTCGCATCATTTAAGGGCAACTATTGAATTTGTCTTCTTAGCATCAAGTTACTGAAAGAGATCACTGAATGCTGACATATCATGGTTGCAGTTTTGTGTAGGCAATAGATCCATGGTATCAAATAAATCCAATAGAACATTCAAACTGATTATAGGTGGTATCATGGCTGTTAAGGTACCTTACAAAAAGTGTCTTAAATCTCTGTACACCATTGCATTCAATGCCATAACATCATTGAATAAAAAAAAAAACAAAAAAAAAAATAAAAAAAAAATAAAAAAAAAAAAAAAATAAAAGTAAGCAAATTGATGCTGGTATCTCTTATTTGAAGATTAAAAAATAAATACGTTTAGAAATGCAAAACAGTATCCAAACATAAATTTGTTGAATTAGAAAACAAAATCTCTTAGTTGGGTACTCTCCCTTATACATAAAATTAAAGATGAAATTCCAGTTAGTGAGACCGCACAGCAACCTAAAAATGGGCCGTTTTTTCCGCCATTTAGTCCGCCCCCCCTTAATTTTATAATCCGATTCAATTTCGTATCGATTCATGCTTATGCATTCTTCTTTCCACACCTTCCGATGTTTTTTGTCATTTAATTCCGCTCTATGTCATACTGACCCATGTCTGTTCTTAAAGTGCGCGAAGTATGTAACCTTGTATTCGAGACGCATTATGCTACATCTCTTTCATTCCCAGACACGTTTGCTAATTTCCCTTTTTACTTTATTAGTAAGTAGGGGAATTATTGTATTCCACCCAAAAATTCTGCATAACTGGTAAACCGTTAGAGATAGACCAAATCATACTGCACAAAAAATGTAGATCTTGCTAAAATACACAATTTATGTCCGAATAAATTTTCTTGTAGGGTGAGCCATTTCGGAGATATTCCTTGTTACATGTGTGAGTTTCGGAAAACTTAAAACTTTCGTGAAATGGAACATCGGTGTTCATTTTTTATATGTTAAGTGTGCAAAGACAATGGAATCTCAAAGCTTTAAAAGATTTGACTATCGCACTTCTAATATTCCCCTTGCACCTACAAGGAAATAAGCAATAAAATAATTTGTACAAATGTTTATCGTAACACGAAGAAGATACAGGAATAAGAGTGTGTAAGAATGGTTAGTACAAGAGTAGAGAAAGTCATGTGAGTGCAGCACATCAGATTTTTTCTAGTATGGTATGCATCAAAGCTTCACAACATCCAACCGCTGCTTTGCTGTTGCAACTTTTGAGAAGAATGTGGATATTACATACAACAGAGACCGCATCTATCGAGAAAAATGTACCTACCATATTGGGGATGTAACCTCTGCTGTCTCACTGGATACTGCGGTTCCACTGGTTTTCACGGGATTAATGGAACACTGTGTTCCTGTTTCAAAGCCAAGGCCTCATAATTAAAGCATAATAAAAACAGAATGCCTCTATAAGCAATAGGATATCTGGCGGTTAAAGAACAATTGAATTTGTTTTCCAACAAATGCATTGTTAACACATGAAATAAATAATGCAAACGTTGTCTAATTTATTCACTGCTCTGAAGTGAGCTTCATAAGGGAAGTATTGCATTCCACCCAAAAATTTGATGTCCAGATTTCACTGGATATATATATTGAGGTCCCCTGCGCGCGCGCGTGTGTATGTTGTGTGTGTGTGTGTGTTTGTGTGTGTGTGTGTGCGTGTGTATGAACAACATAACTCAAAAACGAAAATTCGGTAAAAAACCACACTTGGCATTTAAGTAAAATATCTTTCAACGACGCCACTCAAAGATTTTGAAGACAGTTCCTCTACCCTGAACTATCCTTTACATAAAAAGTTTTTCGGATAATTTCATTTTCTCAAAAATTACAGTCGATTTTGATTAAAACGCCGTATGTTTAAGATATTTTTATGACAAATGAAACGCATATTTTAAAATTTCTGGCTATAGCCCATGTAGTCCTGTTTACTCTTGATGGCTTTTGCAAAACTGTAAGAGATAGACCAAATCCTACTATACAAAAATCTGATGTGTTGCACTCACATAACTTTCTCTACTCTTGTACTAACCATTCTTAGAAACTCTTATTCCTGAATCTTCTTCATGTTAATAGATATAAACATTTGCAGAAATTATCTTATTGCTTATTTCCCTGTAGGTTCAAGGGGAATATGGGAATACAGTAGACTGAGCAACAGTCAAATCTTTTAGAGCTTTCAAATTCCGTTCTCTTTGCGGGGTTAACATAAACAAATACATAACGGTGTTCAAATCGACGAAAGTATGTTTTCCAAAACTCACAAAAATAACAAGGCATATTTTCGAAATGGTTCACTCTACAAAAAACATTAATTGTGTATTTTAGGAAGATCAATATTTTCTGTATAGTATGATTTGGCCTATCTCTTAAAGTTTACGAGTTATTCAAAAGTCATCCAGAGTAAATATGAGTAAATGGGCTATAGACAGAAAATTCAAGATATACAGTTCCTTTGTTTATAAAAATATCTCAAACATATGGCATTTTAATCAAAATCGTTAGACATTTAAAAAAAATGTTTTCTTCAAAAATTTCGTGGCGCATTCTTGAAAGGCAGCAAAGTTAAATACCAACTTTGCTTTTTAACCGACTTTTCGTTTTTGAGTTATGTTGTCCACAGACTGACAGATAGACACACACACACACACACACACACACACACACACACACACACACACACACACACACACAACCACACACACAACCACACACACAACCACACCCACACACACACACACACACACACACACACACACACACACACACACACACACACACACACACACACACACACACACACACACACACACATTTTATGTAAAATAGCTGCAACGCCAACAAGTTTTTGATAATTCACCACTGCACATGCACATTTTCCGTGAATAAAGAGGCATAATATGCCGCAAGAAGTACTCGATCTTTTGTTTCTTGCGAGTATCCTACACCCATTTGTAATCAATGGCGGCGGAAGCATGAATGCACTGTGGTGCCAGCTAATTCGCTGCCTTTTTATGATGACTAATCAACGGCCTTTAACAAGCGGGTAGGGGATATCCGACGGTGAATGAAAGAAAGGTTGAAATGATGCTGTGTTATTGACGCAGCACACGTATATACACCGCAAGCGACTATTTTTCACTGCACATCGACTGGCACTAAGCACCGCGTACAATGTAACCGCGAAACTGATCACGTCCGTCAGATTCGAACTTTCTCTCAAGCAAATATTGGGCTACCGCAAGAGATTACCGAACAACATATTAACTTAAGGTGCTCGGGTAGGACCTTGATATTTCCACAGCGTGAACTAAATGCACTGCATCTTTTTATGACCAGTGATTATCGTCACCAAACAAAACGTATGGAAACCAGAATACAACATTTTTGGCTTCGCATTTACAGAACCATTTATTTTCGTGCAAATGTCCTATTTAATTCCTACGTGATAACTGTCACCTTTTCTCCTATATTTATGTGCAGGTCAGCAGCAGGTCCTCCCATGTGTTTCAGTTCCATCTTGTCTTCTAATGATAATGTAGAAAATGGTACATTATTCTTATTAGCCAAATAAGGAAAAGATCAGATCGCAGTACTCGTTATTTCAACATTTTTAATTTTCCTAGCAGAATCTGACTTCTCTTTTAATTGTCTGCTGAATGCACTACGATCATGCAGGTAACATTAGTAGAAGACAATGATTAATGTAACTATGAACAATTGGAAATGAATGACGAATGTGATATAACAGTGTACCATTTTCCGCCACTTTTACACTGCAAAGTAGTGAAAGTGCCTTGTATCTCAGTTATATAGTTATATAGTTATATAACATGCTTTATCTTAGGTGTGTGTACAGGCTGGTATGTATGATTGGCATGTGCTGCTAACAACGGTCATGAAAGGTACTAACTGGCACGGATTTCGACTATCCCTTTAATCCTCCAATTGCCGCTAGTGTCCAGAGTGAATGTTCACAATGCTGTCTATTCGAGCCAAATACGAAGTGGCATGGATCCATGGAATACTATAGGTCGCGAAGCAAGACAAGAACAATTCCCCTACCTGCGCAGCGGCAACTCTTCACCTGAAAGACTGCTAGTGGGAGAAGTTGCGCAATCATGTATGCGCAGAAGTCATAACGTTTCCGTCCACGAAGGAGTGAAGTTCGCTAGCATACCTTTAGTGCATATTGCTAATGACATTATATATGTATAAAAATTAGCATTATAACGAACAGAGTGATTTGGCTGTAACTATGCCTATGTGCCAACAATTACTTTCATGTGAACTGTAATTGTTTCAGCTGCACGCTGTTACAGTAATGTTTACTCATTCGCGGCAAGGTCACTCGCCTTTCCCCCTCTCAGACGTTGCAGAGAGGGAGGGGAGGAAGGCAGCTTCCCCTATGCGCAAAATTTGTTCATGTCTCACCTCACGAACTATAACATACTAGCACTGCAAACTTTCAACTAGTCGCTTTCCTCGGTTTTTGTGGTTTTCTGTTATTAGGTAAAACATTTTATTGCGCCTTGAAGAATAGTAAGCATTAGCATCGGAGTAGACAAACAATTTAAAACTCGTATATTGCCTGCCTTTTTTTTAGGATAGTGTCATTGCACGGAGGCACTACCTCCGGAGCTGCCCCTGTTTATAATGCTTAAGTAAGATTGGGTAAAACATAATTTCTTATAACATTCCTATAAAAGTGTAAAGGAGTGTTGCCAATCGTACCGGAATTCCGCTACGCGAACTGAAATTTGAGCCTTCGCGAGACATTGGAGAGAAAAAAGGGGGAAAAATTAGGAAAACAACTACTTTTGTCTGTTAACTTTAAAGAATAAATATAATGATTATTACTAAAATAAAAGTGTAAAAAGATTTCGATTAATATTCCAAAAAATTAATTTAGTCCTTTTACGTCTTCTCATATATTTGAAAACTAGCCAAACTATTAATAGTTTTGACACATGCGCACGCTGTAGGTCCAAATAATTGAACAAGCTAAAACCTCGAACTCTTGAGTGACAGAGATATTCAAAACATATTTCATATGCAGTAAATGTAGGACAAGTAAATCAATTTGTTAAACCCATGTACAATTTTACTTTCTCTACTACGTATAGTCAGTAGGGGAAGTATTGTATGTCGAGATTTCACCGGAAATATGTTTTGAGGCCCCCTGAATAAAAAAGAAACAGCAGTTTTAGAAAAAGGTCCGTGTAGTGTCCGTGTGTGTGAACAGCATAACTGAAAAACAAAACGTCTGTTACAAACCAAAGTTGGTATTTAAGTTTAATATCTTTCAAGGATGCGACAGAAAGATTATGAAGGAAATTCCTCCATTCTACACTACACTTTACATGGAAAATTCGAAATTTTAAATTAATTTCTCAAAAAAAGCTAACAATTTTTATTAAAATGCTATATGTTTAAGATTTCTTTTTTTAATTTAAGGAAATGAAATGTACATTTTCTGGCTATAGCCCATGTAGTCTTGTTTACTCTTGATGACTCTTGCATAAATGGTGAACCGTAAGAGTGCACAAAAAATGTAGGTTTCGTTAAAACTCATAATTTATATCTAATGCATTTCTTTGTGGAGATATTCCTTGTTATTTGTATGAATTTTCCAATATTCATACGTTTCTCCAATAAGAGGTCGTTATTAATTTTTTTCTTTTATTTCTTGGTCATGCAAAGAGAATGGAATATTAAACCACGGCATAGCGACTAGATTTAAAACATTTGACTATCAATCAAAGCCTTCTGTATTCCCATATTCCCCTTGCACTTATAAAAAATTAGCAATCAGATAATTTCTGTAAATATTTTTCTCATTTAACATGGAGTAGAAGAGGAATAAGTGTTTGCAAGAATAGTTTGTATAAGAGTGAGTTTGTATAAGAGTTCTTCTTCTTCTTCTTCTTCTTCTTCTTCTTCTTCTTCTTCTTCTTCTTCTTCTTCTTCTTCTTCTTCTTCTTCTTCTTCTTCTTCAACAACAACACTATTACTAATCCGTTCTATTGGTCAATAGTACCTCATAGAAAAATAGATGTTATAATTTTGATAACAATTATGCTTGTATTTTTGTAGCGGAATGCAGTGGAATTTTAATCCACCTGTAGGGAGATTCAATGTTTTTGGTTGGCAATGCTGCTGTAAAATGCAGAGAGAAAAGCCATGTGAATATTAACATCAGATATTGCCACAACTAGTTTTGTGTACCCGCAAGGTAATGTATAGAAATGCCTACTTGAAGGCCATATCTGATAAGATTACTTCGTTTTGCAAATTGCTAATTAGAATTTATGCTCGTAGTATGTTATTAATTAACGATTATCTGTGAACCATTGCAATCACTATGTTATTTTTAAAGCACTCGTTTATGATTAGTTTACTGTTATGCAAGTTTATTGATAAACACACCAGACTACGTGATCTGTTTTATTGCCTGAGTTTCTTCTTCTTGTCTTCTTCTAAGCATTACAGCCCACTGTGGGCTTCAGCTTCCCTTAGCTTTTGCTTCCATTCATCCCTATCCATAGCCTTCCTTCTCCATATCCTAACATCGAGTAGTTGCATTGCATCCTTTCTTACACCGTCTTCCCATCTTCCCCTTGGTACTCCTTTTGGTCTGGTCTTATAAAATGTTCCGTCCAACATTTTCTTGGGGATACATTTAGCTGTCATCCTTGCCACATGTTCGGCCCATCTCAGTCTCCTTAGTTTTGTATCTTTCACAATGTCCACATCTTTATATAGTTCGTATATTTCTTTATTCCACCTTATTCACCATCTTCCATCCTCTTGTATTGGACCGTAGATCCTTCTCAGGATTTTCCTTTCAAATGTGCCTAACATTTTCTCAGAACTGGAGTTTAATGTCCAACATTCACAACCATATATCAGCACCGTCTTGATTAATGTTTTGTATATCCTGATCTTAGTTTTTCTGCTTATATTTTTGTTTTTAAACAAATTCTGAAGCGAATAATATGTCTTGTTTGCAGCCATTATTCGAGCTTTAATTTCTTTACTTTCGTCATTATTTTGATCTATCATTGTACCTAGATATTTAAAACTGTCCAATACCTCTATCTTATCGTTGCCTATCGTCCAAACAGCATTATTTCTCTTATTATGTCTATTTTGTATAATTATTTTAGTTTTTTCTGTGTTGACTTTAAGACCTATTAATCTAGCCTTGCTGTTCAACTCGTTATACAAATCTATCACGATGTTCTTCTTTCTTCCTATAATGTTGATGTCGTCTGCATATGCTACTAATTGTACTAGTCTATAATATATTGTGGAATTAGTGTCTACATTTAGCTGTCTTATTATATATTCCAGTGTCAGATTAAATAATACTGGTGCTAATCCATCTCCTTGTTTAGGCCCATTCTCAATTTTAAAGCTATCTGTTAGACTATTCCTAATTTTAACATGTGCTGTTGTGTTTTCCATAGTAGCCTTTATTAGTCTTATTAACTTATTTGGGATTTTAAAATGTTTCAATATTTGGAACACTTTCTTGCGATTTACGCAATCATATGCTTTATGGAGATCTATAAACATCTGGTAGATTCCTATATCATATTCCCATGTTTTCTCCAAGATTTGTTTTAGGGTGAATATCTGGTCAATTGTGGATCTTCCTGCTCTAAAGCCCGCCTGATATTCTCCAATAATTTCTTCTGCATATTGCTTAAGTCTATGCCCTATTATGTTGGTTAAGATTTTATACCCAGTGCATAGTAGGGATATGCCTCTGTAATTCTTGCATTCCAATTTGTCTCCTTTATTTTTATATATGGGTGTTAGAACGCTTGTCCTCCACTCTTCTGGTAGTTTTTCTTCCTGCCATATTTGCTGTATAATTCTTGTACTGTTCTTCCCCCATATTTGATCAGTTCTATTGTTATATTATCTATTCCAGGTGATTTGTTATTATGCATCTTCTGTATGGCTATCTGTATATCTATCATGTCTGGAGGTTCCACCCTAATCTCTTCCTCCTCTTCAGCGTATCTTTCTTCCTCCTCTATATCTGTGTCCATTTGTATTTCATTTAATAGTTGTTGGAAGTATGTTTTCCATCTTTCCTTAATCTCTATTTCCTCAGCCAATAGTTTTCTTTTGCTGTCCTTAATTATATCTGTTCGGGGTTTGTAACCCTCTTTCAAATGACCAGTTTCTTTATATCCTCTCCTTAACCTGTTATTCTTCAGATCCTCTTCTATTTGTTTCAGTTTTTCTTCCATTTGTGCTCTCTTCTTCTTACGACATATTTTATTAGCCTGTCTTCTCAAGTCTTCTTATACTATCCTCTTGGCTCTTGTTGATCTATTCAGCCACGCTTTGTAAGCTTCATTTTTTAATTTAACTGTTTCCATGCATTCTTCATCGAACCATCTTTGCCTAATTGACTTCCCCTCCATTCCTGAAGTCTTTGCTGCTGCTTCTTTCATAGCACGTTTCAACTGCTGAGTTTACAAAAAAGAATGAAAGAAAGGGGGGAAAAGAAGCAAAACTGTCTAAGTCATACCAAATACGTTAGGCACGGGTGACTCTACCGAACATATAAGATACAAGAAAGCATGAGCATGCTTAGTTGATTTTCAACCGTTTATTTATCAACCTTTTGGGGGAAAAAAGTGCAAACTATTAAATGTTTAGTTTAAAGCATAAGTCAACGTCACCAGATGCTGCTTAAGTAACACTAGCTATCGAAGTAAAATAAATGACAAATATTCATTTTATTGAATGTAAAAGTATGAAAGTATGTAAACATTCTAAACCAGCCTTTTAATCTAATTTATATAGAGCATACTGCCATGCTGTGCTACTATTTAGAATTAAAATAAGAATGATCCCATTCAAAGGCCATTTGCATATCGGTTTTTAGTTGTTTGTAAAACAAGTCGAGTCAAATTGATTGTCCTTGAACGTAGACTGTTTACGCAAGTCACCGTGACACTGCATCATCTCTTGTGTCTATATGAACGTGGCAACGTTCCGACTACCCTTCGGATCCATTCACCTCGGGGGTACCTCATCAGGGGCATAGCACAAAAGATCGCATTTCGGTGGAGATGGTAAGTCCCCCTCCGCAAGTTGTCATTGAGTCATTGGCCAGCATATGTAACGAAGATGAATACCTGCATGCCTGATGAATGCCTCAAATTTTGCGACACCATTTCATTAAAAGAAATAAATTAAATGATAGAAGGTACACTCTTAAGGTTTAGGAAAACCATACTAGCCTGACACAAAGATCGTCTGTAATCTGTGTACATTTTCCGTGTGCTGTATACATAGAAAACAAACAACAATTTGTGAGCTAAGGCTTTCACGGCCGGCGTCTATCCAGTAAAATGATGTTCCCGGGTTTATTGGCCGTGGTCTAGTCGATGCATAAACACCTGATGATGCTCGTCGGAATCGCGGGCGAAACGTCAGGTGTTTACGCATCAACTAGACCACGGCCAATAAACTCGGGAACATCATTTTACTAAACAACAGTTTGTCCAATACAGACGTTAGCAGACACTACACGATGAGTTAAAACTGTAGAAGAATGACACCATCAAGAGGTTAATTTCTCTCGGGGGCAGCTTATCGTTCATGCCCCGTCTGTCATCGATTTTCTCCATTGCGCTGGCAACTTGCACCATGCTAGCAGCCAGTTTCCACCCATCGAGGAGAAACCTTTACATGAGTGGCTTTATCAAGAGCGGCTTTTAATTCTTTGCAATTTTTCATCTTCTTCTAGAGAGACATAATTTGTTTGAGAATTCGGTTCCAAGATAACCAGCATTTGTCCACCCTGACAATTTAATGGAAATTTTGTCCTTCCGGAAAATGTTGAGTTCAACGATTTTATTCTTTCTTCTTTACTTGCTAAGCCACCGTCCTACCACACAGATTTATAGCTTGTCTTTATAGTTAAACTGCCCTCAAATTTCTTTCAAGCATTAGTTTCTTCTCACTATAAGGCTTACTGGACATATATTAAAGGAATGGTTAATAACGAATATTTTCTTTAGTTTTCAGTGTATACCATATGAATCAACTGCCCCTACATTTGTTTTTTACGGTAGCTCAAAAACTCTGGAATAAAATTGTAACTATGAATGACAAGCTGCCGAACCTAGGAATTGTTTATGTTTAGTTATAATCACTGATACGAGAGCCCACAAAACATACGGTCTGGATCGATAGGATTCCGCTTCTGGGTGTATTTTCAAAGAGAGTAGTACATAGCGCTTATTTTATATTTATTGTATTTTATAACTATGGTTTTCAAACTTAACTATTAATGTATTACAGAGTCAGAGCAGGGAATTAATTCTACATGCCTTCAGCTTCATAAAGCAAGAGGAAGAGATGTAGAAATGAATGATTATGCGGCGCAGTACATAACTGCATTTGTGCTTCTTTTTTATGCTCCAGTATTGGATGCCAGATTTTGTTCAGTTTTAGAGCTTCCTCAACCCCATTCTCACCCGCCACGCTGCAAAATCCCACATCCCGTCATAAAAGTAGTTGAGCCCTAAAAAGGGCAGGTACACGAATGACACACCTCGGGCTGTTCTCAGCCTGCCAAGAGAAGTGAGCGAGCGAGAAATCGCGTAAACCATTTAGCAATCAGAGCGGATTCCAGCATTCGAGAACAGGTCGTACAGGTTCTCCTGTACGGTATGTTTATCTACAGAGCACCTAGCCGCTTAAAGCGACTTTGTGTAGTATAGAAGGTGTTGATTAATGGGCTTGTCCACCTAGCACACACCTCACGTTCAAGCCGAGTCAATCCTCCGTGAGCGGCACAGATATCAATACGGCATCTCCAGCCAGCGATTCTGTTGTAACTGAACCTTCGCCGAGAAGAATAAGACCACGACACCGATGATGTTCACCGCAGGTGTGGACGAAGCATCTAGACCTCTAAACTCCAACAGACCACGACTTTTAAGCCCGGAAGTAATTTCTAGCTATAATTATTAGTATGTTTTAACAAAAAATGGTGTCATTCAAAACATTACATCTCTCTTAATAAACAAACTCCCAAATGGCAGTGGGACAATCAAGTTAGAAGGCGTGCATCTACATTCTGTAAAGTTTTCAGTCTGATATCTTAAACAATTTGAGATAATGAGTTATAAATGCTATGATTAATATTTAGGTGGTTATGGCCTTTGAACTCCCCGTATATTTTAGCAAATACTAAATCTTGAGCATAGGTAATATATTTTTGGAAGTGCAGGTAAAGATTTGTGACTAAGTTTTAAAAAGCTTCAGGTGATGCCAATCTCAATGGCAAGATGAGTGTTTTTCTTTGTTGGTATTAACTACTAGCATTTAATTTTTAACCTTAAATAGGAATTTTGTTTGGATGAGCAAAGTTAGTTCGTTCAGCTGAAGAATTAAATAAAGAAACTAGGACTCCTTATGCACTTAAGAGTTTTTAGACTTGTGAAAGGACATAATTCTTCAGCAGCTTCGGCAGAAGTATAATTAGATTAAAAATTGTAGAGCAACATCAGGGCAAACACGAGTTTTCATTTCTATGTACAAATTAATTGCGTGACGGGCTGTAACCAACCCTTACTGTGGATTATAATTAGCTGATGTAAGTCCCTAGCTTTCTCCTCAAGAGACTCTACAGTCTGCCTCTCAAGAAAGGAAGGGTGGAAAAGTACCAGATTACCTCCAGGAATTCCCCTCTGTCTTAAGGTAGAGCAGCACCCGCTGGGACTCCTTGGTACAGGTACTTATACTTTTATGCACATCTTTTATCTCTTTTATAACTCTCCCATTCTTTCTTAAAAAGAAATGCGCGTCAGTGTTTTCCTTTCTCATTCATTTATCCGTATTTTTGAATGCCAAATTGAGTCGTCTTGTTTTTCCCTTGTTGGTTTCCTACGTTGTAGTCTTTCCATGCTTTTGCATAAAATGTAATTCACATACTCACTATTCAGCTGATGTCACTATAACCTATTTTTCAGTTTCATGCAAGTTTCAACCTAGCTTAATTAATTTTAATAAACAAAGAACTCACTTCCGCGCAATCCCCTGAGTAGCACTTATGTCAGTGCTTTCCAATCTTTTTGAGACCATGGCTCCCCTGAGCAACATTTTTTTCCGCGGCACCCCTGAGGGATACCTAGCAAAACTATAGATATTTTGATTTTTACTCTAAGAACTTGTGAAAAAATGTGGTAACTAACGCCGCAAATAAAATAAAATAAAAATAATAATAATAATAATAATAATAATAATAATAATAATAATAATAATAATAATAATAATAATAATAATAATAATAATAATAATAATAATAATAATAATAATAATAATAATAATAATAATAATAATAATAATAATAATAATAATAATAATAATAATAATAATAATAATAATAATAATAATAATAATAATGGTAATGCACTCACAGTCAATATGAAAAACCTTTACTGAGTTGCACATTGATGTCTTCTTACAGCTCCGCTAAAGCATTTTAAATATCTATAGGGACATTTAGCAAGATACTTGTTTACGCGTGGTGATAGCAAGAACTAGACCTGTTGCAAGTGAAAGCCGTTAATCTAGTTGTGAACTGTGGTGAGTACATTGGTGTATGTAGCGTCACATCACAAAGTGGATGTCTCAAATAGCAGTTTTTTAAACATGGAAACTCCGAAAAAGTCGCGGAGTTTTAAACTCTCAAAGCAGAAATATTATTCACAATGTTTACCAGTTGTGCTCAGAGGAAGAGAAAAACGGGCTACTTCTTGCTTTACAAACAGCAGTTAAGTAGCTAGAACGGGTCGCTAAAGAATTTGAAAAAGTTAGTATTTCAGGTACACGAGTTAATTTCAGTGGTGGACAGAAAACATTATGGCGACAGATGTTAGTGGAACGCAGAGCGGCCTATTTACGGGCTCTAAGAAGTAATGAAAAGGGACCCAAGAAACCGGTAGTTTATACCGATGAAACTTGGGTACATACCCACTATACTGTGAAGAAGTGTTAGTAACAAGACGATATTCCAGGAGTTTTAGGGAATAAATCTGCTGGGCAAACAGCAATAGTGGTGCATGCTGGCGGTGAGATCGGTTTCATCAAAGAAGCGGAATTTATCTACGACTCCAAATCCACAGCAGAAGATTACCACAGTGAAACAAACAAGAACTACGAAAAATGGCTGATACCAAACCTCCCGTCCAATAGCATTGTTGCGTTCGATAATGCAACTTACCACACCGTGCAGGAAAACAAAGCTCTATCAATGGCGTCACGAAAAGAACAGATTATTGCATGGTTGAAGGATAATGGTTTGCATTTCGAAGAATATTTAACCAAGAGGGATATGTTGGAAATTGTCAAAGCAACCAAAAAACCTCCAGTGTATGCCGCAGATAAACTTTTGAAAACCCATGGGTTTGAAGTCCTCAGACTGCCGTCTTATCACTATGATCTAAACCCCATTGAATATGGAACATAATGAAGCAAAAAATAGCAGAAAAATAAACGCGCCTAAAGGACTAACCAGACAGTGTTTAAATGATAACACTGAAGAGGACTGGAAAACGCGTGCATCAACGTGAAATCCATAGAACAAGAATACTGGCATCGAGATGCCTTAATGGGGGAAGAGATAGAATATGTAATACTTCTATTATTATATTTACAAACACCAGTGGCACAGTTTGGCATTATTGAACAGCACATTCAACAAACGAAATTAAAATAACAGGAGTCCAACAAACTAATACCCTTTTTATTTCTTTATCCAGAATGAGGAAGTAATTTAGGCTAAGAGAAATACAGGACTCTCAGTACTTATAAAAAAAAAACATTTAATAGAAAAATGTGGAACAAAAGTTTCCTGATTTGAAATGGAAGAAGAAATTGTATTTTTATAACCTTGCTGGAAGACAGTCACTTAGGGTCAGTTTCCTTATAAGGGGTTCAGCATTTCACATCAGATTCTGATTTTACGCATCAATAACAAACAACCTTCACTGCAGTTCTTATTTTTATTTCCTACTTTAAATAATTCACTCTAGTACCTACATTACAAAGTATGTCTAAATTAGATTTGTTTCATTTATGCAACGAAGGCATCAAAATTCCGATGACAGAAGCGTGGACGAAGTGCATTTGTTAGATTAACACCAAAGTATCCTAACACTTTTGGGACTAATCCCTTAAGTAGTTAAAAAGCATATGTCCATTTAAAACGTAAACGAAAACAAAATAAACAATAGCATTAAACACGCAACATCATAAAGCTTTATCCTGGTGCCTAGGAAAAAAACTCAGTTTAGCATGATTACATAGTCGAAGGTTGACAGCTCCTGCTATTGACGAAACCCATCAGCAATGCTGCTGGACAATGGGACAAAGAACTTTCACAGTTGGTATATAAGCAAGACATAAGCATTAGTTTCCATAATTTTCCGACACACCAATGTGCTGTGCACAATACAACGCCAAACTCCACCCAAAGTCTCAGCCAGTGCAAATGGAGCACTGAAGCTGTTTCTTCAGGAACCTTCAGGTACAGTTGTGCATTAAATATACTCGTGGAGTTAATATGCTTCAGTATTATACGTACAATTTAATGGTATAACTTAATTGCTTTTGTTATAGACAGCCAGTAATATTTCAAGCCAGATCAAGTTTTAGATTTTCGGTTTTTTCTTACATGTTACACAGTTGTTTAATTGTTCTGCTCATATTTCTCTTTTTCGCACTACAAGCGCTCTTACATGGCTAATAATACTACACTTAAATAATGTGCAAAAAATTGACGGTAATGTACGGTTGAGGACCACCAAAATAAGAACTTTGGGGATGGGAAACAGGAGTCGCAGACATATCTCAACATTAAATCCGTCATGTTACTATCTCCGATTGTAAAACCTGTTTGTGGGGTGTCAGATGTAAACACATCACACTCTTGCACAGTACAGTTTGTCCAGATCATGGAAACACTCTACATGCTCAAGAGAGAAGAAGTTAAGGAGAAGTGGGGAACAAGCGAGTGGTATCAGAACTCAGGCAGTTACATACACAAGCGGTGTATGTTTACTTACTGTAAACACTTTATTGTGTAGTTATCACAGTGAGAGTGAGCGATACACTATAATCTTCGCAAGAGTTAAAGGCATATGGAGGCGGGCCGTACTGCAGACTCCAGCGAATCCTAAGCTTGCCCCTCCTACCAGCGCTGCCGAATGTGGTGCATGCATCTCACACGCTCTTATGTACAGAAGCTCTGCCGGTACACGCACTACGCTTGGCAACAGCGCTCCGCTTGAGCATTGGCCAGCTTTCACATGCCTTTAACTTTTGCGAGCGGTATAATTTCCACCTCTCCTATTATGCATGTGGGCACGCCTCTGCTATTGCACATCTATGCTTCAGGAGTGGGGAGTGTCACGATTATCTGGACAAACTATATTATAGTTGCGGTGGCTTAGCTTGTCTCCAAGACCATAAAACTGGAAGTTATTCCCCCCGCCCAAACTAGAAGCAGGGTGTAGAAAATATGTTCAGGCAGACACCTTCTCCCACCTTCCCAATGACAGAGACAGAGGGGCGAGTATCTGTATCTCTTTTCAACATACTTCTTTCTCATTCTTTAGGCGTGAGACAAGATGAACCGAATACCCTATAGGTATTCACTGTCCCTAGGTGTGCTTAATGTGGAACCCACTGCAGGTACGGTAAAACAGAACAATCACCTTGTTCAGTTTCTCATCATGTCCCGGTGTTCATTAATTGAGACAGTGCGTACACACCCTGCGAGTTACATTTCTTTGGAGTGGCAAACGAAGATGTTTCATTAAAGCAGACTTAGATTGATGTTCACGCGGCGCTTCTCTTATTACACTGCATCTGCGAACGCTTGTGCCTAACCTCAAAATGCTTAGTTTGGTGCCACTTATCTACCCTGTAATTTCCTGCACACTGTTTTTCGGCAACCCGTTTTCTACGTTATTTGTTTTTCAGAAACAACTTCGAGAAAACTTGTTTATATTGTGAGAAGTCCTGGAATTAGAATCCACCTCATTTCTTGAGAAAAGAGGTGAAGAAAGATTCGAAACATTACATGCTGTTAGTGGGATGACAACTGCTCATGATAACTAAGGCTCGGAATTTTATGACCTAAAAATTCTTGAAATCTTCATGCATTTATGCTATAAAAATTACCAGAATATGACCTAATTCCTGAGAATACGCCCTAAAACTTAAGATGCATTTACTTTTGTCAGTTACAGATGAAACAACGAATAACCTTCATTTCCAGCAGAATTGCACTGAATAATGATAGTTTTATATGGCCAAGCTTGAAGGATCTTCGGTATTCGGCAATTAGTCTTATATTTGAAAAAAAACTTCTTTTTACATCACGCGATGTAATGGAGACAAACTTGAAATAAGGAAAATCATTAGCAGAATGTTCAGTTTCATTATACTTCTGCTTCCTTCCGAATGCAGGATTTCTTTGAAGTACAACACAAATTTTTCCCTAACCTTGTCACATACCCTGCCTGATGCACTCAATAACTCACTTTCAGTTTCCTCGACAATGCTTAATGTACCACACAATTTCATAGCAAGTGGTGGGATTTAATATTAGACAAATTTGACTTTATGTAGGCCACGTTTCTCGACATGGTGATTGACAATTTATTGTACATTTTTTACTGAGTATGAATCACTTTCAAGAAAGCTATCTAAAATCTTCTCAATCTCACTGTGGTTTATACAACAGTAGTTTGCAGCACCAAGTCAAGTGCCCCATGTTACGATGGGCTTAGGGAGGGAAGGAAAATGTTATTAAATGACGTTTACAAAATATCTGAAGTGATAAAGGCTACATAAAATATGGCTAAACGTACGCTCTTACTCGTATATTTGCCCAAAATATGACCTAGCACTAAAATATGCATTTATATGACCAATAAAAGCCGAGTCATTGGGTTCACAAATGTTGGAAACTTGCTTAAATGAACTTAGGCATTCATAAAGTAAGCCAGGATATAAATATGATATGTCATAAAAATCGAGCCCTGATGATAACACGGACTATGGTGATAATACTTTTTCGGATTGCGAACATGAATTAGGCGTATAAGGATTAGTACAATTGCTTTAAAATTGTACTTTTCCTCACTTTACATAAAACTTTCACGAGTAAAGAAACGTCCAAACAATGCATCTCTCTCGTCCCACTAATACTGCTTACACTTTTTGAAAATAATATCCTATTTTGAAATTGCTTAGATAGAACTTGATTTCATGCCAACTTTTAGAGCCCGCTGAACCATTGTGCGTTGCTGCCTACACGCGAGTAGGATTTGCCGAGCCATATTTGATTTTTTTTAACTGCCCCTGCAGGATTAAGCCGATTAATTTGGTCAATAAATGTATATCCAACATTAATTAGCAGTAAAATCATAGTTTCTTTATCAACGATATTCCTTTACCCGGAAGGAGCCTGTCAAACACACAATTGTAAGCTTATCGCTGTGTTTCAGGGGTAAATTGTCCGTTTTTGTCACACATGAAACCAAGTTCCATCTGGAAATTTCCCTCAGAAGGCAGACTTTGTACCTCCACTAACGGATATCATTCATTGTTCTCGAGTTCTGGAGTAATCTGATCTATGCTAAGATAAAAGCTCAGTGCAAATGCGGGTCGTGTGAAAATCTAATCTTTCCATGGCTTAAATTAGAAGAAAGCTGCGCTTTAGCCTCTCTGTGAGTAGTACCTACTTCAAATTCCAATTACGCACGATTTGTTCACTGATCTTATTACCGTAGGAAATGCTATTACA
The DNA here is from genome assembly GCA_030765045.1 of Tenodera sinensis. Taxonomy (NCBI): domain Eukaryota; kingdom Metazoa; phylum Arthropoda; class Insecta; order Mantodea; family Mantidae; genus Tenodera; species Tenodera sinensis. The sequence continues at coordinate 167,544,134 of CM060962.1, forward strand.
CTCAGGCGAGCAACGTTTAATTAAGTGCTACAGAAAGGTGAAGGGCATGCAACAGCAGCGTAAAGGGAATGAAGGGTCTCTATACCGAACACAAACAGAAAAACAGTGCAAACATTTTTATTAAAAAGGAAGTAAGCATTCACTGAATTCTTTCCGCACGTGCACAAGCCAGATTTCTTAACCTAAAAACTGCATTTCGTTCTATTTCATCCCATAAATCTCCTACTTAAGAATATCATAAAGAGGGAAACATCTGTGCGTGAGTGAGATAGATAGAGGGGGGGGGGGGAGGAGTTAAAATAATCTCAGAAAACTAAAACCAATTTTGATAACTCTCCCGCCATTGGAAAGCACTTGTTCACCCCTATGGAACACCCAATTCCCAAATTACTAAAAGGATTTACAAAGCTGCACTTTGGAACACAAACGAATAAATGAGCTATTTATTTAAAAAATATACATAGAGAGTGTCTCAAAAATGTACTGGCACTTTGAATGACTATAAAATCATAAAGTCGTAGAAGAACATGTTTCAGAAGAAAACTTCGAGTTTTCTGTGACATTGCCATGAAGTAAAAAATAATCGTTGTTACTCCATACAAAACGTATGTAAATATGTATTAGTGTATTTTTAGTGTTTAACACCCGTTCTTACTAAATAAGACACCACAGGTGGTGAGCACTGCTGATACCTGAAATTAATGATAATTAGTAAAGAAAGTTTGGCAAAGCAAGTCTACAGTTCTAAGGATTGGGTACCTCCCCCGCATTTGCTACTTTAGGAGGAGCCTGGAAAAGCCTCAATTAGGGAGGACGATCATGCAGACGTAACTTCAAGCAGTATACATACATGCTCACAATTTATCAAAGTAGAACGCACAAGACCAACAAAATACAAAAGGATCTGCTTACAGCGGCGCGATGTGCATGCGATACTTACTCCTAAACTTTTTTTTGGGAGATAGTACGAGTTCATGGCCTGGTTATGTTGACATTGCAGGTAAATGAATAACCCTGTATTCACATCTACCAACTTAACCCACCCTCCTATATTACGTACACTTAAGCCCTAGGCCGATTGTATTTTCAGACCCTTTAAATTAACAATATTTTAAGAGGTGGAATCAGGACTAAAAATTCAATGCCATAGCCGGGATTTGAACCACGGATCTTCCGCTTATCGAGCGGCCGTTTTAACCACTAAGCTACCATGGCCAACTTGCCAGTACGACATTACATTCCCCAGATGATTGGTACTTATTCTCCGGTTAGACCACAGGGGAATCTCACATCAGAGATAAATACCCCAAGGGCGACTTGCCTCTTAAACATTGCCCACACACAGCTTGTGTGTTTTAAAACACCAGCAGTAAGCTTGCTGGCATAAATTAATAATAATTAACGATATTTTGATTAATACAGGTATAAAATATAGTCAAAGTAACTTGCTTATTTTTTACCACCTCAATAATTGCCCTCCTATTTATATTGCATACGTTATAATTTGAAGGAATAAAGGATTAGAATCAGTCCAACTTTCGCTGTAATGACGATCGAATTTATTATGTAGAGTCACTGAATCTTAACACACGTTCCTCGAGATAAACAGAGTAGGCCGTGCTCAAATCAATAATTATCCTTAGTAATCGCTAGCTTGAACGAGTGTGTTGATTCTGAAATAGAAGAAAACTGCAAAATGTACTTCTCTGATACCTGAAAAATCTAAAGAGAGATACGCAAGATGCTATAGTTAATATATGTTAATTAAGTTCAACAGTCAAGACACTATGGAAGGATGAATGTTATGTTTCAAGATTAGTACTTCACATTTCATTCATACGCCATATTAAATTACTAATTATATCCCCAAAAGTTGTATGCTATACCCGTGTTTTTACTAATCATCGGGAATCGAAAAGACTCGACTGCGTCTCGTCTTTTCAAACTTTTCCTCGGTCCAGTAAAAATCATTATCCATCCTTACATCTACTATACCATAACGTAAACCTTATGTGAGAAAATTCTGTTGTCTTTCCTATGTAAGCTGAAGTTGAGTTCCTTACCATTGTATGCTAAATATTATATAATTCGTGTTGCTTAACATCATAAATTGTTCAAACGATATTAATAATAATAAAAAACCGAGATTATTTTTCTCGGCGATTACAGATTATGTCCCATTTCCATGATGTTTAATTTAGTCTGACAAAGTAGGGGATCTTCATATTCAACATTTTTTTTCACACTGCCAGGGGAAATTTGTAGAATGTGAAAAATGTGCAGCCTTTATGTTATGTAGCCTCGTATTATAAAGCTACGGCACCAAAGAGAAGTGGAAGGGTTTACAATTTTATTCATCTTTATCTAAAAATTACTCGACCATTCCAACAAGTCTTTTGCCACTAAAAATTCTTATATGCTATAACATATTTCCAGAACTTGTCAGGGGAAGTTTAAGGAAATGAGATATACAATATCCGTCAGGATTTTATGCCCATTTGTGTGAATAACAGTGCATATTTCATACCTTATTAGCACTTTCACATTTCTAAGCAATGAAGAGGAGAATTTATTATTAAAAATTCTACATCATACAATAACTTCATAAAGAATGCGGAGAGAAGTAAGTGGAAGGAATTAAACTGTCATTAGGTAATCCAGCTAGTAAATCATAAAAGGATATCAGCATACTTGTTTTTTTTTTTTTTTTTTTTTTTTTTTTTTTTTTTTTTTTTTTTTTTTTTTTTTTTTCCTATTAGAGATATCAAATGGCGGACTGCAGTAGAGCAATTGCTGAGTTTTATAGGGACACCTGCACGCGAATGTTTATGCTTGGCGGACATAAAGGAGAAATATACTCCATTAATGAGATTTATTTTTCCATTTCCTTACCCGGACCTCCATTACACTTGGAATGCATAGCACGATGTTTATTGCAATCAATATTTTACTGTTATCTTTGCATACGAATATAAATAATACGCGCTCAACATTCCAGGCGCAATCCAATCTTCTTCGTACGCATATCATACCACGCTCTCCACGTGGTCGCGATAAGCGGCAACGTCGCCTTTCCATCACTGCGGACTGTCAATCCCTCTCTTGGATGGCGCCATTATTTATCATTTCACTTTTAAAAATAAGAGTATTATCCATGATAATACTAATCGTATCCATACTGATTTTAATAGCGATGATGATGACAATAATAATAATAATAATAATAATAATAATAATAATAATAATAATAATAATAATAATAATAATAATAATAATAATAATAATAATAATAATAATAATAATAATAATAATAATAATAATAATAATAATAATAATAATAATAATAATAATAATAATAATAATAATAATAATAATAATAATAATAATAATAATATTAATAATAATGATAATGATAATGATAGTGATGATAGTGATGATGATGATGACGATGATGATGATGACGATGATGATGACGATGACGATGATGATGATAATAATAATAATAAATCCAGATCCGGGATTCAATTCCCGGCCTGTGATAGTAATTTTTCTTTAATTCTTTAGAATACCTTACAACTTGACAAAACTACTCTAATTATATTTTCAAACTATTATGAACAAATTTGACACTTCCGCTTTAGGTGGGGTTAACATTTTAGGCTGTTCACGACTTCCAAAGGTTACCCTTATCCCCCTTATTCTATTTTATTTACAGTATATGTATATAATCGAGAAGTACCGGAACACAGTTCCTACAATACACTTCAGTATATCAATTGCTGTACTATATACATAGTATTATATTAGTGATATTGTATATCACTATTATTTTTAAGACAGTACTTTGGTTAATATTCCAATGTATCGTAAACTTACCAACCAATGTTACAAATATTTAGTTTTTAAGACTTAACGAGCATTGTAACTGAAAGTATCATTGTATTAACTCAGCCATTTTGTAAATACTGTATGCACAGTTGCAGTATGACCATGTAAATAGGCGACTATAAACAAGGTTGAAATAAGAAAAAGACAATGTAAGTATAAAGTGCTATGCATTTAGTCTTACAATATCGCAACTATAAGAAGCATATGGAATTTAGCCTCCAAATCACGTTGTATATATACTTCGTGGGCTCTATGAGAAATAACACAGAGTCAGTCATTACTAATGTGCCTTTCTGCTTTTGTAATCATTTATCACGCATTTAGTATTACTTGTTACGTAGTATTGATTCTGCACATAGATTTCTTCTACTTATCATTTTAGAAATTTACTGATTATGTCGCATTTGGTACTATTTTACTGGTAGCGTGTAATTGTTAGAGAAATAAACTTTTATATTTTTTTTTTTTTCCTTTCGGTCTAACAGAAACAATGTAAAACGCGTCATGAAACCTATTTTATAATTGTAACAAATCTCGAGAATAGAAGAGACTGTTTCCTCTCGTTTTTAAAACTCTACCTCGATTCTGTAAATGTGCTTCACAAAACTTTAATTATTGTAATACATTATTCCAGTTCCGCAAATTTCTATGAACGCCAACGCTACATTGCGCTGCTGCAATCGAGTCTCATGTGTTAGAAGTCCTTTCATTTCTTTTCGCTTACATGAAGCGTAGAGAAATAAAAATTATTAGCCTGAATATCAAAACAATGAGATAACACCGATCCAATGGAAAACAAACGTTTCTAAATGCGCAACTACGCACGCGAGCTTACTTCAGTAAATCGTAAGCTAGAACAGTACAATTTCCACTTATTCGAAAACTGTGACAATACTTTTATCATTTTTAATGCAAGCTACGGACGCCACAATTTAAACCTTGGCATCTCGATAGAAGCCGTAATCTGAGGGGTACATAGGGATATTAACAATTAAAGTACCAATCTCAACGCCTGTTACAAGCATATAAAAACATTATATACTAGAGTGAAAACATTTGAAAATTCATACCTCTGTTTGTTACGAAACATTCTTTTCAAATCTGTTTAATATCTGATACGTTTAGCGTTAAATTAGGTTCAAAATTGTGGCAACCTTAAATTTGCTTTTCAGGAAACTATTGAAAAAGTTTGTTTTCAAAGATCTGAAGCAGATATTATGTATAGAGCCCGGATTTTGATGAAAAGTCATCTTTTTTTCTTAGTAGTCACAGAGTATGCTTATTGGAAATTAAGTGCATCCAGGAACAAATACGTTAGATATATGTGGTTTTTATAGATCATCAAAATGCATTTTTCCACACTTTTATAATAAAGTCATTTTTTAACATATAGCTGCATTTTCCGGTCATTTTATTTCTTTTTCACCAATGTATTGGGCATTTTAAAATAATCTGTGGTTAAAAGTTAATTTATATCATCTTTTATAAAATAGTAACTTTGTATGTGTGACACAGGTCAGCGTCTTAACGGTAATGAATTTATGACGCATAAATTCGAGTAATCGCCGACTACATCATACAATACGTGTGGATTTGTACCAGTCAGGACTTCAGGAGCTAGAAGTGTTGCAGTAAGAGGGTAGTTTGTGAGGTATTAAATTTGTTGTGCTGTGGAATTGAGATGCCGAAACAAAAACAATCAAGTGCATCCCGTTTGAAACAGTATGTTTCAGAGTTTGGCGGAAACATATTCTCTACTGATGGAACTGTATTGTTCTGTAAAGTGTGCGAAATTAAAGTCGCTGCAGACAAACGGTTCACTGTACAACATGTTGGGCGGGAAAAAACATTTGCGAGCTCTTCAAAATGTGAAAAAAGACAAGTGTCTCAGTCACTGTTAAAAGAAACTGCTTCGACATCAAGTAGCATGTCATCTTCCTTTCATGAAGAATTATGTGAAGTGTTTGTTAGTGCAAATATTCCGCTACGAAAATTAAGTAATTCCAAATTGCGAGATTTTCTTGAACGTCACACTGCCCATACGAGTACAATTCCAGATGGATCAAATTTGCGTAAAAGTTACCTACAAAAATGTTATTTAGACACGTTAAACTGAATACGTGAACGTGTGAATGGGGGAAAAATGATGTATCAATTGGTGAGACAACCGATTCTCAGAGGGGCGTTATGTAGCCAATGTAGTGATAGGTACGCTAGAAGCTACTAGTGCCGGACAAATGTTTCTTCTGACCTCAGAGGTTATGGAAGCTGTTAACCACAGTCAGATATGCAAACTGTTCGATATATCCATGTGTTTATTGTGGCCTAGTGGAATACAACATGACAACGTGCTCCTCTTCCTAACAGACGCGGCGCCTTACATGGTAAAGGCGGCCAAATCGATCCAATCATATTACAGTACATGTTACGTGTTTGGCCCATGCTTTTCATCGAATTGCGGAACAGGCCAGATCAACATTTCCAGAAGTAGATACACTAATTTCCACAGAAAAGAAAATATTTTTGAAAGCACCAACCCGAACTGTGTATTTCAAAGACAAAGCTAATATAGCTTTGATCCCGACATCAATTTTAACACGCAGGGGTACATGGTAAATTGCATGTATATACCACAGTGACAATTTTCAAACAGTGAGAGAAGTGGTGAATAGCTTTGATAGGGCAAATTCTAAGGCAATTGAGAGCGCACAGGATACTAGTTTTACTTTCTCTACTGGTAAGTAGGGGAAGTATTGTATTCCACCCAAAAATTCGATGTCGAGATTTCACCGGAAATATATGTTTTGAGACCCCCTGACTCCAAAAAAAGCATTTTTAGAAAAAGGTCCGTGTGTGTGTCTGTGTGTCAGTCTGTCAGTCTGTGGACAGCATAGCTCAAAAACGAAAAGTCGGTTAAAAACCAAAGTTGGTATTTGAGTTTAATGTCTTTCAAGGATGCGACACGAAGATTTTGAAGAAAATAGCCCCACCCTAAACTACCCTTTACATGGAAAATTTTTCGAAAATGTTGATTTTCTTGAAAACGGCTCTAACGATTTTGATTAAAATGTCATATGTTTGAGATATTTTGATGACAAATGAAATGTATATCTTGAATTTTCTGGCTATAGCCCCTGTAGTCGTATTTACTCTGGACGACTTTTACATAACTGGTAAATCGTTAGAGACAGACCAAATTATACTACATAAAAAATGTAGATCTTGCTAAAATACACAATTTATGTCTCAATAAATTTTCTTGTTGGGTGTACCACTTCGGAGATATTCCTTGTTGTGTGTGTGAGTTTCGGAAAACTTAGAACTTTCGTGAAATGGATTATCGTTGTTCATTTTCTTATATGTTAAGTGTGTAAAGACAACAGAATCTCAAACATTTGACTATCGCACAAAGCCTACTGTATTCTAACATTCCCCTTGCACCTACAAGGAAATAAGCAATAAGTTGTACAAATGTTTATCTTAACTAACACGAAGAAGATATAGGAATAAGAGTTTGTAAGCATGGTTAGTACAAGAGTAGAGAAAGTCATGTGAGTGCAACACATCAGATTTTTTGATACTCAAATCCAAGGTAAAGTAGCTTTCATTATATCAAATGCATTTTTGACGGAAACCATAACCCGCCTTGAAGAAAGTGGCATGACATTGAATAAGTCGATTGAGTTGGTGAGGATTGCGGAAGAGAAGGTACAAAATGTGAGATTGGGGACAAAATTAGACAGAAACTAAAATTTGTATTGGACAAAAATAAAGGACACCCAACAGTTTGTCAGATTGCCGATATCTTATCAAGAGAAACCTTCAGAACTGATATTTTTGAACACGATTTAACAGGCAGTTTTTCAAATATGCATCTATAACATCTGTGGAAGTGGAGAGAAGTTTCTCAGAGTATAAAACAGTTTAGCTGACAACCGCCGTTCCTTTACTTTTGATAACTTGAAGATGACCATGGTGGTGTACTGCAACGCTAAGTAAGGGTATGTTTTGGCTAATGGGTAAAGTAACTTATTTGTCATAGTTTATAAAGTTGAAAATGACCTAATGAATTTTGAATTTATTTATTATTTAGTAGCAATATTTGCATTATATACGAAGAAAGTTAATTTTAAAATGTGGTTATTCGAACCATATATTCAGTATTTGTCTGACAGTTACCAATTTATTATTATGAACAAAATTGTTAATTTTTGTTGGGACATTTTATATTTAATTTTATATGCATTTTTATTATTTCTTATGGGCATTTTATAGCTAATTTGTAGAGAAGTTTTAGGTGAACAACTTCTGGGCCCTAATTATGTATGTAAAAAAATCTTTAAGTCGAACAATCGTTCAACACAGCTTGATTTTGTTAACTCAATGTTTACTATTATTTAACGTTAGCAATTTGTGGAAATCATTATTATCATGGTATCAACATTCCGATCATGTTTATATAATTACGAGAAATTATATAAATATGATATGAATTATTTTACATCATACCATAGAGAAGAGGAAATTTAAAATACAAATTGTTATTGTTGATGGCATGATCGAAATGACGTTCCAATCGTGTATACGTGACAAGAACGCGTGGCGTCATCCAAATAATTATGGTGAAACAAGAAATTGTTAGGGGCGATAGGATCCGAAGGATATCACTATAGTTACCTACAGAAGCTTTTTCAAACAGGGCTTGGTTAATGGATTCGTGGAAGAAGGATATCACTATAGTTAGCTTGAGAAGTTTTTTTTCAAACAGGATCCTTGGTTAATGGATTCCTAGAAGCCATTTTCGATAGTTCGCCGAAAAATGATAAACTTTATGGTTTCGGGCATGCTAGCAAGTAAGAAATGTTTATAAAAGTTGCAACGAAGTAAAGGTGATAGTATAAAAGTGTGCAGCAAAAGAAATTCGGGAGTTCAATTGAGCGTTGAGTTTATGCTTTATTCCTTGCCACTACCTGAGAAAAGATAATAGTTCTCATTGCTCATCGCGCAACTTCGTAAAAAGGACTGCACCAGATACATGCTACAAAATACAGAGTATGAAAAAAATAGATGTTTACAGGACTCGATGGTAAATAAACGTGTACCTGCTATGTGATTGTGTTTTGTTCAGAAACGCATGTCCAGAAACTCTTTGTTTATGCGCTACCTATATCCTCCGAAATCAGAATGGGGGTGACTTTAGGTTGACAAACCGTAGGCTCCACGATAAGCAGTAGAAGTCGCAAATTTACAAATGACGCTGCATCAGCTGCTACACAATGCACAATAGCCTTTTACAATATCTATAGCCAGCGGTAGTGTTTACGGCATTATTCTATTTAGTAGTTTCATACTTTACAGATTCATTTATGTGCTATCGTCAAGTATGAATAACCAATGGCATTCTCGAACCCAAATGCTGAGTTCACCGAGATGCTTCTCATTTATGATCAAGGCGAAAGAGTGCAAGAGAGGCTTGCCGGCTCTATCATTAACTAGGCTTGGTAGGTGAGCTATCAAAAGAATGAAGTTATGCACGCTTCGTCTGTAGAGCAAACGGGCAGAACTGTACCATCACATGCACCACGAACGCGCGTAACTTGAATCCTCTTTAATGTAGCTGGGCTCCTAAGCCTTATCATATCGTAACCCCAACAGGTGTCACCAGCCCACACCACATTCACAAGATTAGAGAGGCGTTTAAGTGACATAGACAGCTTACATTCCTCACAAACCCTGCGGATGCACGCGAACACGACCTACTCCAAAATTGAAACTGTTTCCCAGAGTTTCATACAACCCGGCGATACAAAAGTATATCGAAGCTGGGAGCAGCCATTTTGAGCGCCTTCAGTATTCGATGAACATGTGACCCTGATTACCTACAGAACTTTAGTTTTCTTGTTTACTTATTTCCTATCTTTAGTGCTCCATATTGCTTACCTCCCTATATTTACGAATGCCCTATGCTTGTAATAGAGCATAGAACATAAACAATATGTTTCTGGACATGGGCTTATTTACAAAATATTACCATACGGTAGCCTTCTATCTACCACCGAGCATGTAACAACATCTATTTACACTCTGTAGAATCCGGAGTTCCAATGCATTTTCACCTATTGTCTTACGAAGTATGCCATACCACAAATCCAATCAAGTAGAAAACTGTTTTAAGTGCTGGTTGCAATTTACACCAGAGGTGGACAAAAGCGGATTCATGAATCCGTGTAGTTCATGAACCTTTCGCCGTGTAACTATGCAACGCAACGGTACACACCCCATCCCTTAGTTGATTTCAAGTCCAAAGGTCGTTTAACAAGATATTACAAGGTTTTCTTCGAACCAACATTGAACGGCTTTATTGTAGATATCATGCCGCATACAACGAAAAAACTAGTGTTTTCTTATCTACATGTTTATGTTGTATACAATTTATTGTTATTATTATTATTATTATTATTATTATTATTATTATTATTATTATTATTATTATTATTATTATTATTATTATTATTATTATTATTATTATTATTATTATTATTATTATTATTATTATTATTATTATTATTATTATTATTATTATTATTATTATTATTATTATTATTATTATTATTATTATTATTATTATTATTATTATTATTATTATTATTATTATTATTATTATTACTACTACTACTACTATTATTATTATTACTATTATCATTATTATCATTATCATTATCATTATCATTATCATTATCATTATCATTATCATTATCATTATCATTATCATTATCATTATCATTATCATTATCATTATCATTATCATTATCATTATCATTATCATTATCATTATCATTATCATTATTATTATTATTATTATTATTATTATTATTATTATTATTATTATTATTATTATTATTATTATTATTATTATTATTCCTTCGTTTCAGCCATCTACGGACCACGTTAAGTAACCCACTGCATTTATATTTTCACTTCCTCCTTTCTTTTACCTTTCTATCTTTAAAATATTTCTTCATCCTGTCACTGTGACTTTTTTTTTCTTCCTAACAATAATAAGGTTTACAATCCCAACATAAAGAACATACTGTGCCACGTGACCACTCTCTTAACCAACAAATTCAATTATGAAATAATTACTTCAAATGTACAAAATCACTTAGTACTGTGCCAGAGGATAAACTAGTTATATTCCCATTCTTGAAGACCTAAAATATGAGTTTACTTCACATAGATTCCATGATTTTAGGAATCTTGACAATGACATTTCAATGTTTGTTAACCCTTTTACTGTAGACCAGGCATGGGCACGAGTGGAGAGGTAACGATTGAACTTGCCTTACCCACCCCACATTCCCTTGCTGCGTGACAATGGTTATTTGGATACAACGCGTACAGTGGTGGGTTCGTTCTACCTGCGCGGCAGTAATCATATCTACGCTGTTATTAAATATTTTGTTTATATTAAACGCATTTTGCAATGATTATTACAGCTGCCTACTATGGTTAGGAAAATTACATAATCTCGAAGTATATTAAGCACATAATATTCTTACGCTGCCTTATGATTAACATACTAATTTGTTTCTCTTTCACAATAAATCAAGCAGTAAAGTCCCATTGCTATTTAGCCTTAAAAGTATTTTAAAACTATTTGATCGTCACAATAAAGTCTTTGGTTTTAAACTTGATATTATGTTCAAACTTTTAAACACGAAATACAAGTTTATATTAAATAAACTACTAAGAAGCTAAACCACTAAAAAGTGGAATCATACCGTCCCTTTCATATAATTTACAAATATGAGTATTCAAAAAGTACCTTGTATTGATGTACCACATTAATTTTCACATTAGGAATATCTATTTGATTTTCTCAGACCATAAAAATATTATAATTTCCCTTCCAACTTCCCGTGTTATTTTAAAAGCAGAAGATCACAAGTGTAAACTTCCAGCACAATCCACAGCAAAGCAGAGAGCGGGCGTGTGGAGAGAGCGACACTATAGGGAGTCTGTTGGTAGGTACCTACATAAAATCTCTACACAATGGGAAAGCGTGTAAGGCGGCGAGGAATGACAAAAAGCAAGCATTTAAAACGATTTTCCAAGTTAAGCGGAGTCAAAATCTAACATTTTATCGCTATACTCTTTCGGTGTCGTTTCGAAACATCCTGTATAGGTATGTGGTGGTATTTCTTTCTTGAGAAACTGTTTTAGGAATATTTATTATTAAACTTTCAAGAGGGCCAGCTTTTCCATCGACTCTTCTTGACCATAACAGAATGAAGAACTTTTAATTAAGTTTTGATACTCCAAATCCAGTTCTTCCTCTGATACAGGATTTAATATTGCAAATCGTGGCTTTGATGGTGAAATGTGAACCAAAATTAATGTTTGGCAAAAAGATTAAAGGCAGAAAATTACATTCAGTATTACCAATATTGGGCCACGCTGATGCTATGATGGCATTGTGTTTTATACTTGTGGAATATGCACTTTTTTGAATGCCTTTGCCGGCAGTAAAATTCTTCGCTGGGAAACAACGCTAGATGACAAATTCCCATACCGAAAATCACAACCTACGACTTGGGTCGTCCTTATTACACGTATAAAAGCTCGCTTTCTCGTTGGCCCTAGACTAGATACCTCAAAGTTATTGATCTATAACATACTAAAAGTTCTTCATGGTAACATATTCCCATGCAGCAAATACAGTACTGACAAATGCTTACACAAATCTTTGCTATGTAATCCTACTTTGGGTTCCTCTGTACAAATAGCCTAACTCCGAAAATTATTGCAACTGAAGTTTGCATCAATTTTAAAGATTACTTTAATAAGCCATAGCAGTTTAGCATGACCAGAGAAGTTAGCCAAGTGCTTTAATAATAATTAAAGGGTTCAAGTTAACGGGAAGATGGGAGGATTGCCCCCTCTCATTAAGTAATTAAGTAATTTCCCCGGCTCGTCAAAGATTTCATTTCCTGCCAAAGAATTTTTTTTTACTTCAAATATGTATAATCATGTTATGGCTTTTGAACTTACAAGAAGAGCGGAATACTTTCGATGCAGACAAGGTGTGAGCTGTGAGTAAGGAAAAGTATCATATCGCACGTAAGCTAAACAACAAACAATTAATTCTCAGGTTCATTAGTTGGGTTGGAATTCAGGATCACAATTCTGCGCCAGCAAAGACGACTGGAGCTTGCACTATTCAGTTCAGCTTCTTGTTACTCACTGTTCTATTGTTCGTCAGCATGGATAAATTTGTGACATGAAAGCGAAAAGTTAGAGAAAGTAATGACACTAGTGTATTCCAGTTTGAATCTAGGCTTCACCTTCAAGTAATATTAATATTGCAGCTTCTCAGGTAAAAACTGCAGCATTGAAAGTGGCATGTCTTTAGCGAAATTCACCGAAGTTTATGCTTTGAATAAATGTTTTGAAAGCTCTAATCTTGTGCGTTAACTGCTATTTAATCATTATTATTACTATTACTATTATTATTATTATTATTATTATTATTATTATTATTATTATTATTATTATTATTATTATTATTATTATTACTATTATTATTACTATTACTATTACTATTACTATTACTATTACTATTACTATTATTATTATTATTATTATTATTATTATTATTATTATTATTATTATTATTATTACTACTCTAATAGAAATAAATATTTAGTAGAATTATTGGTGTCTGAATGCTTCGGTCTGTCTCTATGTTATGAGAAACGACATCATAGTAACGTAATGCTGTCACTCAGCAGGTCTCTGATCTCTGTTGCTCTGTATGCGCGAGTAGTCAAACTAAGCCGAGCAGAGTTGGAACAGGTTGCGGGCCATACAGAAAGCGAATAGACTTAGTATCAGTTGGCGCTATAATCTTCGCAAAACTTAAAGGCATATGGAGGCGGGGCGTACTGCAGACTCCAGCGAATCCTAAGCTTGCCCCTCCTACCAGCGCTGCCGAATGTGGTATACGCATCTCACTCGCTCTTATGTACAGAACCTCTAGCGGTACACGCACTACGCTTGGCAACAGCGCTCCGCTTGAGCATTGGCCAGCGTTCACATGCCTTTAACTTTTGCGAGCAGTATAGTGTGCTCGACCGATAATCAGTAGAGTTCCACACGACCTGCAAACGTCCACAATTCCAGCTATACCTCTAACAATGAATTGTGTCCCCCCACCCAAAGCTTAACGATATACATCTGTGAAATGGCTAAAATCTTTAGTTTCATTCCTTATCATTTGACATCTTAATACAACAGTCAAGATTTAATATATATCATGTCACTAAATCTCAAGTACATTTCAAAATTAGTTTTCGTGATATTAATTGTTTATCATTCAATTGCTTTTTACTGCTTTAAAGAATTCTTTCACAGGAAGCGACATTTACGGAAAATAAATAATTGTTTGTAATTAAAGTCTAACACTAATTAAGAAATCGTAAAACTGAACCTGGAATTTTCTGCAAGCATGAGAGAAACTAAATGTTAAATATGAGACTTTAATTTTTGCTACACAACGGGCATTATTATTTAATAACCTGTCCACAAACGCGCGCTGAACTTTTATCTAAAATCACTTTTGAATTTAGGGAGCGTTAAAACACGTATTTCCGCCGAAATCTCGACATCCCTTTTTTTTTTTTTTTCGTAATACATTGCGTTTGCTTGCCTTCAAATGTTGTTCTTACTGATTCAAAACTCTACCTATAAACACTACGACGTATTACTGCATACACACAAACTCATTGTAGTGTGCCAAGCAAACGACTGCGCAATACATGCACACAGAAACTACGATTGCTACTTGTCCTGGTTTTGCAGAGGTAGTCCCTATCCTTTTACGTTCTCTACTATCTATAGGAAGTAGGGGAAGTATTGTATTCGACCCAAAAATTCGATGTCGAGATTTCACCGGAAATATATGTTTTTGAAGCCTCCTGGATACCAAAAAGAAAAGCATTTCTGGAGAACATGTGTCTGTGTGTCAGTTTTTGAACAGTATAACTCAAAAACGAAAAGTCGGTTAAAAACAAAAGGAAGACGTGTGTCACGCAAATGAAGATTTGGAGGAGGGTGCACACCACGAAAGCCTTTAACGTTGCTCAGCAGGTTATTCGTCTCTAGTCACCACTAAGCGAGTGTTAATCATGCGTTCGAAGGTCTTGCAAACAACACTCGTCAGGCAAATAACGCGGTAGGTAGAGGCAAGTGTCCTGTCTTTTCCGGATCGAGGGATGGGGATGACAATACCCTCTCACCAGGAAGACGGAAAAATCTGCTGAAGCCAGATGCGGTTATAGATGCTCAGCACGAAGGAGGAAGGTGAAGCAGCATTTGTCGGTGGATGTCATCAGGACCAGGAAAAGAGTCCTTTGCGAGGGACAAAGAATGCGCTAGCTCTGCTTCTGTAAAGGGTGCGTTGTACGGTTCACTACAGTCGCTCTTAAAATATAGAACTATCCGCTCTGCAGATTCCTTGATAGGGACAAATGCTCTGTCTTAGCTATCCGTTTTGCCAATAACAGCGAAAGAATCGGCAAGGGTGTCGGCGATGTCCTGCTCGCTGGTGTAATGCGAGCCTTGTACGGCAAGACCGGGAATAATCGTCCAGCGACACTTGCCGTACATACGCCGAACAGCTGCCCACGCTCTTTTCGCCGAACTTCGACGGGAGAGGGAATAGACATATTTTTCCCACGACTTGCGTTTGGCGTCACGGAGTATAAATGGTGCCCTAGCACGAGCACGCTTAAAGGCTACAACGTTAGCCTCCGTAGGGTGTAACGTAAATGCACGCAGAGAACGTTTGAATACTTTAATAGCCAAACGGCATTCCTCGGACCACCAAGGTACAGGAACGTAACGTGGAGTAGATGAACCGTGAGGAATGCTAGAATCCGCTGCGAGAAGGACAGAGCAAGTAAAGTACTCCACCATGTCATCAATGGTGGTAAAAACATTGTCGGTAAGGTGAATGAGCGAAATTTTCCCCAGTCAGTCTTGGAAATAATCCAGTGAGGATAGCATTTGGCACAGAATGGTGATCGGATAGGTGAATGTTAATAGACGGAGTACTATAAGAAACGTCTAGCGCGGAGTGTGTACCATAGGCAGATGATAGGTAGGCACGCCAGTGCTTAATAGGACCAAGCTGGACATATCACAAACATCTGCTACAAGGCACCCACGAGCATCGTCAGTGCCGGAGCCCCAATGAGTGCGCTTGCCATTCAGATCGCGAGAAAGATGAGTGGTGGCGGAATCTGTACCAAGAGAGCCCGAAGATCCTTCTTGTGTATGACACTGACCGGTGGCAGATAGACATTGCAAATAGAGAAACAGAGGCTCTGGAGCTGTACACGGATAGCTACAGCTTGTAGCGACGTGTTAAGTGGTATGCTGGCGGCAGAGATATTATGCGCCACCAGAAGAGCAACACCACCAATTGCTCGCCTATCAGCTGCAGAGTCATGTCTAAATGCCGAAAAACCACGAAGATGGAGAGCGTGATTAGGCTGCAAATGGGTTTCTTGTAGACAGACGACTAATGGAGAGCGCTGAGAAACGAGGTGCTGTATGTCCGGAACACGTGCTCGGAACTCATTAACACCCCATTGGATTATTTCGATTGTAAAGAACAGGTTAGTGATTGGTCTTCATCTTTTTCTTCTTCATGTTTACCTTACCCGACTTCGGACTGGGAGAGATGAATTTCGTCATCCTCTGGTGACTCCGCCGATGTGCGGGAGTCTGAAGATCCCCTGCGGCTCTTGGAACGGGAGCGGGACTTCATGGACGATGTACGACTGCTGGCGCGACCAGTAGGCCTAAAACAATGGCTGTCGACACACTGGCTACGGCTGGGTGTCTTGTGAGCTGGCGTCTGCACGGCTGTGGATGTAGTAGCCGATGCAGGTGTGGCACGAGACAGTGAAGGGGTACTCGCTGGTAGGTTAGTAGGAGTGGAAGCATCTAATACAGGAACATGCTGAATCGCTAAGCTGTTCACAGGAGCGCGTCGGGCAGCTAAGGCATAACCTGTGGTGGTAGGAGGTTTCAGCTGCTCAGAGCGACGATGCGCTTCTGGAAACGTGAGGTGTTCTTTCACGCGCAATTCCTGTATACACCTCTCATCCAGAAACTTTCGCACACTGACGCGAGCTGGATGGATGGTTCCTCCACAGTTAACACAGAGAGGATCCCGTGTACATGTCGTGTCCTCATGGGCTGGTAAATCACAACGCTCACATATAGCAGGATTATTACACAAGGCCTTAGTATGGCCGAACCGTGGCACCTAAAACAACGCATGGGGTTCGGCACATACTGGCGTACGGCGGCACGTTCGTAGCCACAATAGATGTACTCGGGCAATTTACTACCTCTGAAGGCCAGAAACACCGTACACAAAGCTAACTCCTTGCCATCCTGCTTTCGAGTAAGACGGTAGGCTTGACAAACACGCTGGTCGGAGAGGCAGCTGGTAATCTCCTCATTCGACAGATTGTCCAGACTGGAGGTGGTGACAACTCCCCTACGTGTGTTGAGCGATTTGTGTGGGTCGCTTTTAACAGTTTCTGGATCTGGTCTGCCGTATTGGTTTCGATCAACAGCATACCGTCTCGAACTCTGGTTGCGTTTTTAACCGGGCAACATATTCGGTCTACTTCCCGTTTTATATAAAACGGGCTAAGGTCCTTTATTATTTTCCCGTCACATGCCAAAGTCAATACCAAAAAAAGGGTTAAATAAGGAGGTGTTGCGCGGATGCATTTTGAATTTGATCCCCATCGGAACCGTCGGCGTCAGCCTGCCATCCGGGGATCAAAGGATAAAATACACCAAAATCCCCACGGTCTGTGCCACCATGGAGACCACTCCATGACTGATCTCAATGCGTACGTCAGAGGGACTACCCTCCGACCTCCACTAGTTGTCCACATGGGTAAACCGTTCACCACGCACACCCCGGCTTTATTCCCTTACCACAGGAATAACCGCCTGTGGCTTCTCACTTTAGGCCGCGCTGCTTCAACGGAGTCAGCGTGGATTCATGGGAGTTGTGGTCGATTACACCGGGGTTAGAGAGCTACGTGGGTGTACATGACGGTGTGGACGGGCTCCGCACCTAAGACTACACATGGGGACAGTGTGAAGGGTCTACCCAACCTTCGTGCCTGAGAACTCCGAAGAGCACACAAGTCGGGGGCCGCGCTGAAAACTTGGAACAGGACCACGGAGACAGCAAAGGTCCCTGCTGGTGAGACAGCGGTTATAAGTTATAAACCTAAAGCCTTACATACTAATAATCGGAATAAAGTAGCAGTCAAAGCAGCTACACGTGGCAACAGTTAATGGTGATGGAAGGGATGGAATGGGGGTGAGTGGCTCGGGACCCCGGGTGCGCTACACCCTTACCAACCCCCTGGCGGGCCTAAGATGGTAATGATTGATAATTCATTCTGATATACACTATTATTGTGGAATTCGTGTAGAAGCTTTGAATACGCTCACCGAGAATTTATTGAAGGATATCATGCTGAGAAGCTTCAATGTTGCCAGCAGTGGCGGCTCGTGACTCGTAAATTTGGGAGGGCGGCATAAAATATTTTCAAAATTAGCACATGGACATGTCAGTTAATTCTGAAATTCACTCGAAGATATGTGAAAAGAAAATGAATCATATAAATCGAAAAATTGCTATGCATGACCTTCCATCTGATCATCAATCAGATTTTGAATTTGTTCAATATTCAGCATTGGTCTTGGCGGTCCGAGCTTCTTAAGTTCCAATCGAGACGCAAAACTCGTTACACCGGCACTAAGTACGCTAGTTGCACTGTTGATGGTTCACTAATTTATTTCACAGTCCCCGTGAAGATTCACAGCATGACAACACTCGAAAGCGCTGCTAAAACTCGGTTTGTTTAACCGTGGTTTAATCGTTGTAACTACTTTCAGTTCAGAGCGAATTATATTATGACGTAATACGTATTCAATGTGTCATGCTAGCAAAATTACCAACATGAATGTAGTATTAATATACATTCTTGGTATCGTTTTATCGTAAATGTGCAACACTGTACCTTAAATGGTACAGATAGAGCTAATATAGTTCTGAACTAAATTTCATTTACAATTAATTTAAATTACAAAATTCAATTTAAGAGGAAGGATTATGTATGTATACGAATGGCAGCACTGTAAGTAGTCAGACAGTTCCGAGAAAAATTATCGCAGGTGCTTTCCTCCTCCACCAGGGCGCCGCCCGAATTGTCATTCCCCTCCATACCCCTCCGCCTATAGTCAAGCCATCCCCGCACCTCCCCCTGCCGCTGACAGTATCAACAAGATGCCAACATATTCGGAGGGACGAGCTACAGTCCGAAACTGTATCCGTAATGAAAACATCGGCGCTCTTCCGCGTATTAGTGGTGTAAAAACATTTTCCACGAAACAAAATGGGTAAATAGAAACAGGAAGCGTGCGAATGTATTTTGGCATGACGTCTGATATCAAGGATATTTGAAGTAATGCTTTTGATGTAATGCTACCTTTTCTTTCTTATTTTTATTGGGAGGGCGCCGTCCTAGAGTCCTCCATTGCCAGCCGTCACTGGTGGCCAGTTCTATTACTATATCTGTGCTGGTCGAGAACCTGCTGACATGCAATGAAGCACATTATGAATACCTCCCGGAATTCTGTACTTGATGTGTGGTTAACCACCTATAGAAAGTGGTCACACATGCAGAGAATAGACTATAGCGTAACCACGACAATGTCCATTGTTTCCCCAAGGGTGGTCCTCTACGGCGGCGAATTTCTCTTAACTAGTATGGAATTGTTCATGGGATACTCAGAATGAAACGCCAAAGAAAATAGTAATTTATCCTCGGAATGATATTTTTGCTTGCATTGTATAACTCTTTTAGTATATTTATATGTTTTAATATGAATACAATAATGGATACCCATCAATGGAAAAGGTATAACATTGTCAAAGGCCATAAATAAGGATTTGGGTGTTATTAAACAATATAAACCTTCTACTTCAGCTATTTGTAGCTTTTAAAGCATGTCTTAATTGCAAGGCAACTTCCTACAATATTGTAAAAACTTTTAAAATGTGCCTGCATTAAAGTGAACAAACCACTCCAGAGAGGCTTCAGGAACATTCAAATTCTAAATTAGCTGCAGTAGAGCAGAAAAACACAGTAAAAAAGTTTAAAACAGTGTTATTTTAGTGTTCTAATTTTGTAATTTTCTTTCCTCCTCAAGTTTTCATTAGACTGACGTTCTCATTTTCAAATTGTTGCACACGAGTACTTTCGGTATGCATGAATGTAGTTTTGCATATATTCTTGTAAATAACAGGACAAAAATGAGACGATTTTCTGTTAGCATGCTAATTGCGGTTTAATTCAAACATTAATATTACTATTGTGTAAATGTTTACAAAAAATTAAGTCTCATATTTAACATTTATTTTTTTCTAAACTAGCAGAAAAAACTAAAAATTCAGTTCTATGATGTATTAATATATTATTAATGACTTAAATTATAAAATACATTTTTTAAAATATTCTTTAAAGCAGTTATATTAATTTCAAAATTTATATTACAACTAACTTAAAAGTCTGATGTGTTGCACACACATGACTTTCTCTACTCTTGCACAAACTATTCTTACAAACGTTTATTCCTTTATTGTGCTTCATGTTAATCGAGATAAACATTTGTAGAAATAATCTACTTGCTAATTTTCTTGTAGGTGCAAGGGAAATGTAGGAATACAGTAAGCTTTAAGAGACAGTCAAATGTCTTAAGAGTGGTTGCTATATGATGACTCTGAAATTCCGCTCTCTTTGTATGACCAAGAAGTAAATATAAATGAATAACGACCTCCCATTTGAGAACGGTCTTTAAGTATTGGAAAATCTGACAAACAACAAGGAATATGTCCGAAATGGTTCACTTCACAAAAAATATCATTTAACATAAATTATGTGTTTTAACGGGATCTACATTTTATGTAGTTGTACTCAGGGGTCTCCTTCTAGGGGATATGTGAATGGCAACCACAAGGTACCCAAGTAATCAGAGGATATGGTCGGTGAATTTATTTTGATAATTCTCCCGGTCAGGTCGGTGAGACCCGTAAACCAACGACAGGTGTGGTCCTCCAGACATTCTGGGGGTTGTGAGAGAGCGATGTGACCGCCAAAACATAAAAATATGGTGCTCTCTAAAAAACTGTTACATACTGCTAAGTCTCTTCAATGTGAAAAATATTGGAGAGCAAGAGGATTAATGACTTCATTGTCAGAAATCCAGCATTAGCTAACAACAACATTTTATGTAGTACGATTGCGTCTATTGTTACGGTTTGCCATTTATGCAAAAGTCATCAAGAGTAACAGGACAACATGGGCTACAGGCAGAAAATTCAAAATATACATTTCATTTGCCATAAAAATATCTTAAGCATACGGCACTTTAATCAAAATCGTTAGAGCCATTTTTGACAAAATCAAAATGTTCGAAACATTTTCCATGTAAAGGGTAGTTTAGGATGGAGGAATGTTCTTCAAAATGTTCGTGTCACCTTCTTTCCTTGAAAGATATTAAACTTAAGTATCAACTTTTGTTTTTAAGCGATTTTTCGTTTTTGAGTTACGCTATTCACACATACACACATACACACACACACACACACACACACACAAAATACATGGTAAAATGAGCTTTAACAACGATTATTTTGTGACGATTTAAAGATTACTTGTGAACTGATGAGTAAAGGAAGTCATATGCGAGCTACCAATGCTTTTTAAACACAGAAACACAAAATCGAAAATATGCATTGGTTATATGTGCATATGTATACGAAGAAGTTTCATACACTAGCAAAAGCTCTTCCCCATAGGTATATGTTGTTATGGTAGCCTTACCTCATCATGTGAAACTGTCGGCTTTCCCTCACCATGTGAAACTGTCGGCCTTTCCTCATAATGTGAAACTGTCGGCCTTTCCTCATAATGTGAAACTGTCGGCCTTTCCTCATAATGTGAAACTGTCGGCTTTTCCTCATAATGTGAAACTGTCGGCTTTCCCTCATAATGTGAAACGGTCGGCTTTTCCTCATAATGTGAAACTGTCGGCTTTCCCTCATAATGTGAAACTGTCGGCTTTCCCTCATAATGTGAAACTGTCGGCCTTTCCTCATAATGTGAAACTGTCGGCTTTCCCTCACCATGTGAAACTGTCGGCCTTTCCTCATAATGTGAAACTGTCGGCTTTCCCTCATAATGTGAAACTGTCGGCTTTCCCTCATAATGTGAAACTGTCGGCCTTTCCTCATAATGTGAAACTGTCGGCCTTTCCTCATAATGTGAAACTGTCGGCTTTCCCTCATAATGTGAAACTGTCGGCCTTTCCTCATAATGTGAAACTGTCGGCCTTCCCTCATAATGTGAAACTGTCGGCCTTTCCTCATAATGTGAAACTGTCGGCTTTCCCTCATAATGTGAAACTGTCGGCCTTTCCTCATAATGTGAAACTGTCGGCCTTTCCTCATAATGTGAAACTGTCGGCCTTTCCTCATAATGTGAAACTGTCGGCTTTTCCTCATAATGTGAAACTGTCGGCTTTCCCTCATAATGTGAAACTGTCGGCTTTCCCTCATAATGTGAAACTGTCGGCCTTTCCTCATAATGTGAAACTGTCGGCCTTCCCTCATAATGTGAAACTGTCGGCCTTTCCTCATAATGTGAAACTGTCGGCTTTCCCTCATAATGTGAAACTGTCGGCCTTTCCTCATAATGTGAAACTGTCGGCCTTTCCTCATAATGTGAAACTGTCGGCTTTTCCTCATAATGTGAAACTGTCGGCTTTCCCTCATAATGTGAAACTGTCGGCTTTCCCTCATAATGTGAAACTGTCGGCCTTTCCTCATAATGTGAAACTGTCGGCTTTCCCTCACCATGTGAAACTGTTGGCTTTTCCTCACCATGTGAAACTGTCCCCTTTACCTCACCACGTGAAACTGTCCGTGGTCTCAGCGGTTTAATAGACACGACCTCGAACACACGAGATTCCCAGTTACATCCTGGATATGTACACTTAAAAGAAGTCAAAATTGGGTATTCTTCCTCCATATTTAGCACAGACACTATTTCAATATCTTTTCCAACCAAATTACCACATAACAATACGATACCGCAACTTTCAATTGTATCAACCGCAGCTTGCCCAACTTCAGTCTAGAAAATCACGGTTACCACACAACTTCTGAAAACAACAGCATGTTAAGCAAAAGCACAGCCACACGCAGTTATTCAGCAATTGCTCAATCTATCCCAAATAAAGAACAAGCTTTAGTAATTGAAGCACATGGTAGTTTGCCACTTAAAAATATGTACTAGCTTTAGGTAAATAAGTAAATCTCACAAGTATTCGATTCGTATCTCGTATTTCTAATAACATAATTTGTATCTACCTGACAAACAAAACCTTGGTGGAAGATATAACCTCAACATTTTCAAAGAACAAAACTAATGAGTAATGACATATTCTTGGAAATCAGACCCCTCCTAACCAAAAATAAGAGGGTTACAATATCTAATGTGTGCCTGGTGATACCAAACCATATAATAGAGGAAAATATTTGGAATAAAAGTATCAAAACAACTTCTGCAATTTCCTACATCAGAGCAGATATCTATACCAGGGTATACCCACATAATGAGCTTCTGCCAACACGTTTATGTAAAACTCGATGATTTTGATAAATTGTCCAAAAAAAGAAGTTTAGAAAAAGGTTCGTGTGTGTCTGTATGTCTGTCAGTCTGTGGACAGCATAACTCCAAAACGAAAAGTCGGTTAAAAACCAAAATTGGTATTTAATGTCTTTCAAGAATACGACACTAAGATTTTGAAGAAAATAGCCCCACCCTAATCTACTCTTTATATGGTAGATTTTTCGAAAATTTTTGTTTTCTTGAAAATGGCTCTAACGATTTTTATTAAAATGTCATATATTTGAGATATTTTCATGACAAATGAAATGTGTATCTTGAATTTTCTGGCTATAGCCCCTGTAGTCACATTTACTCTGGACGACTTTTGCATAACTGGTAAACCGTTAGTTATGTAGATCAAATCATACTATTCAAAAAATGTATATCTTGCTAAAATACACAATGTATGTCCAAATAAATTTTCTTGTAGGGTGAACCATTTCGGAGATATTCCTTGTTATGTGTGTGAGTTTCGGAAAACTTAAAACTTTCATGAAATGGAATATATATATATATATATATATATATATATATATATATATATATATATATATACATATATATTTTTTTTATTTATTTATTTTTTTATTCTTAAGTAAACACTTTTGTACAATTAAGTACAATATAGTTTAGCTAGACTAGAAACAGAACAATAATGAAACTTGTAATTGGGGTATCACCCAGCGATAGTCCCAATAATGGTGCATAAAAATAGAGGAAAACAGCATTCTTTTTTACACAGCTAACCGTTCAGTCGCAAATCGGAATGCCAGGGACGCTACAGTCTTCGTCGTAGAGGTTCAGGGGGAAGATAAATATGGCGGAGAAGAGCATTGCGATGGCGCAGACATGACTGATGCAGCTTCCTGTAGCAGATGCGGAGGATACACATCACCTCCGGTAGACCTATATCAGCATGCAGAGTAGAGTTGCGCACTATCAGGGAGCGTCGGTCATGAGGCGTAGCAAACGATTCTGTGTACGCTGGATCCTCAGAATCTGCGATGGAGCTGCATAACCCCAAATGGCACAGCTATACTGCCACATGGGTCGAATTAAGGAAGTATAATCAAGGCGCTTGTACCGCAAAGGTAAGGGCGAGGAACCGGACACAAAGTGATAGACGTCGCGGATACGGTGACGAATCCTCTGCACTAGACTACATAGATGAGGACCCCATGTTAACCGGCTGCCCAAGATAAGGCCTAGGTATCTTATGGAAGCCGCTGTGGCTATCTCCGTCCCATTGAGATAAAGGGGATGATGGGTCACGTTCTTTTTGTAAGTGAACTTCACAACTTCCTTCAGCTCCCGAGTAGCGCGGTTAGAATTAGTTTTATGAAGTGGGCAATGCGTACGTTTCCAGAGTTTCCTACAGTCCTTCTTGGTGGAATGCAGAAGACGAATCTCAGGAGAGCAGAAAGTCACAGACCGAGGACGGGGATCGTGGATGTTGCTGCTGGCAATGTTGGCTGCACACTGTATATTACGAGTCAGGGTAGAAACAGCCACATCAACATCACGGGGTGACTTTAGGGGCACAGTCGTAACAGTGAGGTCAGCAAGCAAAGAAGTGTACAAAGGCCAATCAAAAGGATACCGTACCAGGGACGGAAAGAAGTCTTTGCACTTCCCGCCATCAGAGAGAGTAACCAGAACTGGTAAATGATCGGAGCTCAGATCGTGAAAAACGGAAAGACGGGAACAATGGCGGGAAATATTACGTCCGATGAAGAAATCCAGCACGTCCGGAGTCCCACCATTGTGCGGGTAGAACGTGGGTTGAACTGGACAGAGTACATCTAGGTCTAACTGATGAATTGCAGTGTGTAAAAGTGTACCTCTAGGATTTGAGAAGTTCGAACCCCAAAGAGGATGTTTGGAATTAAAATCGCCTCCGATTAGAAAGGGTTCTTGAAAGCATGAGTAATACCCCAGAAATCGGCGAGACTAACATGATTCTGAGGAGCAGAATAGAAAGATCCAACTTGAATGTTTGCGGAAGTAGTAGACAGTTGAATCCGAGCAACCTGGAAGGAGTCTTCCGAACTGGGCGGAAGGGCATGGTGAGTCAAACAGATGTTGATAAACAAGGCAGAACCACCCGTTCTAGTCGAGTTAGGGTGATCTGCACGATATATGTCATGGCCAGGAATGTGGAAATGTATGTGAGGAGCCAATTTGGTTTCTGTGGTGAGCAGGATGTTTACTTCATAAACCGTAAGGAAGTGTAATAATTCGTGAAACTTATTGGTGATACTCTGACAATTCCAAGTGCAGATTCGAATGGAAGTGGGGACAAAATTAGCCATGCATGCGAAGCAGAACAGGAATCAATTGTTGCAGCGTAGTAAGAAGAGGCTGTAGAATAGCAAAGACAGAATTCAGTGGAGCCATCAGGCAGTCCAAAGGAGAACGGCTTGCTTCACACTGACGGGTTGCGGCTGCATAGAACTGCGAAGCACTCGGAGGTGAGCCCCGAGAATCTGGAAACGACGGTAGAGGCTGGACATTAGATACAGGAGGACGAGGATAGGCAGCTCCAGCAGAAGTAGGTATGGTAGACTCCAGACGAGGGAAAGTATGAAGCGGAGGAACAGTAGCAGTAGGTACACCAGAAACGGTACGTTGGGGATAAGAGTGAGGCCGCTGGGTAGCTTGGAGCCGTCGATGTACAGGGCAGCCCTTATAGTTCGCTGTATGTGGACCTTTATAATTCACACACAGAGGGGGCGTGTGAGGAGCCTTAGAGCACTGCGTAATAGGATGGTGGCCATCACATTTGACACAACGTGGTTGTTTGTGATAATAATTACGACTGTGCCCAAGTTCCTGACAGCTCAGGCACTGAATAACACCCCGTTTGGGTTTCGGGGGCTCCACTTTTACCTGGTGTAATATAAACGATCAAGCTTATATATGCCGTCGTTGAGAGGATTGGGCTTTAGATCCAAGAAAAAGCGGGGCAGTTGCACTTTTGTTACGGGATGGTAAACAGGAGTCATTTGGGCAGGTGAATACGCAAGAGAGTTTAATTCTTGCCTTACCGTAGAAGCGTCAATAGTGGGATGAAGCCCACACATAACCACCCGAAGATTACAATCATGACGCATTCGGTAGGTGTGAAATTCTGCCTTCTGTGACTCAAAATAATGTATGGCTGCACGATAACATCTATAGTCTCGAAAGAGAATTTGACCTTGCTGCTGTCCAGTGTAACATGCTTGTAAGCGTCTACATTGGACGTTTGTAAGTGTTTGATAACAGTATTCATATTAAGTATATTAGAGACATAAATGGGAGGTGGCTTTTGGGATGAGGAAGCAGAAGCAGTAGGCGTAGGTGCACCATGATCTCCATCTTCAGAATCCATGTCAGCCAAGGGTGCAAAACGGTTAGCTGTAGTGAAAGGAGAATCAGTTGCGACGGAACCCAGTTTCTTCCTCTTGGTGTCACGTGGACAATCATCCTGGCTGCGTGGTTTAAAGGAGGCAGGGGACAAGCTGCAGTCGATAGGCTGCACTTTACCAGAGCGATGTGAAGAAACGGGTACGGACTGAGTTTGCTGGCAGTGCGGTGAAGTGGAGGCTTCTCCCTGGGAGCTACTAGATGTGGTTTGAGGAGCTGGGGTTGGTGCCGGTAGAGGAGATAACTGATCCTCAGATTGGTAACACTGCTGCATCGCAGAATAAATAAGCTGCCCCGTATCAATGGGAACAGCCAAGGTGTTTAAGGAAAGTCTTAATACTACGCAGTTCACTCTCTTCGCTGCCAATCGGCAAACTTGGAGGTTATAAACTTTCATTAAAAGTCCACTTTAACCTGACCTGTTAAACAGAAGAGAGGAAAAGAAAAACCAAAAACAAACACTATTATGAACACACGCAAATAACACATCGAATACAGAAAAATCCACGGAAAACTGGGGACAGTACAAGTACGGTTGGAAGTATTTAAAGTCTGCAAATACGCAATCTTGTCGTGTATAACCAATTTTAAGCACGCACTGAGTAATGGTACAGTCACAATTCAGTACTTCAAAAACAATAAATTCAAATGAAAATTCGTGATCCTTTCACTTCCACTATCAAGAATCACTGAGATCTTAAATAATAGACACTAATATGCACATACAATGCGAAAATGCCGATATTTAAGGCTAAATCAGCAGACCATAATATCAAGGAGATATTTCTAAATCCAACGCCCTCTAAAACTGAAAAATGGGACATCGGTGTTCATTTTTTTATATGTTAAGTGTGCAAAGAGAACGGAATTCAAAAGCTTTAAAAGATTTGACTATCGCACAAAGCCTACTGTATTCTATTATTCTCTTTGCACCTACAAGGAAATAAGCAATAAGATAATTTGTACAAATGTTTATGTTAACTAACACGAAGAAGATGCAGGAATAAGAGTTTGTAAGAATGGTTAATACAAGAGTAGAGAGAGTCATGTGAGTGCAACACATCAGAGTTTTTAATACTTGTTGTTTCATACAGTATTATTGGTTTTGAAGTGTATTTTCCATTAGAATACATTTGGATTAGGCTCATCAGGCACGTATATATGGTTCACGGAGAAAACAAAGGTTTTTAAGCAAATATAGAGCGGCTTTTCATTGGAAACCTGTTATGTACGAATAGGAATGTTATATTTGCATGTTTTGAGGCCCCCTGAATCCAAAAAAGCATATTTAGAAAAGGTCCATGTGTGTTTGTGTGTGTGTGTGTGTGTGTGTGAGAGAGAGAGAGAGAGAGAGAGAGAGAGAGGAGAGAGAGAAAGAGAGAGAGACAGGACAGCATAACTCAAAAACGAAAGATCGGTTAAAAACCAATCTTGGTATTTAAGTTCAAGATTTTCAAGAAAATTCCTCCATCCTAAACTTCCTTTACATGGAAAATGTTTCGAAAATGTTGATTTTCTAAAAAATGGCTAACGATTTTGATTGAAATGCCATAGGTATGCCAAGATATTTTTATGGCAAATGAAACGTATATTTTGACTTTTCTTGATATAGCCCATGTAGTCCTGTTTAATCTTGATGACTTTTGCATAACTGGTAAACTGTAAGAGATTGGCCAAATCTTACTATACAGAAAATGTAGCTGTTAAAACACACAATTTATGTTAAATGATCTTTTGTGTGAAGTGAACCATTTTGGAGATATGCTGGTTACTTGTCCTAATTTTGCAATACTTAGAGATGTTCCGACATAGCAGGTCCTTGTTCATATTTTTATCTCTTGGTCATGTAAAGAGAACGGAATTTCAAAGCCATCATATAGTGAAACATGTGACTGCCGCTAAGAGTCTACTATATTCCCCTTGTACCTAGAAGAAAATTGGCAATAATTTGTACAAATATTTATCTCGATTAACTTGAAGTGGATAGAGTAACAAGTGTTTGTAAGAATAGTATGTGCAAGAGAAGAGTGCAAAACACATATTTTTTAAGATCTAGGCAGATCTTGAGAATGTGAAGTAAATTCTGTGCCATACAACTGTGCCCCATATCTCTTAACTGTCACGTTCGCTGGTCACCACTCATAGCTGCTGCTGGACAATAGACAGCTGTGCTATACAATCTAGTTCCTATTTTAACACTATTATTTATCTTAACATATCCCAAGAGAATTTTCAAATTAACATTTTCACAATCGAACGATCCAAATAGGTGTATTATGTAACAGAATTAATACATCTGGAGTGCATGTAAACTCTTATCAACAAACAGGTAACCTGCCTCTCAGGATGAGGAAAGCGCGTGTATTTATCGTGAGAACTAGAGCATATTTGTCGCTTTTATGGCTTGACCTTGCATTGCATAGGTCTTGTTTACCATAGATCGCCATTCAGATGTGTACAATAATCAATCTACAACAGTGCTGTCCAACTTTTGCAAAAGAGGGAAGGTTGCATTTACCTCCATCCACTTTATACGGACTGTGCCACTCTTTTAACAGCCACTGTGTTACAGTGGCGGTTTGGTTTTATGTACAAACGTTACGATTGATTTACGAAATCACTTTCAAATCTTATGCAATAAACATCTGTGCATTAGTGACTTGTTTGGTACTGCTTACGTTTAAGAAGTCTGTCAATATTTGGCAACAAAGTCGAAGTGCATAGCCTTAGAATATACACCAAGTGATCGTCTCATAACCTATTGCGTTACACACTTTTAATAGAGTTCAATTTGGAGAAACTCTGTTCGCAAATATATGCAGCGCTATACTCACTCTTATACACACTATTCTTGCAAAGGTTTATTTCTCTACCTGGATCATTGTAATCGATGTAAGCATTTTCAGAATGTATCTTATTGCCAATTTTCTTTTAGGTGCAAGGGGAATATGGGAATACAGTAGACTTTAAGCGATAGTAAAATGTTTTAAGAGCTCGTTGCTTTGTGATGCCTCTGGAATTCCGTTCTCTTTGCAAGGCTAAGGATAACAAAAAACGAATAATATATTACTATTTGAGAAAAGTGTAAGTATTGGCATATTCAGGCAAATAATAAAGAATATCTCGAAAATGGCTCACTGAAAAGAAAAATGAAATATTTGACACAAATTGTGCGTTTTAACAAGATCCACACTTTTTATTTAGTAAGTTTCTGCCTGTCTCTTACTGTTTAGCATCTATGCAAAACTCATCCAGAATGAAGAGGTCTTCTGAGGATATTCCCAGAAAATTCAAGTTATGATTTAGAAGCTGCCATGAAAACGCCTGTTTGTCTCCGTTACGGGGTACGGACTGTCTGGTTGTAAGCTGATTCACCCTCCGAGTGAAAGAGGAGGTGGGGAATAGCAGCTAATTATGTAAGTGTCTCCAAAGAGACAAGGTTGGACATCGTTGACCTAGAGAAATAGGAAGGAAAGGAAGCGCTGAAGAATGCATGTCAGCAGGGTAAAGCTATAGAAAAGAGAGTTTGAAGAAGTTTGTTTTCTACAGAACACTGTAACATGACCGACCGAACACAGGTAATAATGCCTTGCGGACTCTGTAAAGGAGGTTGTAGAATAATTGGTTTTAATTAATGGAATACCCGCAACTACCAGCAACCACCGATGTCTCGCCAAATATGCCTGCAATTTTGAGGGATTATTACTAAACCGCTTGCCCATGATTAATCAATCCTGGTTATGGTCATTTTTTGTCACTGCATTGTGAATGGAGTATATTAACAGCACCAGATTCCCGGTAAAGAGGTGACATTTCCTTTTTCTGTTTAAGAGGAGATTAAAAAGCTGTCTCACCAATGTTTTCAATTCATGGCAAGTTAACTCCAGTACTATTTAAGATATCAGAAGTTTACAGCATGTCAGTTGTATGCCTTCTAACTTCACTGAACTACTTTTAACGAACTGGCCAGTTCGTTAAGAAAGATGAGTTGTTTTTCAATTACGCGAATCTTTGTTTAAAATCTATCAACAATTATTTTTATAAATAACCCAGCATGCTACTAACAGTAAACTGGATCCACAGCGGCAGTTAGGGCTTGTTTTCCACGTAAATTAGATTTAACTATCTGCAATGCTTTCCACGTATTTCCTGCACCTCCATTTCGTTACATTAAATCGATTTCATTTCACCCTTCACAGAGTTAGGTGGTAGCAGCACGGCAGGGGGAACAAATCTAGTCCTCCGGATTGGAAGACGAGCCTCCTGGTTTCTGTCGCCCCCCCCCCCCCATGGGATGGCACAAGGACGAAGGAGGGAGAGGAGTTTTCGAGTCCCATGCCTCCGTTGGGAATACGAATCCGAAGGAGTTGGAGAGGAACCGGGCTAAGCCAGCCTCCGTTGGGGTGCTTCTTAGTGGGAAAATGTAAGGACGCTGCCCTCCGCTTTGTCGTGGCAACGTTCCGGCCGCCCTTTGGATCCATTCACGTCATTCATCCTCCCAGGGGCATAGGCGCAAAAGATCGTCTTCCTTTGGAGGGTTGTCCCCAGCCGCAAGTTGTTATTGAGTCAACAAAGTAGGATCTTTTGGTAACAACTCAAAAACTGTGAAATTGTAGTGTGATCGAGCAAAAACAATCGTATGTAAGCTGACTATAATGGTAACTAAGACACTCGTTCAAAATTATTAAACGAACGGTAGCGAGTTTCATAAACACACGCGTGTCTTACTGCTACCATTATTATGTGTCGCGAAGTTTGGCGCGTGTTAAATCATTCCTAGAAATGTTAACTAACTGCGTCATCACACTCCTTTAATTAAAATGTACTGCAATCGGCAGGAAGTTAATGTGTGCCTTTAAGGAGAGCATACGGATTATCTTTAGTTATTCGCCCGGTTTGTTATATTAGGCCGAACTGCTATGCAATAGCTTGGTACATTTTTTGTGAGGGGATGGGATATTACAGCTTGAATTAACGTGGTATAAGAGAAGATCAAAGCAAAATGATGAGAGATGAGCATGTAACAACTCGCGCTGTAACGTTACGAATCAATACTGGCCAACACGAAGCTCAAGTTACCCTACAAACGCCATCAACCTCTCCTCGAGCTTCATTCTCCACTGCTTAGACCCAAGTTAGCGTTTTTATGCGACTTATATGTGTACATCAAGGAAATAGCACTTGCATTTTATCCGTCTATGTGTAACTCTTCATGAACAGAATTATCACACAGCCGCGGGAAAAACATGTAATTAATGTTCGCATTTCTATCGGCCAGGGAACTAAAGGAGGGATACAGAAAAAAATTTTTGTTTGCTAGCTTTAAATTCTTCCGTGGTGTAAACAAAAATAATTACGGTTTGCCTCTCTAATATCTGATTAGCCAGTCAAGTTTTACTTAGCAGTGTTCCCTTTCTGGTCATAAAACCTAACTTTTATTGAGTTTCTCTCATATAAGACTAATACCGGGATTACGATGAACTTAACGTAACGTGACTCAACGCGACGGAACGTAGAGGGAAAGTCTAACACATTATATTAAATGAGCTGTTTAGGGTCGATTTGACTTGACTTAACATGGCGTAACGTAACACACACACATGCGCGCGCAGGCAACCACGTTTTACACATACGCACGCAACACACATAAACACAATAACCTCAAAGTCTACACATTTACATGATTTTCTCTACCTACTATTTTGTGCTTTTATATATGTAGCTTCTGCAAACTTTTCTTGCAAAAGCTTATTCTTCTAGTTCAGGCTTGGGCGACTCGCAGAATAAAGTGAGAGACCTTAATTTTTGTTTTACCTGCTAAACATACAGTTATCAGCGCTTGGCCGAGAGCGGGCTGCGCTTAGGGAGCAACAGTCGCCCAGGCCTAATCTAATGTTAATCAGATAAACGTGTAGAAGAATGGTTTCATTACATGCTCTGTTGTATGTACGAGATAGAGCAAACTGCATATGCAACCCAATTTTAAATGCGAGTAGCGATATGTTGGCTTGAAGTTCTATGGTCTCTCCACGGTTTTGCAAGAAACAACCGAATAGCGACAACATTTTAAAATTACAAAGTATTGAAATTTCAAATAAATAATAACGGATGTCTCGGAAAGGATGATGCTAATAAAACCGTTATTTAAAATATACCTATTCTGTGTTTTAAAGAGATCTACATGTTTTGTGTAGCATGTTTCTGTCTATCTCTTATCGTTTACTAGCTACACAAAATTCCTTCCGAATGAAGGAGACTTACTTCACCGACTACTTCTAGAAAATGGAAGATATGCATTTCATTTGTCATATAAGTATCTACGATCTAGTAAGCGGGAGGTCCGCGTTTCAAATCCAGCCAGGACAGTTCTCCCTGCTGGAAGTATTTTCCAGGTATTCCTCAATCCTAACTGGCAAATGCCAGGAGGTACCTTATGCTTAGGTTTGAAAGGTTTCCTCCTTAAATTTGCTTTCGCAATAATAATTTCATCTCATCTATCACCTATGTCCACCAACTGTGATGCTGTATGTGGTGGGAACGGGCATTAAATACTACAATATATGATATTTTAATCGAAGCAGTCAGTCTTTTTTAAAAAGATGAGAATCTTCGAAAACCTTATGGAATTATGCTGTTCCCAGACACACGCACAGATGGAACTTTTAATAACCGTACCTTTTTGAGCTCAAGTGCTCAAAACTTGTAATTCCTGTGAAACCTCAACATCGAATTTTTTGGGAAATGTAACACTTCCTCTTTTTACGCAGTGAAGTAAAAGTATAAAATATATCTTCAGGGTTGTGAATTATAAATGCTAGGATCAGTTATTCATATAAAACAATAATTATAAGAATATTTTATCCACTGGTTTATTATGTGCAGAGATATCACAGGTTTATTGCATTAGAGATTCTGAAAATGAACATTTCAAACACCGAATACAACAGTTGAAGCATTTTGGACGCAATAAAACTGTAGAAAGCAATTTCCCTTTTTTTACTATGCACAGATGGACCTGCAATTATATTGCTCCCGTCGACCATGGTGTTTTACTACGTTCTCATATGCTACACTTTAATGGACCTCATTCGCAGTCAAATATAGGTCCCCTACAACTACTGACAGTAATATTTCCATTTTTTAAATAAGTCAACACAAAAATATAAACTTAAAATTCTTAATGTCTTTGCTGTCGTCTCCTCAGTAGGGTGGTAGCGCTGCTGCCTACCAGTAGGAGGCCCGGGTTCGATTCCCTGCACCGGAGTGGTGATTTTCTGCTGCTGGAAGACCTGTCCGGGGTGCACTCGGTCTCGATAGGTCCCTGAGGGGCCAACTGAAGAGTGAGTGTGAGTGTGTCGGGTTTAAGGGCCCGTCGACAACTTGGTCATTAGGGCCCTCCAACTGAGGAGATCCTTAATTTAGAAGTAACAGTCCCTGATTGCGAAGACTACATATACCGGCCGGGAGGAACCGGGACGCTGACCACATTCCACCCTCCAGTACTGCACCTCACTCACGACACCCGCAATGAGCAGAGGTGAGGGACGCAGCGGCAGGGCGGTAGTCCTTGATCCGGAAAGCGCTGCTGCGCCCGCGCCGCAGGATTAGTTAGCTCTTTTAATGTCTTCGCAAGAAACAGGCAAATTAATCTATACTCATATTTCATATTGTAATTTTCTTTATGAATTCATTTACAGAGGTGAGGCAATGGATGCAATGAAATTCGCATGCACAAAGAGATTTGGTAACTATCTATTAGCAGGAAATGCTTGGGCCATCAGTTGAAAAGAAAGAAAAGGAAAAAAGCCTGCAACAAAACCTAAGTGTCGCAAATAATTCAGTGTTCCGTTTCAAACAACTGTTCATTTGATTTCAGGAATACAAGACTACCTGGACTTTTGTATTATTTAATTCAGTGGCTCCGAACTGGGGACGGCGGGAGGGATCATGGAGTCACTGACAGCTGGCTTACTGTGAGAAAATAAAAAAATGCGTGATCACTGCTCAGATAAAAATAAGCAATACTATTGTTGATAAGAATAATATCAGTAATATTTCATGCCTATATTTACTTCCTCTACTGCGTAACTATTAGGTACTTCTATTGCATTCCATCCAAAAATTTCATGTTGAGCTACCCTGAACCCAAAAACAATAGCACTTTTAGAAAAAAATTCCACGTGCGCGTGTGTGTATGTAAAAAACATAATTCAAAAACGAAAATTCGGTTAATTACCACACAATGTTTAAGTTCAGTATCTTTGAAAGATGTGACACGAAGATTTTCAAGAATATCTCTCCACCTTTAATTATCTTTTACATGGAAACATTTTCGATGTCGTGCTAGCATGTTGCCATGGTAGCTCACTGGTTAGAGCAATCGGATGGAGACACGAAGATCCGTGGTTCAAATCCTGGCTATGGCGCTGAATTTGCCAGTCTCGTTCTATCCTTTCCAACCTTGTCCTACACACGGCTCCATTTTCGATATTTCTGATTTTCTGAAAAATGGTTCTATGTTTACTAAAATACATTATATTTAAAATTATTACCTGACAAATAAAACGTATATCTTGAATTTGCTGGGAACAGTCCTTACAGTTCTCTTCATTCAGGAGCAATTTTGTATAATTTTGCAGAAGGAAAAGTCATACACAGAAGGTATGTATCACTTTTAAAAACATATTTTATTTCAAATAACTGCTTTTATGGCACCAGCCATTTCGAGATATCCGCTGTTATCGGATTGCATTTTTCAATAACTTTATTTCATTCTATGAAGTACTCCAAACCTTCAGTTGTTCCTCGCGATGCCATTTAAAGAACATGGACAATGTACAACGACCGAAACGCTCATTATTCCCTTTATGCCTATAACGAAATGTGCAATGAATTTTATGTAAGAAAAACAATTATATTGCAAACCATATTTGCTTATATTTTTGAATGGCCTATATTATCTACTTTAATGAGCGACTACCCTGCCTTCATATCTGTGAAGGTTGTTTTTCAATCCCTATTTCTATTTCAGAGATATGTACGGTGGAATTTTTCGGTAACTCACCTGGTATCCTCATAGAAAGTACCGCATTTACCCGAAAATAAGACCCCCTTTTTAACGGAGTTATAGCCGAAAAATTGGGAGGATCTTACCAACGGGTATTTTGGAAAACGAAAGTAACAAATGTATCACTGAACTAAGAATTTAGTACCTGTATTTTATTAATCACCAACTATCGTTGTTATTCGCATGCAGCTTTGCTACCTTGCACCCCTTCATTTGCATCATTTCACAGGTCACTACACAGAACTATCTTCTCTTCCACCCACTCCGTCACTGCAGCATGGCGCCCTTTCTTAGGGCTAGGAAAAGACCGAGTTCCTTTTTTCGCTGCTTTAAGTTTCTCTCTCTGATTTCTTGAGCAACGAATAATGTTTGGTTGTACCGAACACTCTCAACCCATTGCCCGTACACTATTTTTTTCGGCGAATTTAAAAGTTGGTTTGAAGCAGTAGGTTTGAAGCTACTAATGAGTAAATATCAATAGTTAATTCCCCGCTCCTTTCTTCGCAAACAAGTGAAAGGTACAACTTGTTTTTGGCCAACCATCTGTCTGTAGGTACAGTAACAAAGAAATTCTTAAGAATTGTTTTTCTAGGATTTAAGGCCTGTTACAAATTAACATTTCTAACATTGGCATACATGTTGTTTTTTCTAAAACTTGCCCACAAAACTTCGTGGATCGGGGGGGGGAGTTCCATTTTCAAGTAAATACGCTAATCAAAATAATGAGAACTAACTTTGGAAAGGCATTCTCGTATCGTGTCACGCACTGCAAAAGAGCCGGTGTTTACTTGTCTGTAAAGATATGAATACCTTTGTGTGATCTAATTCATTTGATATACTTTTGCGGCAAATTTACAACCTTACATTTGAGCGTAACCCAGTGTAACAATCAAGATGAACACAACCTCTAATCTGAATGTGGGAAGGAATAGTAAATGAAATTCCGGTACATTAATCACCACGCTGCAGCGATAAGGAGTCGCTGCACAAAAGGGAACCTTCTTCGAGGATCTTTCTGCAGAGAGAAGCGGTACTTGATATAACTGGGCGAAATGGTGCGGTCTTCCGCTATTCTCGGCAATTAAAGCGAGTGAGCAACTCATTAAAACTTAACTAGATTGCAACACAAGTTAAAGCGGACTGCCTCTGTAGTCAAGTGGTCAGCGTTCTAGCTCCTCAATCAAGACCCGGGTTGGATTCCAGGCTATGGCATGTGCATTTTTGGTTAATTACAATCATCTCATACCCCCGTAGAGTTCCGAAGTATGAATGTGAGTGTAAGTATTGATAAAAGAATGCGATATGTTGCACTCACATGCCTTTCACTAATCTTGCACAAACTATTCTTACAAACACCTATTCCTCTATCTACTTCATGTTAATCGAGGTAAACATTGTAGAAATTACATTGTTAATTTTCTTGTAGGTGCAACGGGAATACTAGTCAAATGTTTTAAGAACATGGACAATGTTCTATCTATGATGACTTTAAAATTCCAAGAGATAAAACAAATGAATAATGACCTCACATTTGAGAACGTCTATAAGTATTGCAAAATTCTGACAAATAACAAGGAATATCTCCGAAATGGTTCACTTCACAAAAGAGACCATTTAACATAAATTGTGTGTCTTAACGAGATATACATGTTTTGTACAGTAAGATTTGGTCGATCTCTTATGGAACGCCAGTTATGCAAACGTTATCAAGAGTAAAAAGCACTACATGGGCTATAACCGGACAATTCAAAATAAACATTTCATTTGCCATAAACGTATCTCAAACATGAGGTATTTTAATCAAAATCATTAGAGCCATTTTTCAGAAAATTAAAATTTTCGACAAGTTTTCCTTGTAAAGGGTAGTTTAGGATGGAGGAATTTTCTACAAAATCCTTGTGTCGCATTCTTGAAAGATATTAAAGTTAGATACCAACTTTGGTTTTTAACCGACTTTTCGATTTTGAGTTATGCTGTCCACAGACTGACACACACACACACACACACACACACACACACACACACACACACACACACACACACAGACACACACACACACATACACACACACGGATCTTTTTCTAAAAATTATTATTATTATTTTTTTTTTTTTATTCAGGGGGTCTCAGAACACATATTTCCGGTGAAATTTCAACATCGAATTTTTGGGTGGAATACAATACTTCCGCTACTTACCAGTAAAGAAAGTAATAAGATGGTAACTAATGGGAATCAAGACGTTTGTTTCGGAATCAACTCGAGGTTAGCTACTTTAAGAAGCGTTTTAATTGTTTCTAAAGTCAAGTGTTCCGGTATCACCACAGAAGTTAAAGGGATTATGCAAAAACAAAAATAATAGTAATGATAATGATGATGATGATGACAATAATAATAATAATAATAATAATAATAATAATAATAATAATAATAATAATAATAATAATAATAATAATAATAATAATAATAATAATAATAATAATAATAATAATAATAATAATAATAATAATAATAATAATAATAATAATAATAATAATAATAATAATAATAATTATAATAATAGTAATAATAGTAATAATAATAATAGTAATGAAGATAATAGTAATGAAGATGATAGTGAAGATAATAGTGATGATGATGATGATGATGATGATGATGATGATGATGATGATGATGATGATGATGATGATGATGATGATGATGATGATGATGATGATGATGATGATGATGATAGAAGCGTTGCCTGCATTATCATAACATACCCAGTGAAATCGGTTTACCGAAAGCAGCAAATCCGTGGTTCAAATCTCGGCTATAGTATTGCATTTCTCAGTCTGATTTTATCTTTCAAACTTAAGCCAACACACGTCATGTGTGAAAGAACAATTACAACTCGCATACATTTGTAAAGAAACTTTGAGCACACAGTAGTACCAATTTGTAGACCAAATTTTTCTTAAAGATGCACTAAAGGTTACGATTCTGCTCCAAAATGTGTAAGGTTTAGAATTTCTTATTTCTCTATAGCTACGGAGAATTCACTGTACAGGACAGATAGAGTAGCATCATTACTTGCTCAACTATGTATAGTAAGTAGGGGAAATATTGCATTCGACTAAAAAATTCGATGTCGAGAGTTCGCCGGAAATATGTTTTGAACCCCCCTGAATAAAAAAGAAAATTATCTTTAAAAAAAGGTCAGCGCGCGGGTGTGTGTGTGTGTGTGTGTGTGTGTGTGTGTGTGTGTGTGTGTGTGTGTGTGTGTGTGTGTGTGTGTGTGTGTGTGTGTGTGTGTGTGTGTGTGTGTGTGTGTGTGTGTGAGAGAGAGAGAGAGAGA
Source organism: Tenodera sinensis (assembly GCA_030765045.1). Lineage (NCBI taxonomy): Eukaryota > Metazoa > Arthropoda > Insecta > Mantodea > Mantidae > Tenodera > Tenodera sinensis. The sequence goes on from CM060962.1 coordinate 167,583,669, forward strand.
GAGAGAGAGAGAACAGCATAACTCAAACCCAAGGAGTCCGTTAAAACCAGAGCTGGTATTTAAGTTTAATATCTTTCAAGGATGCGACACAAAGATTTTGAAGAAAGTTCCACCACCCTAAACTACCCTTTACATATAATGTTTTTCGAAGAATTAGATTTTCTTTTTCAAAAATGGTTCTAACGGTTTTATTTATAATGCCATATGTTGAAGATATTTTTATGGCAAATGAAATGCAAATTTTGAACTTTCTGGCTATAGCACATGTAGCTCTGTTTACTCTTCATGACTTTTGCATAACTGGTAAATCTTAAGGGGACAAGGTAGTGATTCGTACACCATTTCAGTATTTCAAAACATAACTTTAGTTGAGGATATCTAAGCTCCTACTGCTCAGATCAAAATTTAATTTGGGATGAATATTTAGTGATTCATTGTGATTACATTGATATAGAGAACATCAAAACAATTATTTAAAATGGCCATGTAATAAGGCCAAAACTGATAACATGTTTTTGAAAAAATATAATATATATAGTACCAACGGTACAAATTCCTTCTACAACATTCAAGCCTATGTGTTGAAACTTTTGTAGTGCACTAGGCAATGTGTATTCATAACTGTTAACCTAAATTTACTTAAATATCTCTGGCTATATTCAAAAGAAAAAATATTTAACTTTTGTAAAAAAAAAAAAGTAAAATTTTTTTTGCACAAATATTTTCTTTTAAATTTTCTGTTTTGGATTTTTCCAATAAAAATGGGTTATGTTTGTAGAGTACATGCTTCTGGAACTACTGTAAAATTTTCATTCAAATAGGTTCAGTGGTTTTGAAAAAAAGTGTACCTGAGTTTGAAAAATGTCAAGTTACAGAAAACTACATTTAAAGAAAAGTGTGTCATCTCTCAAGCCCTCTTTACCCAGTGTGGCACAGCACTCCGCCATATTTAAATGGGGTAATTTAAAGCCTTAAATATGCCGGTACCCTTACAGTGTATATATATACTTTTGAAGAGGAAGATTTCTACTTTTTTTAAAGATGAAAAACAAAAAATTGACTTTTTGAGCCCAAATCACTACCCTGTCCCCTTAAGAGACCAAATCTTACTATACGATAAATGTAGATCTCATTAAAACACACAATTTATGTTAAACAATATTTTTTTGTGAAGTGAACAATTTCGGAGATATTCCTTGTTATGTATTTGTCAGAAGTTTGCAATACTTATAGATCGTTCTCCAATGGGAGGTCGTTATTAATTTTTTATCTCCTGGTCATGCAAAGAAAGCAGAATTTCAAAGTCAGCTACCGCTCTTAAACCATTTGATTATCGCTTAAATCCTACTGTATTCCCAAGTTCCCCTTGCACTTATAATAAAATTACCAATAAGATAATTTTCGCAAATGTTTATCTCTATTAACATTAAGTAGACAGAGGAATAAGTGTTTGTAAGAATAGCTTATAAAAGAGTAGAGAAAATCATATGAGTGCAACAGGTCAGATTTTTTCTTAAGTAATTTAAATGAGTTCTGAAACTCATTCTTGTGACTATCAGATAATTATTCGTTAACCTCAATTAAATTATGGAAAAGGTATCAACGCTCGTGGTTCAGAACTTGCTAGGTTTATGTGGCCTGCTACCTAGTGATACATGTCATATAGGTACTTCCCGTACTTTACTTAATACAAAAGGTCTCAGTGCGGCCTTTGTTTGTAAAGTAACATAATTTTGTCCATATTAATGGTGCATCAAATGCGCTATACAGAGTGGCCGGGGGCGAAATGGTAAAGCATTAAATTACATATGGATTACATCACGGTCTACGCTTGTGCCGCATAAGTTTAACAGTGTCACACCTTGCCTCGGGCTAATTTTACATTTTATTAACCAGTGCTCAGCCGGTTGTGTTCCTTTCTCATACTCTGCCTCACGTTCCCCACAGTATAATTAAATCACGACATTCTAGCGCGCACTGACGTATTGTTACCGTCTCTGTTAATGATTTAGCGAAGTAACTTACCCTTCTCTCAGAGAACGGAGCATATGTTATTTACCACTATGTATAGACATTACTGTGCAGTCAAACTCTCAGGCCACTTAGGGGAACCAAAGCTATAAAATGGCAAATGTTAGTATTTTCATTCTCCCTTTCTTTCGCTGCCACATACTGAAGAATTACTTTATTCACCACATTCTGAATTACAGAATATTGAATGATAATGTGTGTATGGATTTATACATTGCAAATGGGTATTACCTGGTGGCAGAGTTGAATGCGCAATTAACATTATAAAAATGAGTACATAAATAATAGTAATACAATAAACAATAATAATAGATATAAATAAAATGGTTGCATAAGATTATTATAGCTACCAACTTATGGTTTCGTAATATAACAGCTAGGTTTTTTTTTTAATTTTTTTTTTAAATCATTAATTACTGTACTAATTTTCACGAATTAATTTCCTACTCTGTCAATATAACCGATAAATTTACCACTAGTATTCACACTAAGTTTATAATATATCAAACTTACGCCTAAGTAACCTTTGTAATAAATTATCCAACATTTACTCTATTTAATTTTTCCTAAATTTCTTCATGGACAGAGGACAGCTCTGAAAGGCGGCTACGGGCAATTCGCACCACTATTACCAAAGGAGAATTTCCCTACATCAGTTCTGTGCCTTGTACCCTAATTTTAAACAAATGATTGTTTTTTCCGCAATATGTTGAATTCTCCAATCTTTCAGTAATGTCCACCCATGCACTTGAACCACCATAAACTTTAAGTAATGCGCATAACCTGTGCCTCTGGCGTCGGACTTTTAGAGGCTCCCAATAATAGTTATATTCATACCAAGTGAGATGTCTCCGTGGGTACGTGTGAAGTTCGTGCTCGAGAGGTTCTGAGTTTAACTCCAGTAAACCGCTCACTCTGATCTTGTGCTTTTCGTGGTTTTTCCTGGTCGTAGGCAAATCCTGTGGTGGATTATTATCTACCACGCTTTCCTTTCCGTTATTTCCCTTAAATTTCTTTTCCTTTCATGTTGCAGGTTTAGTTGAAACATGGCGTATGGCGGTGCCGGAGAGATGGCGCAGATGCTTGCTCAAAGAAAAGAATACTCCTCATGAGCACTAGAGGGCTGACTGGTCGACGGGTCGTTTATCGCCCTCTCTAGACAACTCCAGCAGTGGGACAGGTCTTCGAGCCTGGAATCGTTAGGGACTTCCTCGCATCTCATCCATTCCTCCTGGGTGGGAGGGGGGGGGGGGGGGTGTGGGAGCCACAATATATATATATATATATATATATATATATATATATATATATATATATATACACGTTACAGTGAGCGAAGTGTCCCACATCCTGGTATAACCTATAACCCGTATACGGATACCTATCTGAAGTTTTCTAAAATTCACAACTTCAGTTCGATTCATTCAAAATGCAAATACAGCGATTCCACATTATAGCAATACTTAACCACATTTAATGTCTATCTCTAATTTAGTTCCCGAAATACTAATTTCTTGCACATTGTTTTACTGCTTTGAAAAATTGCTCCGTGCATTGTAACTGAATAGATGCTTACAAGAAAAATGGCGAACAATCACATTAAAAAAAAAAAAAAAAAAAAAAAAAAAAAGTTATATGCTTCGATCTAGTGCAGAAACTGCAATACATGCTCTCCGATTAAGTCTAACCTTAGGGAAATATGTGTGATGAGATGCAAAGCTTATAATTTTAAGACGTTTTATTGAAAACATGCCATTTTATTTTGTTATGGCCAAACTGGGCTACCTTGGCACTATACATTGGAGACATAGACTTCGCCGACAAATGTGAACAAATGTTAAATTATAACGCTAAAATAACACTCCTTCAAAATGTATACAGTTTATAAAGGTTTAGTGCACATACTGACACTAATTAGTCTATTTTGCTCCTAATTTAGTATTCGAAGATTCGTGATGCCTCTCTTGAATGGTTGGTTCACTTTAATGTTGGCAAAGCTTACCATCTTTACAATATCTTATCTAGGAATAATTCAGGATTACGGCAGACATTTAAATCACCATCATGCTTTCAAGAGCGTACAGTTCAAAAAGCTCCGTAAAACTAAAGTACAATGTTTGTACTGTCTGATAACCTAAAATCCATATTTACGAAGTTTGGCAATTTATGGATATGCTTAAATTCTTCTTCTTCTTTACCTGATTACCCTCCCCGTATGTAGGACTTACACCCCCTAGGACTTCCAAGCCAGTGTCTAGGGTCAAACGTCTGTCGGGAAGCAAACGAACCTATGGACCGGACAGAGTGAAGACCTGGAAGTTGGTGGGCACCAGGTATGATAGTGAAGATGTATGAAATACAGGCGAAATCGGTGAATGGGAAGGTGATGATGGAGCAATTGGTGGAATGAGTGGCGGGGGAAACCGGAGAACTCGGAGAAAACCCGCCCAGACGCCGCTTCGTCCACCCCGAATGCCACATGCGGGTCCCTGGGATCGAACCCGGACCGCCTGTACCTGTATATATCCCAAAAAACATCCACAACGCTTAGTATGCTGTGCGGAACGGCAAACTGATCGGTTTTCAAACAGGAACTCCTGTCCGGAAATGCATGGTTTGAACGCTGTAGCACATCGAAGTGTGAGATGGATGTACCTTCACACTTCGTCAATAAACCCAACACTGAGCTGTCTACATTACAAACAGGCTTCGAACTGTGTACCTCCTACGTCACTGCAGACCCTATATCGGCAGTGGTGAGCGTCATGCACATGCCTCAATACGAGCGGTTGTCTTTGAAGATTTTCAATCGCTCCGTGGACTCGAGCCATAAGGTCCTCCGCTGACGTTACAGGAGAATCATACACCATACTCTCATACAACTCCACAGAAAATAGTCGAGAGGTGTCAGATCTGGCGACCGTGCTGAACATGGAACTGGTCCACCTCTACCAATCCATTGATTTGAATATGCGACTTAGAGCGGTTTCTGCACATTTGCATGAAAGTGTGCTGGAGCTCATGGCGGACATTTCAGCAGCTGTGTACTGGTACGTGTCGCACAGCTGCTAAAACGTTATTGTCCTGGAAACTACACAAGTAACGCACTAGAATGCGCACCAAGGACTCTATGGAGGAATTTAACGCATGCTCAGGAATGTTATTACGCTCAGGTCGTTCATCCCAGTACACAGATTGCGAAAGGGTTGCATACCTTCCGTATTAAGATACAAACCGAATGTTAACAAATTGTCGCAACCGTTTGTTCTCAGACTTCGACGCTCTCCAGCGTCCAAACCGTGCATTTCCAGACAGAGGGTCCTATTTGAAAATCGATCAGTTTACCGTCCCGCACAACATGCTAAGCGTTGTCGGTGTTTTTTTGGGACACCCAGTATATAAATCCTATTCATTACAAACATCTCTCCTAGTTGCATTGCAAGAATGCACTCTGTATGTGAGGGTTAAAAGAAGGGTAGGGGCGGTTTTTGAAAGTCAAGAGTAACCTAAAGTTTTTACTCGTATCTAAACTTTTGTTCAGATTGATGAAATGAAGCAAATTGGTGCAAAGGTTAAAAATATGAATGCAAGTAGTTTTTAGAAGTTGAAGTTTTGAGTTTGAACTGTTGAAAATTCTTAAAGCTGAACTTCACATATTTGTACCATGTTTGGCCCAGTCTTTTGTACATAAAGCGTTGGAAATACATAATAAGAGCGATTTTAAAACATTTTGGGATACTAACACCAAAAACTAAACCCTCAGCGTAACAGCTCAGGCCAAGGGCCAAGACTTGCCGCCCGGGCGCTGCGTCCTCCACCTCTGCCCACTACAGGCATCATGTGTGGGGTGCAGTACTGAATGGTGGGACGTGGTCAGCGCCCCGAGCCCTCCCGGCCAGTTTTGCGGCCTTCACGACCTGGATTTTGGGGTACTAGATGATTAACTTAGGGGTAAGTTTTGGAAGTTGTAAGGTAATATATGATGTTTGCCATGCTACAGTTAACTGTACAATAGTTTGAACAGAGGAGCTAAAAAGAAGTGAAAATATTGCAGGAGTAGTTTTAGAAAGCACTAATTGTTACTGTGCCCAATAGTATACTCTCCAAAATGTTGTGTGGTAGGACAGAGAGTGTTGATTTTTATGTAAGGGGTTAAAGTAAGGGTAACGGAAGTTTTGAAAGTTGTGTTTGTTCACAATATTTGCTAAGCTCCAAAATACAAAATTACACACAAAATAGTCCTCCTTGAGATTGTTTAGGGAAATTACAGGGAAATTTGGTGATACGAAAACTATATACAATTCCCCACGGCTATAACTGAATTTTAAAATATGTTAAGCATTCCAGTTAACCTTTTCTAGGCTGGAAATCATTAAATCTCTACCATTCTCCCAGTAAAATATCAAAACTATCATCTTGATAGTATTACTAAATATAATTTTATATTCATAGAAACCAGATTTAAGTTTGATGAATGAATATGAACCCTTCCTGCAGTTTTTAAAGTTCTGTGAAAATTCTCTGTAATTAGAGAGAGAGAGAGAGAGAGAGAGAGAGAGAGAGAGAGAGAGAGAGAGAGAGAGAGATCTTCCATTTTTCTTCCCAAATCATTACCACCTGAAACATAAATAGGAACTTTAGGATTAATTTGTTTTCCGAATTTATATTTTGTATTTAGTATTTACCATGGAAACTCCACAGCAGAAGCCACGGTCAGTAATTCGTAACCGTTGGGCAATAATGGAAAACTAATGAATTTTTTCCCAACATATGGCGCTCTAAATCAGCACAGTGCAGCTTCAGGATTGTGATTTGTTAACGGGTTGTTTGGAGGAGGGACGGTCTCATGTCAAGTCCAGAACCTACAACCCTTGTTTTTTTTTTTTTTTTTTTTTTTTTTTAAATGTGGAAACATGAAAACTTATGCACACCTGGAAAATTCGTGACCGCCGTCTACGTCAAAGGATAACTGCAGCCATATCGACCTTCACTCATAACATGCTGACGCATAGGGGTGGAATATTTAAATGCAAAGGTAGAACCAGACTGAAAAATTCATGCCGAGATTTGAATCACGGATTTTCATGGTGCCACTGTTCTAACCACCGAGTTACCGTGGTAACTTGCCGGTAGGACATTTAATTTATCTGACTCACAATTTTTCGTTAAATCTCAAGGCGTTCTAAAATTCATTTTGAGATAACATACTCCAACGGCGAACGTACAATCTCGTAAGTAGTTAAAAGTCCTGGGTTCATAATCACTTTTAGGTCAATAAGTAAATCAATTGTTGTTTCATTGTTCCAACGCTTCATTGCTATTTCATGAAATGTCTTAAACATATGCAATTTTAATCAAAATGGTTAGGGAGTCTTAGTAAAAATAACAATTTTTGAGAAATGTTTCATGTAAAGAGTAGTCTGGGGTGGAGGAATTTTTCCGAAAATCTTCGTGTCGCATCCTTGGAAGATGTTGAACTTAGATACCAAGGTTGATCTTTAATAGACCTTTAATTGTTTAATTATGCTGTTCACACGCACATACACATATATACACACATACAGACCTTTTTCTAGAAATTCCTTTTGTTTTGGATTCAGGGGATCTCAAAAAGTGAATTTCTACTGAAAATTGGTATCGAATTTTTGGGTCTACCAATGTTCGTGATAGAGAATGTAAAAAGTTCAATATAAGGTATTTTACCACTAAGCGACGAATTGGGCACATATCAAAATTTAATAAATGCCCCCGCCCCCCACCGAGCTAAGAAAACAATTAATGCTTGCGTTTACTATGATATGTGAATGTACCTTATTTTGTTGTTTCCTCTTCTTAATTGAGTTATTCACTTTTCACAGTTACCTCTGATTCTTGTCCGCCATAGTGGTATATCAGTCCACTGTCTGTCTTTTAGATCAAGTTTATCCATAACAATTTTTTTTCTTCCTCTTTTCCTTTTTCCTGTAGCAGACCGTGGGCCATATCTCCTCCACCATTCTTTGGACATGTACGCACCGTTGCAATATTTGTCATTCAATTCTATTTTTCACTGCAAGTTCTGCTTCCATTCCTGCTCTAATAACATCCTTCCTTATAAGCTTTAGTCAAGATACTCTCATATTTCTGTGCAACCCATCTACTCTCCATCTTTCTCCCATATATAATTCTTACATTAGAGGACTCCATAACTGTTTTCAAGATATTTTTGGTTGTTCTTATTATTTCTCTATTCCGCAGTAGGTACACCATTCAAAGATTTTGTTATTTTCCTAGCTTGGAAGATTCTATTGCCAATTTCCCATTCATAGGTACCAGAACGGTCTATGATTGTATCTAAATTGTCTGAAGTTTCTAATTTTTATGCCATTTACAACCAAAACCGTCTCCCTTTTCTCCAAATGCCTTCATAAGATTAAGGTCCAGTCCATGTAAACTACCTATATTCCTGTATAAGTTATCAAAACATACTCAATATCGATCGGATCTTGTGCTATTATTGCACGGTTATCGGCGAAAAGCAGGGAATTTAGCATATGACAACTAATAATTATGCCCATATCTCTGCAGGAATCATCCCATTTTTTCAAGGCAGTATATGTTATTTACAGTGCGTTAAAATGTGTGTAAATACGGAGTTATTTTGTCGAAACCTCGTGTATTACTAATTTTATAACAAAATTGTTGCTGCTTCTATTGGAAATTCCGTTGTCCACTCATGACATCCATAACTTTTAGTACTTCAGAACACTGTACTGTGATACACCAATTAATGCTGAAATACTGTCTCCGGGCCAACCGTAATCAGCCGAAATAGCCTCCCTATTGGCTTGATGAAGGCGGCTACGGTAGCACAAGTTATAAGACGTGAGCACGTGCTTCTGAAGCTCCAGTTTTCAAATTTTGGCCGTCATCAGAATCTTTCACATCTGATTCTCGACATCGAATTTTTGGGTGGAATACAATACTTCCCCTAATTACTATACATAACAGAGAAAGTAAAAATATTGCTATTTTCAGTTGTTTGGATGCACCTGCTTTGATTTGAATAGTATGTACCTATTTACATTTACATTAACGCAAAATCAATAATGAAGGGAGAAATTTTGCATAGGAGCCATTTCCCCTATGAAAAAAAATTAATCCTTGCGGGGAAGCAAGTCCCTTACGCTGTCTGTCTGGGTTCGAATCTCATTTATTTCAATCTGCTTGGCTGCCATTTTCCTTTCTCAAATACTAGAAGGATATCGGGAGGCTCCTTGAGCTTATTTGAACAACCATTTCATTGAAAACCGTACTTTATGAAGAGTGACATTAATAGACTTTAAAATTACAATACGCGTCGCATTTATGTGCCCGAAAAATTTCTACATTATATAAAATGGGTTATTTGGACTTTTTTATCTTTAAGGACACGTAGCTCACGAATAAATTAATATCATAGGTACCTTCTCTACCATCCAAAATTTCGATACCAATATTTTACTGGATTTACAAATTTTAAGACGCCCTTAATCCATAAAAGGGCAGTTTTAGACAAAGGTTCGTGTGTATGCACGAATGTCAGTGAACAGCACAACTCAAGTTGGGCAAACACCAAACTTAGGTTTAAGTGCAGTACCAAAGATAACACACGCAGATTTTCAGTGTGTGTGTGTGTGTGTGTGTGTGTGTGTGTGTGTGTGTGTGTGTGTGTGTGTGTGTGTGTGTGTGCGTGTGTGTGTGTGTTTGTGAACAGCGAAAACTCAAAAACGAAAAGTCGGTTAAAATAATATATTTAATATATTAATGTAATATATTTCAAGAATGCGACAAACTACCCAAAAACTACCTTTTACATAGAAAAGTTTTCGACAATTTTGATTTTCTCAAAAATGGCTAACGATTTTGATTAATATGTTATATATTTAATATATTTTTATGGCAAATGAAATGTATATTTTGAATTTTCTGGCTACAGGCTTAGTAGTCCTATATAGTCTTGATGAATTTTGTATAACTGGTAAACTGTAACAGATAGACCAAATATTACTTTACAAAAAATGTAGATCTCGTTAAAACACACAATTTATGTCTGTATGCAATTTGTTGTGGAATGAACCACTTCGGTGATAATTCCTTGTTAATTGTGTGAGTTTTGCAGCACTTACACTTTTCTGAAACGAAAGGTCGTTATTCAGTTTTTATTTGTTTGGCTGTGCAAAGAGAACATAATTTCAAAGCTTTAAAATATTTGACTATAGCTCAAAGCCTACTTATACTCCCATATTCTCTTGCATCTATAAGAAAATCAACAGTAAGATAATTTTTGCAAATGTTTATCTCCACTAACATGGCGAAGATAACGGAATAAGAGTTTGGAAGAATGGTTAACTCAAGAGTAGAGAAAGTCATGTGAGTGAAACACATCAAATTTTTTTGTTAATGTTTATCTCGATGAACATGGAGATAGATAAATAAGCTATATTAAGAATAATTTTAATAGTTTAACTAAAAATAAAATATAGTGGTTAGAAAAAATTTATTTTGTTGTTTAACGACGCTGTCAATTGCCAGGATCACATTAGCATCACCGGTGTGCGGGCATTTTGTCCCGCAGGAGTTCTTTTACATGCCAGTAAATCTATTGACATGGAGCTGTCGGTTTTAAGCACACTTAAAAACCATCGATCTGGGTCGGATTTGAACCCGCGACCTTTGGATCAGTAGGCCAGCATCTAACTGAGCCACTCAGAACGGCATAGGTAGTGGTCAGAGAAAATCATGTGAATAGAACATATAGGATAGGATTTTATTTAAAAAGTGATATGCGGAATTACTTTGTATTTCACGTCATTCAATATATATATATATATATATATATATATATATATATATATATATATATTTAAAAGATAACACATTAACATAAGAACAACATAAGAATACATTATGCTTTGTAATATGATACTGAAGTTCAGTGAACAGCGCTACAATACGCAAATACACTGAATGGGCCTTTTCATAATTTTACGTTTGAATGATGCGTAATATACTTGCGTCAATAAAATGAGGCCTATTGCATTGATCCCAGTATCCTTGTTTCAAAAGTTGTTTAAAACAACGTCAATTCCACATTTGGATACTGCGCGCGATGCTGTTAATGGGCTCTGAAAGGCTTACATCCGGGCTTTAAAAATATATTAACATTTAAATATCATTAAAATTCATGACCATCAGCTGGCGCAATTTATTGCCATGCACAATGCATTTTGTCTACATCGAAACCCGAATTCTGCACCCTGAATAATCCTAAAATGTAATTTCATATACAGATAAACAAAACAAATACATGCCGGTATGCAAATCAAATATACAGCTGGGTAAATTCGTTATTAATGCAAAGAGCGGGTAATAATTTAGCACGTACAAAGCAATGAGGTTCGCACCAAAGAAATGCCCTTTCCACTACTGTTATTAATTAACGCATGACCATTTTTATGTAAAACCTTGTGCCAAAGCCAAATTAACTCCCAAAATAATTATAAATATAATCACCTTCGAAGTACTTAATTAAATTGTGCTTTATTCCTGGATGGTATTGTATACTGCAAAAGCAGACATAACGATTTGTCAACTTAATATTTAACCAACGCCTGGGGAATTATAAACCTGCAAGTTTACAGAGGTGTAACCAACAATTTACTACCTACCTGGGATTAGAGTTTCGCACATCCAGGATTAGATCCAAACACAATTTTCATACAGGACACCGAGGAGGAACACTTGTAGTAGTTTCAGCGTTTTGGAGTACACAAATATAATTTGCTATAAAAATCTAACTCTAATACCTCTGCCAGAGAATACTTCAGCTGCAAGTGAATAAAGTAAAACAAAAGCGTCTCGATGTTTTTCTTTTTGCAAGTGTGCATTATCAAAATAATTTATCTTATTATAAATAAAGTAGCTATCTTAAAGTCATATGTACAGCTTTTACCGGTTCTACACTCATACTTAACGCATTTCAGGGTTTTTGAAAATTTAGGTATAACTAAGATCTGTTATTCTAATAACTGGGCTTGTTACCTTGGGGATCGATAGAGCGGAAAGGAGTGCTTTCAGGTTAATCCTTTCCAGCCCAACGGGTCCAAATGGACCCACGAACTTTATTTTACATTTAGAAAGTGTTTACGAATGCCAAATGACTCCACATGGCACCACTGGTTTTTGTGCATTTTGCTCGGGAACAGAAGACAGCACTGAGCAGAACCTTGCCTTCCTGTAGTTTTGTATCCACTTGGAAGTGTAATGCATCATTTTCAGCTGTTTGGAACTTGAAATTTGAAATAATTTTAAGGCAAGTGTTTAATATTAATTTTTTTTTAAAAAATAGACTATTTCTGTATGTGTAACGGGGATAACAAATAACAATCTTACAGTAATATAGTGAACCGCATTGTTCTGCTATGAGCTCAAAAAAAGGTTGGTTCCACATGGTCTCAGTGGGAAAAGGGATGGCAGTTTGTAAGTGTGGTACATGAGGTTATGTGCAAAACTCTAAACCAAAAATATTTATTTTCTTTGCTTTCAGATGTCTAAATTATTGAAAGAGGAGATGCTCGATGCTGAGCTGTCTGATGACATATTTTGTGAATTTCCAGATGAGGAAGTTGAAAATCCAAATTATGTGCTGGAAATTTGAAGTGTTTCATGGAACCCCAAAACAAATTGTTTCCTATTGTACTCGTACTATAACAAATGATTATTTTCATTATTTATTTTCACACAATATTGATTTGTTTTGTAATGTAATTGTTGAATAAAAGCTTCATTGTACCTGCATTATATTATGTGACACTGAATTCACTTGACAAATAGTGAGCAGTAAGAATATAAAAACACTCAGCTGTTTCTAAAACAAGTATAAGGCAATGCTTGTTACCTTAATGATATTGATCATACTAGTGATGTGGACTGCATGTCACACGCTGTTTACATTTTGTTTATCAATCAACAAAAGCCTTGCATATTGTAATCCCACCAGGTCCACATGGACCCAGTTAAAAAACTCCTAACTCAACACCAAAATTTTGAAATTTATGGCTTGTTTGCATTTTGGTGAATATTCCTAACTCTAAAATAACGTAAATTATTTTTTCTAAAATATTTATGATTTGGGCTGGAAAGAGTTAACCACAAGTACCTGTCGTCCAAAGGCAGGCAGGAACTGGTTCATATGCACCGTACTGCAGGCAACTTCTGTTTCCGGTCCCCAGGATTTAGAGCATGTACAGATGATTCCAACTACACATTGTTAATTTAAATATTATTACTGACATTCAGTTAACTTCCTATTGATAGATATACAGTGGCTATTCTGTTACCTGCAGCAGGTAGTTGTCACACTATTTGTCATGATTTGTGAAGCTGCGACGATGAAGCAGTGTTTCTGCTCCACGATGAAGTATTTTGGGCGCCAGTGGACCTTAAATCCACAATGTCTCTGCTCGTGGTTGTGCCTGGCTTCTCTCGAGCGGTGAGATTCCTAACTCAGGGTATGCGTGAGTGTTTATTGGTTAACGGACAACACGGACTCGTGCATGAATCGTTAAATTCACAGTCACTGAGAAGTTGCCAACCGATGTAATACAACACAAATTGAATATCATTTGTAGAACTGGTAACTAGATGCAGGAATATAATTCACCGCATTATGGGCAGACAACTGTATAATACCAACGATCGTTGCGGAATCCAAACACGTGTTGGTAACACATAGCGATAGACGGTTACGTGCGATTCCCATGCTCGTCACCACCCTTCACCTTATAATTTCTAGAAATCCATCTACTTTGAGATTACTTTGCGTGGTCCAACTTTTACTTCTATCATTCTTGTAACCACCCAATTACCTGGAATCGTCCAGCCTCTATCAATTCCTAGAATTTGTACCTGGTCCCTAAGACCTGCCCTCTAGTGCTCTGCTAACTAATTACCTAACAACCTTTCTCCACTGTAACATGAAATAAATTCCCTATACAGAATATTGTATACACGTTAACTGTACACAATATATTCTTCTGATTTTATATTTTCTCTCTACTGGGCTATCTTCTCTATAAATCAATTAATTATTGATCTTACTCCATTGCATCCCTTATTCTTTTAAAATGAGTATTTATTTTATCAAATCCTAATTTTAGCATCATTTCCTGCATCGCTTCTTATAAGTAAGGTCCCAAAGATTGTACCAACTTGCAGTTTATGAGCTTTGTTTTTTAAGCTTCAGCCACATTAAAATTTCCCTTTCTCTCCGTCTCTCTCTTTCCTTGGTGGAAATAAGTTTGGGAATTGTTTGAGATAAAGAAAACTGGTAGTTTTATGCCCCTCGCAGGTGGGGGCTATCACTCAATATACGAGGGGCGTTCGGAAATGATTTGCAATACTACTTTTTTGTACCTTATTTATTAATAAACATGATTTAATGTACATGGGATCTCTCAATACACTCCCCAACAACGTCAATACACCGCTGCTACCTTCCTGCGAACTTTATTATTGCTTCACGGAAGCATTGTTTGGGGACACTACGCACCCACTTGTGGACAGTTGCCTGCAATTCATTATTGTTGCCAAAGTTTAATGTTGCAGCGCAACTTTCATGTTATGGAACAAAGACTTTCTTCCCATGTGTGTGGCCATCAGTTTCTCCAAAAATTCTGGGTCTTCATTCTCCATTTCCAATAGTCGACAACAGAGTTAACTCTGCATTCCTGGGCCTGTGTGGAATGTAACGTGCACCACTTTTTATGACTCCAAGCTCTGTTCTTTCACTAAACACTCTCTTCGTAACTATCGTCTAGCTAGTGTCTGCATGGTGTACTAGCATCAGTACGTGCCCGTGGATGGAGCGGTGTTTAAACAACGCAGTTGTAAATCATTTCCGAACGCCCCTCGTAGCTTCTCAGTGAATATAACGCTTTAGAAACGAGAGACTTAACTGTGAATTCATAGTTACAATCCTTCTATTTTTCCTATACTTCTGGATTAGAAGAGTCTACCGAAAGTCCCAAACTCTTTTACCTTTATTTTATTTGCGGTACCTTTAAGAACGAGGACAATGTAGAGGATTAAAGGAATTATTACACATAAATGAGCAAATAAGCGTGAGACTGTTTAGCTTTGTGAAGGTTCGTATGATTAAGAATTAAAATTTAGTCACAGATTTCCTTTCATACTGTAGATATACACAGTAATTACACGATGACTACTACGGTGTCCAAGATGGCAGTAAGAAAGTTTCTTCTGAAAAAAATATTATCCTACTGGTTTCCCCAGAAATGAATTATAAAAAGGTAAATTTTCCTAGCTCTGCATTGGGATACTCTTGGCGACCTTGCTGTGACGGAATGAAATCAGAAAGTGAAGCCATTGTAGATCGCGAGCATGTCGACTATAAAGCGGGAGACTTCCAACTTGGTGTTTCTATATTTATTTAGGTACAATACGAATGTTAAAAGTGGAGTTTTATTTTACCAGTAAAAATGTTTGTGGACCGGGGCTGAAAGCAGAATGCAGCAATTCTACGAGAAAAAGAAAATCACTTTTAACATGTATTGTGAAATTACTATTTTCAGCCAGTCTTGAATGAAAACAAAAAATCCTTAGCATGGCTTTCTTTGGAAGGAAAGTAAAGCCGGTGGTACCCTGTCGTAGATTTGCGGCACCGAAAAAAATCCCAAGCTTGATAAGGAGGCCTCTGAGCAAAATTAAGCAGTCATTTACGCCAAAAGTAGAAAGGGACGCTGAGAATTATAGCATTAAAGAGCGCTCATAAATAAAAGCTCAATTTTATTTTTTCACCGAATTATAAATTATAAATTATCCAGCTCAGAATTTGTGGAAATAGCAGAATACATTTGTACACTTGCAATATCTAAATGTACCCTGTTTTTTGTTTGGTGTACGCTATTGTTTGTCTTCTTAGCACCAGTGCTGACAACATGATCACTTATACAACAAAATTCTATAATATATAGAGGCTGTGGCAAAAATAAAGAGAATAACTGTATTAACATATTTTAAAAATTTATTATCATCATCACTATCATTATAATTATTGTTATCATTGTTATTATTATCATCATTATCATTATTATTATTATTATTATCATTATTATTATTATTATTATTATTATTATTATTATTATTATTATTATTATTATTATTATTATTATTATTATTATTATTATTGCTATTATTAACACTATTAACACTATTACCACCACCGCCGCCGCCGCCGCCACCGCCACCGCCACCGCCGCTGCCGCCGCCGCCGCCACCGCCGCCACCACCACCACCACCACCATCACCACCGCCGCCGCCGCCGCCGCCGCCACCACCACCACCACCACCACCACTACCACTACCACTACTCCTTTGATGTAACTGTGATGTTGACTGTATCACTGTTACAATTTGTAATATTCATACCTCATGCAGCAGAAGTAGTTTTGGAATTCACATTGTTAATTACATTGATTGGATTGGAAATATGTGAGTTCATTGGAAGAACCCATTTCCGGATCATTCAAATAATTCACCAATATTTTAATCGATACAAGCCCACCGTTTTTCCGCAAGGCCACGAGATTTTCCCTCTTTGTTTAAAAGGATCATATTTTAAATCCTTTCACCTTTAGTAACTCGGAAAGTTTAGATTTCGAATGATGTAGGTGCAACGAAAACTACTCCATTAGAGTCATAATAAAACCGAATAATTCAATCTGCATTTACGGTGCCCAGCCATTATTTAAAAGAATCTGTTTACGGACCATAAACCTCTTCAAGAACGGCTTGAGTAGTGGTAACCCGAGTAAAAATCCTGAAAAGCAAGTTTCCGGAACAATAAACCTCATTTTAACAAGATGGTGTACTGTTTATGTTTAAAACAGTAGAGTTTCAAGGGTTTTACCAACTTTTAAACAGCTTTACACAATGATACTTGAACTTTAGAAATAGCTTAATTTCGGAAAATATAACCTTGTGACTCCGGAACTAAATTATTCAATTGAGAATTTTTTTAAAGTCCAGAGAATGAAAAGTTTCCCGGTACCATTTTATATGAGGCGGATATTCAGTTCTTAATGTGTAAAAATATTCAATATCGTATTGGGTATTGAAACACAATTAGTCAATATGTATGAAAAAAATAAAACATGAACCGAAAGCACAATTAGAGAATATAAAATAATATACCTACAGTAGGAACATGAATAGCCAACTAGAGACAGAGCGCACAGAGTCTAAATGTACAGGGCATAGGATAAAAACGGAGGGGGACACCTCATGCACCGCGACCACCTAAGCTCTATTGTGGCTACTATCCCCCAGGATGCAGAGACGAAGTGAGGGAACCATAGGGTGCCACAAGGCCGCAGCTAGACAGGCCACAGAGACGCGCGGAAGTCCCTAAAAAGTGCTGGGATCTCTTCATCCCGGCGTCAGCCACCACACACCGCGGGTTCGATGTCGAAAAGGCGTCCCCCTCCCCCCGCCGGAGTTAGCACTCCGTGGGTCCGATTGGGTCTCACAAGTGGCTCCCCTAACCAATGGAGGACAGCTGCGGCCCAAAACGCCACATAGTGCCGAGAACAGCAGTTACCAGACACAAGCACCCGCGTCATCTGTCCGGTCAGTCACCTGGTAATACACCTGAAAGATGATAAGAAATGGAATGAAGGGAAATGAGGAAAAGAAAATCGTGGTATGAAATAATACATCACAGCATTCGCCTAAATGACACGGGGAAACCACAGAAAATCCCATGTCAGAGTGCGCGGCCACCGGGATCGAACCCGCGACCTCCCGAATGCGGGCCACAGACGTTACCTCCTGACACATCCCGCTCGATGAGCTAAATGTAGGTAATCGCGAATCAGCTTTTCGCCACCAGACTCCAGTCGAACAATTCACTCCTTTGTCGCTGCCAAAGCTATCTCAAAGCAGCGTCTTTGTTATTGAACTAAGACAAAGTGCTCCTTTGCGAGATAAAGCAGTCGCTATACTAGTACACAGAATATGTAATACAGGGGGACACCTCACGCTCTGCGACCTACGTGAGATTTATTGCGGCCACTCCCCCAGGAGGAAGCGATGAAGTGAAAGAACCACAGGAGGATACAGGCCGCAAACAGACAGGCCACAGAGACGCCCGGAAGTCCCTCATGATTCTCGGCTCGAACACTCCCACTACTGAAGCTGCCTAGAGAGGACAATGAACAACCTAGACAAACACAGCCCTGTAGTGTCCACGGGAATACTCCTTCCTTGGGGCAAGTGTTCTCGCCGACTATGGCCACGCCAAACATCAGTAAACCTAGAAATACGCCAAAACTAAAAGATGAGAAGGAAACGAAATGTAAGGGAAATGAAATCGTGGTAGATGAGAAACCAACCCAGCATTCGCCCACCGACCAGGGAAGACTGCCCAAACCCAAGGTCAGAATGGGCGGTCGAGTGAAATCGAACCTAAGACATCCCAAATACGAGTCACAGGCTACCGTGGTGCCATCTCACCTGGTAGTCCCTACGTTTCTCCAAATATTTGGCCAAATTCATTATAGGTAAATATTGATTACTATTTACAATTCAGGTCATAAGAAATGTAACAAAATACGAAGTCCACTTTGGACAGTTGGGTAACCTTTACAGTGTTTTATTTAATCAATTCGCACTAAAGATCGTGCACCTTACAGCTACTGCTGTCTCATAAGAACCACGGGTATTATTTTTTCTACTCTTTAGAAAACCATAAGTAACCAACTCCCTAACATAGGATATTATTTTTCATCAGTGGATCTAAATATGTAATGTACTTAAAAGCTACTCACCGCTGCTGTTCACACTGGTTGAACTTACCTGCAAATAAAACAAAAGAATTATGACATTGAAATAAAACGTTTTAACCTAAACACACATAACAAAACTCATGCTAACCTAATCTAACACCACAAATATAGACATTTATACCAAACATATTAATTTTCACCTCATTACTGTTTAAATAACCAAATGGGAAACTTGATGTGATTTCAGACGATTTCAGCTTAAGCAATGGCATTTGCCGGTTATATATCCATTACTGTGTAGCAGAGCACTTGTCAACAAGTGATTGGAGAAGGATTAACTATTCTAACGTGATGTGGCAATTTTTCAGTTAGGTGGGTGCGCGCATAGAGCAAACTCAGCACGTAGGTATGATGCGGCGTTTGCCTGGCTTTAACACCTTTCCTTTCTCGTTTTAATTATTCTCTCCAGTGCACGTTACCCATGGTTACCTTTTTAAATGGGACCCTGCTCCTCTTTATCCGCTGTGCAACAACATTTGGTTGGTGCGTCACGTGCTGCTAGAATGTATTTCCCTAGCGCACCTTCGAGACTCTCTACAACTGCCTGTCAGACTTGCAGAGGTCCTGGAGGACGATAAACAAGCGGTCGAAAGAGTTTGGAAGTTTTTAGGAATCGTAAACGTAAATCTAAGGATTTAGAATGGTATCTTTATTTCTTCCTCTTTCGACTATTTTATAACTTTGTTTTATTTTGGCTTTTTCCTCTTTCTTTGGTATATTTATGGTATATGGTATATTTATGTATTATTATTATTATTATATTATGTATGAAAGAAAGAAAGAAAGAAGGAAAGATGGAAAGAAGGAAAGATGGAAAGAAGGAAAGAAAGAAGGAAAGAAGGAAGGAAAGAAAGAAGGACAGAAGGAAAGAAGGAAAGAAGGAAAGAAGGAAAGAAGGAAAGAAGGAAAGAAGGAAAGAAGGAAAGAAGGAAAGGAAAGAAGGAAAGGAAAGAAGGAAAGGAAAGAAGGAAAGAAGGAAAGAAAGAAAGAAAGAAAGAAAGAAAGAGAGAGAGAGGAAAGAGAGAGAGAAAGAGAGAAAGAAAGAGAGAAAGAGAGAAAGAGAGAAAGAAAGAGAGAAAGAAAGAAAGAAAGAAAGAAAGAAAGAAAGAAAGAAAGAAAGAAAGAAAGAAAGAAAGAAAGAAAGAAAGAAAGAAAGAAAGAAAGAAAGAAAGAAAGAAAGAAAGAAAGAAAGAAAGAAAGAAAGAAAGAAAGAAAGAAAGAAAGAAAGAAAGAAAGAAAGAAAGAAAGAAAGAAAGAAAGAAAGAAAGAAAGAAAGAAAGAAAGAAAGAAAGAAAGAAAGAAAGAAAGAAAGAAAGAAAGAAAGAAAGAAAGAAAGAAAGAAAGAAAGAAAGAAAGAAAGAAAGAAAGAAAGAAAGAAAGAAAGAAAGAAAGAAAGAAAGAAAGAAAGAAAGAAAGAAAGAAAGAAAGAAAGAAAGAAAGAAAGAAAGAAAGAAAGAAAGAAAGAAAGAAAGAAAGAAAGAAAGAAAGAAAGAAAGAAAGAAAGAAAGAAAGAAAGAAAGAAAGAAAGAAAGAAAGAAAGAAAGAAAGAAAGAAAGAAAGAAAGAAAGAAAGAAAGAAAGAAAGAAAGAAAGAAAGAAAGAAAGAAAGAAAGAAAGAAAGAAAGAAAGAAAGAAAGAAAGAAAGAAAGAAAGAAAGAAAAAGAAAGAAATAATGGGTTAAATGTTTACGAAGGCTTCCACGGTCAGTGTCCCTTACTTTTGCTAAGTCTTCTGGTGTAGGCCACATTATGTAAGTGTTGGCTGCCGAGTTTCGCAGGTCATGTGGCCTGCTTCTTCTGACCTATCTGCGAACTTCAATCAACACCGGAATCAAGATTCCCTCTTCTTTCGAAGTCTCATCTAGAGCACACTATTGAATGATTTATCGCACTTCTCCACGTAGCTGATGTAAAGTATATTATCCTAAAATGTGAAACGCTGAAATGTGCCATAAACTATTCATGAGTGCACGAGATGTGACTTCGAAAGAATTTCGGTGACTAATTCCTGTAAAAAAGATCGGCGAGAAGAAGCCACTTTTAAATTTAATCCTTTGTATGCTACATATGAATAATTGTCTTCAAATTAATCATTACAGCTTTAATAATCAGACGAAGAGGGTCAGATCGCTCAAAATACTGGTAAAAAATGAGACCAGCTGTACATCCTAATTTATACTACCTTCGCTCTGCCCACCAACGTTTCTATTGGCGGTGGGAGGGTAAAACATAAAAAACAATTTAAATCGTAACAACGAAAGAGCCTGGCGTTCTATCTGGCACCCTCTTTTAACTAATGACGCTAGTAACCCTCCCACCGCCAATAGAAATGTTGGTGCAAGGAGTGAAGAAGTTATAAATTGGGATGTACAGGGCATCTTCGCACATAGCCCAGCGAAACTCGGCTCCAGCACTTACATGACGTGGCCTACACTGGAGGACCTAGCAAAACTACTTAGTTGGTAACCAGGCTAAGAGAAAAATTGCGAAAGACAAAATTATGATCATTCGATGGGAAGAACCAGTACAACTACGCTTCAAGTCTACAACACAAATATTTACCTTACAGCAGATCCACTAAAATGAACATTATTGTGAACGAGGTCTATCTATCCCTCGCTTAACATCAGAGCCACTGCAACATGCTGGAAGAAATCTACTGATATTCTTCCACGCGTCGGTCTAAACGAAAAATGGATAAGAGATTTTGCGCAAGAATTTAAAATTTGAACTTCAGAGCGCCCAAAATCATCTCGCTTGAAAATATCACATCCTTTAACAGTTAAGGTTGGATGAACATCTCTTTTGATGAAAATGAAATTACTCAACTAGAAAGTATTTAAGAAAGGTTCTGAAGGTTAATGTGCTCAGTGTTTTGCCAAAGAAGGACATTCTTATTGTTTGTGCTCTCAGATTTGCACAGCATATCGATGCTATAACCTGATATTAGAATGAAAGGATATGCACAAATAGAAGTCCATCTCTATCCGCAGCTTAATCCTGAAGTCCTAAGCTGACTTTACTAACCATTCCTTCCCACAACTACACATCAAGATGTTTCTGATGAGCTCACTTGAATGATCGACAATATATTGCCAGAAAAACTACAGCATATTGTAACAGCTGTTATCTAACCTTGTTTTGTAAAGACAGGTTGCAAAACGCGACACTCTCAGAATTGTTCAACAGCAGAAAGCAGATATGCTTCAACTTAAAAGCTCACGGAAGCTGAAGTGATCTTCAGATGTCTACACACTTCGTGGGTTGTAAATACCCTCTCACGCACCTAAGTGTTGTTACTTAACACCCACTTTCGAGATACCCGGTGTTGAACTTTTCATGTTGGCACCCTGCAATATATCTCGGTGTCTGGGGCGCATTAATTAATGCTTATCTTGAATGGATGTCTGAGCACCTACGCTGATGAAAAGCCGATACACTCCAGCATTGATCTCAAGGATCTTCAAACTTGAGAGCTCTGCTAGCGCTACCAAAAGACGTTCTGAAGTCATGCAGAATTACCTACTTACAGCAAATTAACCAACGCAAAGACCTTTGTTTGCAAACGCCCTTAGAGCGAAGTCGGAAACAAAGTTCACTGGTTTTCTTAGAAAGGTTCTGCTTGGTGAACATTATTTCTTAACAATCAATAAATTATAGTTTAAAAGTGGTACAAGTTCAAACTAGATTCCAATGTTATACAGTTTATCCTGACATATTCGTATTAAATGAATTTCATGTTCAAAAGGCCAATTGGATATTCAGGAACTAACCATTAAAGGGATAAGATAGTAAGCCTATTTACAGAAACGGACTATCGTACTAAAGTAAAAAAAGAATTAGAATTTTCAATTTTAGGGAAAATTTAAACAATTTTACATGGCTAGGTGAATACATCTCAAAGTTTACATGAATTATCGTAACCTAGCATCCCGTATAAATGATTGATTCCTGTGTATCTGGGGTCAGCATGGTTTGACAGACACGGCACTCTGGAAAGGAATAACCTGACTGCTGTTACTGAAGAGCTATTGTCTCAAATTGCCTTAATTTAATTATAAAATAGTATACAATTTTCGTTATAGTATATATTTGTATCCCGCAGTTATCTTCTTTGAATTGTTGCGTTGTGTCTGTTGTGACTCTATGAGCCACTCTTAATTTGTATTTGGAAGTTTAATCATTGTGAATATTAACTATGAAAGGAAGTTTGAGCCAACTTATTTATTTATAAATTGATTTTAAAACGCTTTATATCTTCACATATCTTAATTGGAAAGTTATAGCAATGCGTATTTGAAAGTGTCAACGTTTGTTCAGTTTGCTTTTGGTGATCTAATAAGTCGCTACCCGTTTCACATTAGGCAAGGTGAATGTGGAGCATCTGATGGCAGTTGATAGCTTTCTGGCGCTTAAGTAACAGTTGTCCATGATTCACGTACTACTGTGTTAGTTGTGATGAATTTCGGTGACGCTGGTGACAGGGAAGACATGTTTCATTACAAAAGTATCGAAATACTAGGGATGCTCTCCGGCATCCATATAGGACTACAGAGGAGTTCTTACTTTAATGGTCCTCGTGGTCTTTAAAGCTTCTACTCTTCTACTGCTTTGCTTGAGGTACTATGAAAGAATGTGGTGTGCGGGAGCAGCGTAATATCAGAGAGGGATCTTATCACACGAACCCACGCAGCGGCTGAATTACTTAGCACCCAATTATACGGCTTTGACCATCTTACAGTGAAACCGGGGTTAACAGCTTGGACTCCTGTAATGAATGTACGATGTGATGCTCTTGCTGAGTTGGTAGAAGTTTCTTGGCAAAATGTGAAACACACGCTCATCAACATACCCCAAGCGTCGTCATTCTTTGTTGATCCACATTCGCAAAACCACAGCTGTGGGTTTTTGTTGAGAAATGACCTGCTCGATGTCACACACTGCAGCTTCAATGCTATTGGTGGTTTTAACTATTATCATGCGAACATAGACAGGGATACAACCTAATGACGAAATCTTAATAGATGAAGCGGTATGTCTCTTGGCGATGCATTCCCGAAAACCAAGAAGAAAAGTAAATAAATTCTGACATAAATAATAAAGTTTACAGCAGAGAAGAGAGAAAGAGAGAGTGCAAGTGAAAGTCAAATTAACTCTCCAGTAGTCGCTAAGGGACTGCGAGACCCCTACTTTTATTTAAAGTTCTAGTTTTCGAACGAACGCACCTATGCAATCGCCTGAACAGGACATCTAAGATTACATCTAATTCAACTGTTTGGCAGAGCGACAATCTGATCTATTTCTTTAGCTCTAAGAATGACTAATCGGCAGTTATGTGTCGCAGAGGTAAACCAAATCTCATTAGATATTGCTGACATAGGTTTCTTCCTCGTTAGTTGTGCAATATATCTTTGTGATTGCAAGTAAGTGTTACTACTTATCAAAAATAGGAATAAAAGGTATGATTTACAAAATTCCAAGAATTTGGAAGAACTGCATCATCTACCTTGTGATGATGATGTCTTATCAGTGTATGACAATTTGTATGAATCAGATGATTCCAATTCTGAAGATAAATTGAAAATGAGATGTTTGGATTCATAAATTAATCATAAAGAAGACGATGAAAGCAACCTATGTCCTAATGACATGTATTTTGTAGGTAACGTCATATGCTTGTCAGATATTTATCATCATCATTACTACTATTACTATTATTAATTATTATTATTATTATTATTATTATTATTATTATTATTATTATTATTATTATTATTATTATTATTATTATTATTATTATTATTATTATTATTATTATTATTATTATTATTATTATTATTATTATTATTATTATTATTATTATTATTATTATTATTATTATTATTATTATTATTATTATTATTATTATTATTATTATTATTATTATTGACAGTACACTTCAAATTACAAGTTGTGTACCTGAACCTTATCTTTCAATGTAGTGCAGTACAAATTTTAATGTACAGTGTACTCATACTGTTTTATTTATCTTTGATCTACATATCTAGTAAGATAATGCCAATAAAAACCATGTACATTTAAGCTATATCAACTTAAACATGGGAATGAAGGACAAATACATTTAAAAAAATAAATGCAAGCATATAAGCACAAAAATATAGCGAGGGCCTACTAGGCCCCGCGCGACTAATGGAGTGATAAGGGACATGCAGAAGTGAGACAACATAGTGGAGTATTCCTCTATAGAGATTAGTGACATCCATTGAATTCTTCCGACTTCATCATTAAATATTAATTTCCGTTTCACTCACGTTGGATTCACCACATCCAACTACCCAACTAGCATTTTCTCAACAAATTTAACATTTCCAACGCAGTGTACTCATGATTTTAAATCAGTAACTGCACTTTTAGTTACGATATGGATATATTTATTTCCAAAACTGTCATTTTACTTTATATGTCTAACGTAAAGAATGATTACTGTGATAGTGTAAAGTCGTACCCCGGAGTAAGACGTTATGGGACAAAGAAGGTAGCGACAACTAACCTTTCAATGCTCTAATTACTAGGAAAATGAGGCCATCTCTGTGGCTTATTTAAAAGATCCTACTTAAAGTTATTGCAATTGGCAGCATTTACTCACACATAAATATGTTACTGACTAGAGAAGTATAGAATTCGCATGCCGAGACCCACACCAAGTTTCTGCGACAGAAACCATGTAGAATGGCGAGGCCACAAACAAAGGAAATGAAATTACATGCAACATGTTAGGGAGATTCCTCTTCAGCCTAGTGTGAGAGTTTTTATTTTGTGTGTTAGAGGTCTTATCGGCATTAGTGCGAATTAATTGTATTTATTTTTGTGTTTTTGTTTACGTTGTGTGTTGTGTTTGTGTTGTTTCCCGTGTTTCACATCCATCGCTCCACATTCTTGCTGCTGCACTTCTTCTGTTATTTTTAAATTTTTGAAAGTTTTTGTATGTTTGGTGTGTGTGTGTGTGTGTTTGTGTGTGTTTATACGTTATATATATTTAAATGTTTTGAAAATGTAAATATTGTTCACGTTCATCCTGTTCTTGTTGTTTGTGTTTGTCATATACGTATATAAGTGTGATGTGGGGAGTTTTGTCTTTTTCTGTTTCTTGTAGAGTTTTCATTCTTTGTGCTGTGTTTAAGTGTTCGTCTAGGTATAGCCTCTTGTATGTGCATTGTGTATATATATATATATATATATATATATATATATATATATATATATTATCATTTATTTTGCTATGTGTTTATCTGTAGGAATTGTGTTTGTGTATTGATGTAGTATGTTTGATTTGAATGAGGGCAGTAGTTTGTACGCAGTCCTTTAGGCACCTTCTTTCGAAATATTTTATTGTATTCATTGTCGGTTGTTATTAAAGGCATGATAGTTACGACTGCGTGTGTCAGTTGAGGTCGTATTAGTGTCGTGTATAGTTCGTGTAAGACGTATGGCTTAAGTCCTCTTTTATTTAGTCTGGAGAGATAATTTAAAGTTGAGTGGACGGCTCTTGTTTTGAAGTTTTATGTAGTGTGGTTTTATCTTAGTGTGTTCTATGTCAGCCACTAGTTTTAACTAAAGGATGCCGAAATCTTAGCTGGAATCCTTCAACGGCAACTCAGTGTGCGATCCAGTTGGATTTCCAGTTTCAGAATTGTGCTTCAACGTAGCCCGCGAAATTTGAATAACTGGATGGAACACCCTGTCACAACCCCTATCGTGGCATGGCATCGCAGCTGTCACAGGAATTTAAGGGCAAGTTTCGGCATCAGGGATCCCGTATAAGCATATTCTCTACTTTTATTACTTCGGCGTACACGACGACGGCCCTATCGATGTCTGCGTTCTCTTTTAAGATTTGCGGATCAATTAAACTTTTCCATATTTTATAAACATAACATTCTGTTTATCTACAATAATTTTAATAATTTCAAAAGGAAAATGGAAACACCTCATCTTGCCTCCTGTGAGGCGAAAGAGCACAGATGTTTCATACCACAATTGAATTGGTCATCTGAAAACCAGTGCATAATTTCATGTTCTGACAATGAAGGTATATGATTTCAAAAGAAAAGTTCTGCGAAATGGAATCTGAAAATCTGGCAAACGCAAAATGCTGAAAACGTCATTCGTTAATTAAGGCTCAAATCTAGCAGGATGCTGATGCAATCAAGCAAAGCTCCACCCAGTTTTTCTGCAGAGCAATTGATTTGTGTGCTAATCTTCATTTTCATGACGTGGCATTTTCTTTTGGCTTCTCGTCGCAGTCTGCTTTTTACAGATACTCCCGTTTCAGCATAAATTAGATAATTACAGAATGGCACTAACCTTAAAATTTAATTTTCTTCAAAACATACAACCGTTTAGAAAATACTGAATATTCGGAATCAGAAAAACACGACTAAAAATTTTAATAAGTGATAGTCACACGATTATCTCTGGCCACTACCATTACCCATTGGAATTTATCACACACCTTTTACATCAAACAAAATTGATACTGGAATTATTGACTTGTAAGATTAATTATGTTATAAAGAAATGATACGGAAATACACAAATAATTATAATAAATCATTTCCGTATGTTAAAATCTATGTGCAATGGAAGAAGCAAGGTTACATTTTGTCACAAGAAGAAGTCATTAGCCAGCTCCCGTGTTGAGATTCAGCAATTAGAAAGGCGATGTAGCTCAGTAATCAGGATTCTTGTGAATTCACCCGACAAGAAATCCTTAGCTCAAGGCGTACCTGGAAATCAGTTACGTTCAGAAATAAGGTGCAGTTACTAAGTCACCTAGACAAAAACCTGAAAATAAAATGGGAATGAAATTCATAGAGCTTCGCAACTCACCGAATGAACATTTTTGTTTCATAGGCGAGTGGCAAGCTTCAAAACTAGAACGTAATGTAGGAACGTTGGTGGTGGTGGTGATAGGAATGCAGGACTTCACTTGACAAAAGAGCATGCATTTCTAAATTTCCCGTCCTCACTTTGTGTTTTAATCTTAAGAATTGATTATTGTGATCGATTATCAGCAGGCGTATACATGTGTGTGCGTGTGTGTGAGTGTGTGCGTGTGCGTGTGTGTGTGTGTGTGTGTGTGTGTGTGTGTGTGTGTGTGTGTGTGTGTGTGTGTGTGCGCGCGCATCAAACGTTGGGTGAGCTTGGTAGAGTAACACATTTACCTTCTATTAATAACTGCATAGCAAATTTACTTATCATATACTGGGAAAATTAGTTCCGAAGTCTCACTTAAAGAACTTATCTAATAATTGCATCGCAAAGAGCATTTTGAAGCGTAAAGGAGGAAAACGTATCGGAATATTTACTCATTAATACTATTACTTCTTCGTATGTAACTTTTACTAAGCGGTGCGCATGTTTACTTGAAATACATAATTCAGAAATCCATTAAGGGCACTGGGAGGTGACTTCAAAAAATCGATTTTTTGTTTTTAATGTTAAAAAAAATATATAATTCTTCAGCTTTAAAATGATATATATATAACATAGGTATAGTGTTATTTGTTATAATGATGGTTGCAGTGTTACATTTAAAGTGATGGAAAAAATGGGTATAAAAGTTAGAATATGAAGGAAGCCTGTATAAAAATATATATGTCGACTCTCAGAGCCAAAAAGGGCAGTTCAGTTGCTTGAAAATAAAGCTAGAACTAAGAAAAGGAAAAGAAAAGATGAGGAAAACTTAAGTGAGCAGGAATATGGAGCAGGCATTCTGAAAGTATGTGTAATTTAAAAAGAATGGTACTTCAGCTTTGATCGCAATTTCCCAAAACCTTGATTTTTTACACTTCAGGTACACATTTGTCAAAAACTATAAGAGATATTGATATCAAATTTTTAGTGCTTATTTATCCGTGTTTATTGAGTACAGCCGGTTAAAAGTTTTGTAAATTAGAGCTATAATGTGGAGAAAAAAAATTTTAATGCTTAAAAATATTACCATATTTTTCCTATATGGAATTAAATAATTTTTTATGTGCAAAATACAAACTACATAGGATTTATGTTTAACCGTTGATGTCAAGCTATGCTTTAAGTTATTCAGATAAAAATTTGGTGCCTGTAGCTTCAAAATCCTACCAGAAAAGTGTACCTGAAGTATGAGGTGTTTAACATAGTGCGGAAAAATACTCAAATTGAAAATTTGGGAATAAAATGTTAAAAATATCAGAAAAACCTCAGCTACGGGACCACACTCTCATTCAGGGTTATTTAAATCGTCACGTAACTCAATTTCACTCCCGATAACATCCCTAAAGAACTGCGGAATTCAATACTAAGCTGCTCATAAAAGCCTTGATTGTAATATTTTAAATTCGTTTTTCTCAATTTTCATTGAACGATCCCCCTAGATTGACATAAATTACAAACGTGTTGAAGCTCTCAGAATAGTCAATATAAATTTACTTTCAGCACGCGTTAATTGCAGTGGTATTTTTGCCCCACTATATTGCACACTTTCATTGATTTCCTCTGGCCACACGTCTGCTCTGGAAATGTGACATCGGGCCATCAAGTGAATGACACTGTGTCAAAAAAAGTGCACGATACACCACACAACACGTTTGCGCTTTTCCCCATGCCACAAACAACGCCCACAATGCTTCGTCATAGTGGGTCAATGTTGCCACGTTTCTGTGGTACTTTAGGCATTCATAGTTTTTCGAATAATGTGAAACTATACATAAATACGTGGCACAGTATTAGGGGATTCCTACTCAGCGGGTAAATGCAATTAAATTCATCAAAATGTCAGCAATTTCCAACAGCAATTGAACAGAAGGTATTCTGCTCAATAAATGTAAAATCTGTTTGCTCTGGTTGAAGTTCATTTGAAAAACATAGTTACTTCTGCTAGAGGTAAACCTACACGTGTAGTCGGGCTCGTTGAGACACCGAGTCGTGATCGAGAGTCTAGGGTTCAAATGCCGCCAGCAACGTCCTCCCTGACAGGTTTCACCAGGTGTTCCTCAGTCCTCATACTAGCAAATAGCGGAGAGGCACCCTAAACTTAGTTCTGGAACCTTTCCTTCCTAGCTTTTCCTTCCCGGTTATCATTTCACACATCACTAGTCATAACTACACTTATTAGACAGAAGATAGCAAAATTATATAGTTAGGATATAAATGTCGACCTTCTATATGTTAATTTTACAGTTTCAGTCTTATCTTGTTCAAAGACATGTAATATAGTATAATTAAAATTTCCTGAATGTTTTAATCGATTAACTGCTTATGTATTGGACTTATAAAATGAATTACCGCAGAAAAGAAAATCTAGAAAAAAGCTAGAATGTGCTCACATAAACGTTCCTTTTTCGCACCAAATAATACAGCAGGATTGGTTTTCCCCCATATATTCTATGGTTTTCATTATGACTCATGAATTAGAATCATTCATTGTAACAAATTAGTTATGATTGTTTTAATAGTTTTAAAAATATGTTACAACTTTAATATGTGAAATATCGAAGTACTTCTAATGTCCCTAGTTCCTGGCATTTCTATGACGATGCTAAATTTACGAAATGGAAACGTGAGATGTTGCAGTCACTCCACCTCTTTCAAAGCTCACGTTTTGTTCTTTTGGGTTATGTGAGGTCAAGGAGACGCGGTACCACTTCCGTTTGTTGGTTTTACAAGCAAATCCACAAAATCATTCATGTCCCAATAGTCCTGAAGTCGACATCAAACGATTTTCGCCAGCTCATAGTAGTTTCATTTAATGCAGAAAATGCCAGGGTCATCACCTTGTCTATAAAAAGCTATCATCGATAAACTATCTGAATGAGCTGATGAGCAATTAAGAGTATTTAATGTGTGCAACCACTTCGCGACAAAATCCATTAGCATTTTTATTATTCATTGCATTTGACCTTTAGCGGACAGGGTTCATGATGATCTGGTCGCGCTCTCGCTTGGATAATTTTCGCCTTGGTTCCGACATGCCACGGGCAATCAAAATTATCGACACTAGTCTCTACATATGAAACAAGTTAAACAGATGACGACCGCGGTCATTAGTGGCAACCACAATGGAAGTAGATAACCAGAATGTGTCACAAACAAGGCTATACGTCCAGAATGTTGTCTATGCCACAGATAGTTTATAACTGTTGTGGGGCAGCTGTGAGAGCAAATATCTAATTCGTGTCAAAGAAGCGATTGAAACCTTTTACAGTCAATATTTAAGAGATAAACTTAAAGACGCTAGCAAATTATACAGTATATATGTAAGTATGATTTGGACGAATTGTGTGCAAAAACTCCTTAGATGTACACTAATCTCGCACCAATTACAAGGAAATTATCGCATCCAGAGGTCGTTACAATCTCATCAAAAAAATGTTGCCTGCTCTAGCATCTTTATCCAATTGCTGGAGATTCAAAACAAAACGGTAGCATTAAGATTGAGCTGGCGCGTGGTTTCCCAACTAAGGAATTCGCCTGAATTCAAACCCACCATTGGGGCTGCGAATTTTTAGATAGAACTGGTGCTCCTCAACTTCAAAATGAACTTGAACAACGATGGGTCTCGAAAACTAACATCCCCACAGAGAAAAGCACGGTGCTGACCACATAATTTCCCTTAAGGATTTGATGATCGTCCACCTCCGCCATAGCATGTGACAGTGGATTGGTCGGCCCGTCAGGGCTGTCGTGCCAAAGATAAAGGTAACATTTTACCTTTGCTTTTGAGGTGAAGCCTGTGTCTATACATCGCTTCATAATTCAGCAGCTGGGACTATTGGTTCTGTACGCGGTAATGTGGCGTTTTATTTTTCAACAGAATGAAGAAGCAAATCATTTTATTATAAATTATCTTTGCCTAGTTTATGTATTTGTGATTTAGAATAAGAAACATTGATCAACAACTTGGTCTTAGCCAGGTACGTTAAGCATCGCACTATTTTTTATTCGATTCTCTCAAAAGCTCTTGTGATTATCCTCGGTTTTGGAGCTCTCTTTAAATTGGGTTGTCATATTTTATTACTTTCTCTACCACGTATAGTAAGTAGGGGAAGTATTGTATTCGACCCAAAAATTCGATGTCGAGATTTCACCGGAAATATATGTTTTGAGGCCCCCTGAATAAAAAAGGCATTTTTAGAAGAAGGTCCACGTGTGTGTGTCTGTGAACAGCATCACTCAAAAACGAAGAGTCGGTTAAAAACCAATGTTGACATTTGAATTTAATATCTTTCAAAGATGCGACACGCAGATTTTCAAGAAAATTCCTCCACTCTCAACTACCTTTTACACGGAATCTTTTTCGAAAATGCTGATTTTCTCAAAAAAGGGTTCTAACGATTTTAATTAAAATGCCACATGTTTAAGATATTTTTATGGCAAATGAAACGTACATTTTGAATTTTCTGCCTATGGCACATGTAGTCTTATTTACTCTTGATGACTTTTGTATAACTGGTAAACTGTAAGATCCAGATGAAATCTTACTATATAAAAATGCACATCTCGTTAAACACACAATTTATTTTAAATGGTCTTTTTGGGGAAGTGAACCACTTTAGAGATATTCCTAGTTATTTGTCAGAATTTTGCAATTCCTATAGGCGTTCTCAAATGGTAGATCGTGATTCATTTTTTCATCTCTTGGTTATGCAAAGAGAACGGAGTTTTACAGTGATCATATAGCGACCACCCTTAAAACGTTTGACTATGGTTTAAATTCTACTTTATTCCCCTGGCATCTACAAGAAAATTAGCAATAAGATAATTTCTACAAATGTTTATCTCGATTAACACGAAGTAGATAGAGAAATAAGTATTTTAAGAAGTTTGTGCAAGAGTAGAGAAGGTCATGTGAGTGCAGCACATCAGAGTTTTTTCAGAGCTACCTTCATTACACTAATTTAGGAAGTAAACATCGCCCTGGAATTTCAATAGCTCAAAACTTAAGTGAAGCTATTACTAGAAAATCTTCCATTTCGGAGCTAAAATACAATAATACACAAAAAGTAAAGTACAACTAGAAACATATGTAGAATATTTTGACTATGCGTGCTGAAAATAATTTTGGAAAATAATCTACAAGAAGGGGATATGCCATATATCTAACTGTCGCAATAAAGTTTTATAGATCAACAAAGAAATGTTCAGCAAAATTATTGAAAGCGAAAACAAACCTGCGGATATCGAAAATTACATGCGTATCAGTAATACCTACGCATTGTTCCTAACCTAAACCTTCCTCATTGTTCCTTACTGAAACAGCGATAGGATTTACACTTCCATAGTTTCTGTATATGTACCTGTATTGTCAAAATATGTTATATGGCATGCAGTATCAAAACATGCGCATCAATAACACACTTTGAATAAATTGCTTCTTTGTTTTTCAGATTTTACCTTTTGGTTCATTTTAGAGGTCACATGTAAGGGACTAAGGACAACAGGTATGGCGACATCTGCGAAATATATACATATTTTAAACCTAACTGGCCTCCAGGAAAGCTTTTGGGTCATATATTATGCTTTTATGCAATGACTGTAACTGATTCAAATGTTTTGGAACGCAGAGATGTTTGATGACAGCACACTTTCCCTTGCAAGTGAGTTAGAAAAAACATATATGATGGGTAAGGCAAGACTGTCCCAGAACAGATGCACACTCTGTCTCCGATGCCATTACGGCTTTTTAGGGTATTAGTGAACGGTCACCGTCCTCCGTGGTCTAGGGGCAAAGCGCTACCTTCTGGCTCCAGAGGTCGCCGGGATTTTTTCTGGCATAAAAATTCTTAGCATGTCTTCCTTCTGAAGGGAAGTAAGGCCGACGGCACCGAAAGATCTTCAAGCCTGAGAAAGAGGCCTCTGAGCAAAATTAAGTGGTCCTTCATGCCCAATATAGCATGGGATGCTGAGAACCATAGCAGTCAAAGAGCGCCCATAAATAAAACTCAATTTCAATTTTCACTGGAACGGTATTAAATTTAAATTTTTGTCTAATTTCTAACATACTTCTTTCATATATTTTAAATTAAATTACTAATGTTTAATGACAGCAAGACAAAAAGAAAGCATTTGAAGAGGTTTGAATAAAATTATAAAAGAAAATAAATGCTTTAACTTAGACGTTTGGTTACCATGCATTTCGGTAGAAACCAATTATTTAATGAATATCAGACACAATACGTCGGCTGTTTAACCAAGTATTCAATGAGAACAAATAAAGTAAAATGGGATTTTTAGTTAACAATTTTAAGACTTATCATAGCCGTTAAATTATTATTTTACCTAGACACTTAAAAACCAGGAAACAAATTATCTTATTTAAACCTGCAACGATATTCAATGTTGGTAACGATGTTAATCCAAGCATATGAAAGCAAGCGGGAGAGATATACCGTGTAAGGCTTATTTGGGGTCAAGTCATTCATGGTCTGTAGCCCGCTGCTACGACGCCGCAGTTTCAGCGTAAATATTTTTTTTTTTTTTTTTTTTTTTAAAGGCTCAGCTCTTGCAAAACAAGGTTTGTAAGAAAGAAGTTAAGAAACCAACAATGTAGACTACTTTCTTATATTTAAATAGGAACAGATTTAATCAATTCCTGTCTGACTTATAATGCGACCATATATGCGACAAACCTTCTGAAATAAGCGTTCACAGATTAAAAGATAGGATGTGTTGCATTCGCATGACTTTCACTTGTCTACAAACTATTCTTACAGTACATTTTATAACATTTGCTTCTTGTTAATCAAAATAAACTTTCATTACACATTTTATTGTAGGTACAAGAAGGATACAGCAGGCTAAAGCGATAGTCTACAGGTTTAAAAAAACGGGTCGCTGACTAATTTGTTCTGAAATTCCATGTTCTCTACATGCCCAGGAGAAAAAAGAATAGCGACTTACCATATGAAAAAGTACAAGTCTTTGAAAATTCAAATCAATAACCAGGAATAGCAACGATATGATAACCACCACACATTTTTACTTTCACAGCTACCTATAGTAATTAGGGGAAGTATTGTATTCGACCCAAAATTTCGATGTGGAGATTTCACTAGAAATCATGTTTTGAGGCGCCCTGAGTCCAGAAAACGCAGTTTTAGAAAAATGTGTGTGTGTGTGTGTCTCCCTCTGATTGTCTGTCTGTATGTGAACAGTATAACTCAAAAGCGAAAAGTCGCTTAAAAACCAAAGTTAGTATTTAAGTTTAATATATTTCAAGATGCGACACGAATATTTGGATGAAAATTCCTCCACCCTAATTTACCCTTTACATGGGAATTTTTCGAAAATGTTGATTTTGGCAAAAATGGCTCCAACGAGTTTGATTAAAATGCCACATGTTTAAGATATTTTTATGGCGAATGAAAGTTTTATTTTGAATTTTCTGGCTACAGTCTTAGTAGTCCTGTTTACTCTGGATGACTTTTCCATAACTGGTAAACGTAAGAGACAGGTCAGATCTTACTATACAAAAATGTAAGTCTCGTTAAAACACACAAGTTATCTCCGAATGTATTTGTTTGTGGAATGAACCATTTCAGAGATATTCCTTGTTATTTGTGTCAGTTTTACGATACTTAAACGTTTCTCAAATGGAACGTCATTATTAAGTATTTTATTTGTTTGACAATGTAAAGAGAACGAAAGTTCAAAGTTTTAAAATATTGACTAACGCTCAAAGCCTACCGTATCCCCCTTGCATGTTTAACAAAACCAGCATAAGATAATTTCTGCAAATGTTTATCTCGACTTACATGAAGAGTGAGTGTGTGGGTTTTAAGGGCTCGTCGACAACGATGTCATTCGGATAACATGAAGAAGATAAAGGAATAAGAGTTTCTAAGAATACCGAGTACAAGAGTAAAGAAAGTCATGTGAGTGCAACACATCAGATTTTTAGAAAAAGGTATCCGTGTGTGTGTGTGTGTGTATGTGAGAGAGAGAGAGAGAGAGAGAGAGAGAGAGAGAGAGGGAGAGAGACAGAGAGAGAACGAGAGAGAGAACACCATACTTTAAAGGATGGGACACGGAAATTTTGAAGAAAATGTCTTCACCCTAAAGTGTCCTTTACTTGGAAATTTTGATTTTCTCAAAAATGGCTCTAACGACTTTGATTAAAATACCATATGCTTAAGATATGTTATGGCAAATGAAATATATATTTTGAATTTTCTTGCTATAGCCTGAGTAGTCCTGTTTACTCTGAATGACTTTTCCATAACTGGGAAACCATAAGAGGTAGACCAATCTTACTATACAAAAAATGTAGATCTCGTTAAAATAGACAATTGATGGCAAATTATGTTTATTTGTGATTTGAACCATTTCTGAGATATTCCTCGTTATTTGTCAGAATTTTGCAATACTTATAGACCGTTCTCAAATGGGAGGTCGTTATTAATTTTGTTTCTCTCTTGGTCATACAATGAGAAGGGAATTTCAAAGTCATCATATTGCGACCACTCTTAAAACATTTGACTATTGCTGAAAGCCTACTGTATTTCCCTTGCACCAATAAGAGAATTAGCAATAACATAATTTCAACAAATATTCATCTCGATTAACACGAATGAAATAGAGAAATACATGTTTTTATGAATATTTTGTGCAAGAGTAGAAAAGGTCATGTAAATGCAACAGATCAGATTTTCCCTTTGGCTTTTGGACATAGAATCACCCACGGACGAAATATAACATCTACTTGGTATACATTCTAAGAACGTGGCTCAAAGAATGTGCTGAGACCAAACATACAATATGTCTGGAAAAAAGATTGCATTATCCATGTTGTGGTTCCATATTACGAGTAAACACCTGAGTGCTGTACTTATATGGTAATTTAATCTCAAAACCTAAAGAGGAAACATTTGACGAAATTTCGAAAATTCCTGGCATATTACTTCAGTTCTGTACAGGATATATTCATTCTACATGGCTCAGACCACTGCTTTTATAATAAACAATTTATTCTAAGGACGTTTTCAATCGGTTAATCTCATTAGCACGGTACCTTGAATCCATTAGTAGCATGCAGGTGTATTTCCGCTAAATTCCCAGCAACTCTGATGAACACATTCAGTTATATTGCAATCAATTACTGCTGTGTATTCCTCCTGCATGGATTTTCATTACACTGTGATGGAGATTATAGAGAAGGGGACGGAATCGAGTAGACAAGGAAAGATGACATACAGATACTCCAATAACGAGCATTCGCTAAAATGGGGGAACTCCGAAGACTGCTACCAGTGGCCAGAATTAATTAAATCCACAATGCTATCAGTTGCACGAATTTCCCTTAAAAACAAGCAAATATATGCACACTACTATGTTGCAATACCATCTCAACGAAATACTGACAGCTTCCCGAACCTTTCCCAACACATGCACAATTCAACACACGTATACCATGATAACTTTGCTGTTTTCATAATTACTGACATTATCCGAGCTACACTGGAAACTTGAACGTCCAAAAGACTTCCTTGACAGTTTATCTCATTGTTTGTCAGTTCCTTGATGACTAAATAATGGTAATGACAATGCTGTTTTTATTAGCACGCTATCGTTTATCTTTTGTTGTACTTCGTATGATTTGCTCCTAGCGGGAGCACCACGTACCTATTAAGCAGAGCAGGTATTGCACTCCATCCTAAAATTCGATATTGATATTACACCAGAAATACAAGTTTTGAGGCCTCCTCAATGAAAAAGAAACACTTTGGAAAAAGATCCGTGAGTCTATTAACATAACTCAAAAAAGAAAATTCGGATATATGACAAAGTTGGTATTTAATTACCGTATTTTCCAAAAATGTAACATGAAGATGTTCAAGAGAATCCTTTACCACAAACCACCTTTACATGGAGCAATTTTAAAAAATGTTGATATTTCTCCAAAATGGCTCGAATAATTTTTATTAAAATAACATATATTTCAGATATTTACATGGCTATCTTGAAGTTTTGATTTTTTTCAAGGTTTTCCCTAATACTGAGAAGACGAATGTCGGGTAACTTAAAGCTCTATGGACCTCGGGCTCATTTGAGCATCCTCTCACCCATTTCATTCACTCACCGTCCAATATGACACTACGTCGGAAGACGGTAACAAACAAACAAACAAACAAACAAAATTGAAGTTTTTGGGAATACCTGTGCAGTCCTGTTCATTCGGAAGGAGTTTTGTATAATGCTGTGAAACTGGTAAATGTTAAGGGATAACCAAGAAGGTATTACACAAAAAATTGTAGAACTTCTTAAAACACAATTTATTTTAAATAATATTTGTGACATCAGCCGTTTCCGAGAAATCCATTATTATAGCCATGGATTTCTCAATACTTTATTCTTAAAGTGCCTGTGCTATTCAGGTGTTTCTTGCAATATTATGGAAGGTGTATGGAATTTCAAGGCAAAACACACGGCCATTCGTTTATAAACACCTGACTATCGATTAGGTTTCCTCTGTTCTCCAAGTAACATCAACGAACTGTGTAATGGGACGATTTCTGCAAAGTTTTATGTCAATTAACATGTAGTAGATAGAAAAATAAGCTTTTTAGATTACATTAGATTAGATAACGTGATGTTTTTGATAAATTTTTGTCGACCTCCTGCACATCAGCTTAAAAGGCTTATTGTTTCCCAAAATCTGTTCCTTAAACAAGTTGTCTATCTTGGTTCCAATGCCAGCATCTCTTCCTATAATTTTCTCCGATTACAGAAACAGTAAGTTCCTTTCTTGCTAGGAATGGGGAGTCAAGGGAATAAGCGAGGAAATTTCCTCATCCTTTTTGCTCATTCTACAAATGGGTTCATCCTTGTAGAGGCCTACTTTACAAATACGTTTTCTCAAGTGACAATGTTCAGAAATTAAACTTTCATTATTCATGTTCTATCCAATCTCAGGAGAGATGAGGAAAGAGTGTTGCATGGATCCGAGAACAGTTTTCTGTCTAGTATTCGTCCAGGATAAATTTGCCACTTGGATTGCTGTTTTTTCCTTAATCATATTTGTACCGAGATTACGGCAGTAACTGCTGACTTCAACCATGGGTTCAGGGTCAACATAGGATATCTCAGTACCCTTTTTACCAGCTGATCCGTTTTTCCATTTCCAAATATACCCTGTTGCTCTGCTGGCATCCAACGCATTCCGAGTGTGTTGAGAGATCACAGGGCAATCATGACATTTAGAAATTCCCAAACTATTTTTGTCCTTATCTGGTCTGAAGAGTGCTTTTAAAGGACTTTGACTCTCTGTGAGAAAGAGAATTCGTTTAACAAAATAACCTTGCTCAAGTTCTCTTAATGCATAGTTCAGGAGAGCAGATAGTTGTTCCTTAGCTATCGTACCAATATTTTACAGGTTACACGATGGTGGATAGAAAAAGCCATGTGAATTAAACATCATGGATAACATTAAAGCATACTCATTTAATCTGCATTAACTTTGAACAGTGGGCTTAGCGATTAACAAATGGGCCTTGGGCTTTCAGATATTCAGATTATTAGTCTATAACATTACAGGGAAGAGTCTTGCTCCAAGAAATAAATAAACTGAAGACTTAACAATGTCCAGTGTCAGTGGTGCGAGACCCATAAATACTTGACTCAGCTGAAGTGGTAAATAAAACAATGGGCAAATACACTTTTATGTATAACTTTCGAAACGTATGCTTCACCTTCTCCAAAAGCAATTTAATTTATAAATGAAATATTTTGGATAAGTCCCTATAACTATAGGTGGTATGCAGCATATATTGGAACAAAACGAATAAGACTATAATCCGAAGGGTACACGTTCGAAACATCGTTGGTTTGCACAAGGGAATTTCGGTAATTTCCTTCGTCTTAAAAACTTTCTCTTTGGAATCCGAGCTCATTTAGGCACACAATTATTGATTCGTTCAAAGTCGATGTAGGTCTGTGATGTTATCACAACCTTTTCCTAACGGCCTAAATAAGCTGCCTCTTTGTGATCCTTAAACTATAGGTATAGATTATAAAACGGAGGGGCACGATACATAATGGAGGAAAGAGACAACCCTTCGGAACCCAAGGAGCCGAAAGTATGTGAGCCTTTTGCATTAGCGATGGAGCTTATTCTATACACCCCCCCCCCCCCCAAGCTAGCCAGGATGGAAGTGGATACGCCACTTGCGCACGTCAACCCATTAGGGAAGACTACCGAGACCTCGGCGGGGTCTATAGCACCTAGCAACCGTCTATTAGATCTCCAGGGGAACGCAGGGGAACACTGAGGCGCCTCACAATTCCACCTGAGCGTTCCCCAGATGTACCTAATCTCCTATGGATATAGGAAACCATTCCATCGTCTAGTCCAACCCAATCCGAACAACTCCCCTTCGGGAGGGCTTCGCATGTTCGGTCCGACGTACTTCTGGTAACGTCATAAGTACCACGAGTGCTAAGGGTCTTCGCCACGGCAGCTAAAGGCATCAGAACCCCTCCCCTTAGGGGGACACCTCGCAATGTGATCTACATAGATTTATTGTCACCCAAGGAGGAAAGGATGAAGTGAAGGAACCACAGGAGGTTACAGGCCGCAGGCAGACAGGCCAGAGATACACGCGGAAGCCGCTAACAATTACACACTCTGTTGGAGCTGCCTAGAGAGGGCGATGAACGATTCGTCAACCAAGCAGCTCTCTAATGTCCACGAGTGTCCCTCGTTTTACTTTCTCTAATGGTAAGTACAAGGAAGTATTGTATTCCACCCAAAAATTCGATGTCAAGATTTCACCGGAAATACATGTGTTGAGACCCCCTGAATAAAAAAAAAGCTTTTTTAGAAAAAGATCCGTGTGTATGTCTGTGTGTTTGTGAGTGAGTGAGTGAGTGAGTGAGTGAGTGAGTGAGTGAGTGAGTGAGTGAGTGAGTGAGTGAGTGAGTGAGTGTGTGTGTGTGTGTGTGTGTGTGTGTGTGTGTGTGTGTGTGTGTGTGTGTGTGTGTGTGTGTGTGTGTGTCAGTCTGTGTGTCAGTCTGTGGATAGCATAACTCAAAAACGAAAAGTCGGTTAAAAACCAAAGTTGGTATTTAAGTTTAATGTCTTTCAAGGATGCGACACGAAGATTTTGAAGAAAATAGCCCCATCCTAAACTACCCTTTACATGGAACATTTTTCGAAAATTTGGATTTTCTTGAAAATGGCCCTAACGATTTTGATTAAAATGTCACATGTTTGAGATATTTTATGACAAATGAAATGCATATCTTGAACTTTCTGCCTATAGCCCCTGTAGTCGTATTTAATCTAGACTACTTTTGCATAACTGGTAAACCGTTAGAGATAGACCAAATCATACTGTACAAAAAATGCAGATCTTGCTAAAATACACAATTTATGTCTGAATAAATTGTCTTGTAGGTTGAACCATTTCGGAGATATTCCTTGTTATGCGTGTGTTTTGGAAGACTTAAAACTTTCGTGAAATGGAACATTGTTGTTCATTTTTTAATGTTAAGTGTGCAAAGAGAACGGAAATCTCAAAGCTTTAAAAGATTTGACTATCGCAAAAAGTCTACTGTATGCTAATATTCCCCTTGCACCTACAAGGAAATAAGCAATAAGATAATTTGTACAAATGTTTATCTTAACTAACACGAAGGGGATATAAGAATAAGAGTTTGTAAGAATGGTTAGTATAAGAGTAGAGAAAGTAATCTGAGTACAACACATAAGATTTTTACTTCTCTACTACTTACCCACCGCAAATAGAGCAGGTATGAGCTGCATTACACAAAACAAATTGATACCAGGATTTCAACGAAAATCTCAAACTATCCTTTACAGGGAAACGTTTTTGATATTTTAAGTATTCTCAAAAATTGCTGTAATCCTTTTGATTAAAATACGCTCCAAGATAGTTCTATTACAAATAAAATGTAGACATATCTTGAAGTTTCTACCAATAATGTGAGAAGACCCATTAATTCCAGATCACCTTTGTATAATTGGCAAACCGTAAGAGCTAAGACAAAATCTTATCTCATCCAAAGAAATATAGATCTCGTTAAAGCATACAATTTACATCAAGAATTTATAGCGTAAATGAGTTTCGAATATTCCTTTTTATTCGTTTGAATTTGCAAATATTTATACTTTTTCGAGTAGAAAGTCACCATTGGTTTTTTCTTGTGGTCGTACAAGGAGCATAACACTTAAAACCTCTTATAAGGGAACCCTTTTTTCCTAAGATCTATCGATTTAGCCTACTGTATTATTCTTATATCTACAACGAAATGTGTAATGAAGGTTTAGCTTGATTAACAAGAAGTAGATAGAAGAACAAGCTTTTCTACGAATACTAGATGCAATAATATTAACCGGGCTTGTGGGCCGTGGTCTACTGGGTTCCTTCTTCTTCTTCTTTCTACGAACATTTCGTAGAAGACAGAGCAGAGAGAGAGAGAGAGAGACTTGTGAATGGAAGACATCCCAATTTTCACTCTTTCTTAGTATCACAGATCCCGGAAATGCGGATATATGACACTTCCACGTGGTCTTGAGGATATAATGAAAAATTAAGAACATTATTTTCTAAAACAAACTAGGTAAAACTAGTCATTTTAAACGCAGGTAAAACTAAGACAGATAAAAGCATTAACACCAGTGTTTGTATTAATTTTATCACTACTCTGTATTACATTACTTCTCAGTCTATCCCGGTCATAAGAACAGTCTTGGATTGTCTAGTAGATTGTGAAGATCTTGATTGATTACAGGTATACTTCGCGCAAGTGGTCATAACATAACCATATTTGGTACACTTTTCTGTTAGTGTGGCCTTTAACTTCCACAATCAGGATAACGAAGTCAGGTACTTTGTCTCGGTTTCACTGAGGACTTCAGAGATGCTGTTGCTTTCAAAAGAACGTATGCACGTCGCCTTTCTCCATTGCGTATTTGTGGCAATATTAATCTGTATTGTAACGTCTTCCAGACCTAAACTTCCTCTGTAATTCTGCCCTCAGTGATTTACAATTATAGAATTTGCTCCGTTCGTACGTGTATACGAAATACATTAACTGTGGATGTAGGTATTCAGTACCTTAAAGAAAACAACCACAGGTCATCCTTGGTATCCATGGAGAGACCAATCTTTTGAATGAATTCATCTAACAAAAATCTACACTAACTTTTGTCATTGCTTACGATATTCGTGTTTCTTCAACTCTTGCTCCTTATGATATAAGTACCACAGAAAAAAATTATTCAATCAGAAGACGCATTCCCTTCCTTTCTTTGACTCGGCCTTCAAGTAGGTATTTCAATATGAAATTACAGTTAATGCATTTATAGCTGCATAAGTTCTTAAGCAATGGTGCATAGAGTACATAAATAGGAATTCCTGTCACATTGTCTATATGAAATAACCGGTCCAAATGGTAATATCCTATAATGAGTCATCCAGAAATATTCTGAGCGTGTGAATGTGCAAAGTTAAAAAGAACAAAAGCGGAAACCAGGAGTGACGAACATTCCCAGGATAAAAGTACGCCAATGACACCATTCTCATTGGCTATCACAAAACAAATAGGCACTTAACAGTGAATCAATGTAGAGAAATGACCATTGGAGAAGTTACGAGCCAAATTGCTCTGTTTTCGATATTCTCAGCGGTTCTCTCTTTGCACCAGTTGTTCAGAGAAGCAAAGAAATATATAAACATCTCAATAACTTTAATAGAGAGGATGTAATCTGAACCACGCCTGGATTCTTGCTTTACAACGTCTTCGCATCACCCAGCACAACGGGTTAATCCATGATCCTCCAACCGACCATTCCAACAGTATAAATCACCATTCCCTGTCAAAGGAACACGCGGTCTCAGGCCGTTGCTGATATAAGTACTTCTGAGGATGTCCTCCACAATTAAGGACGAATTATCAAGTTCCAGCAATTATTTTACGCTTCGGCTATGGCCTCCAAGTCCGGAAAATATATTAGATCTTGTAAATAAACTTGTCCCACTGTTAGATAAATGTTCCAGTGCTCATGATATATCCGAAAAAAAAAAGTATTAAGTGAGGCGTTGAACTCTGCGCCACTACATGATATTGAGAAATAGGCTACACATTGCAAATTTTCTTTTAAGACGCAACTTATACATATCTTTCCGGTTCGATTCATTTGTCAGCCTAATGCTAACCTTAAAAAAAAAAAAAAAAAAAAAAAAAAAAAAAAA
This sequence comes from Tenodera sinensis, assembly GCA_030765045.1. NCBI lineage: Eukaryota > Metazoa > Arthropoda > Insecta > Mantodea > Mantidae > Tenodera > Tenodera sinensis. The sequence goes on from CM060962.1 coordinate 167,627,837, forward strand.
AAAAAAATACCATGCAACGGCTCACAATTCGAGGTATTGCTGGAACAGAAAGTCCTACCTTTAGGTTAATAAAAAAGGAGAAAACTTCTGAATGCTGTGCAACCTCGTCAAAGACTTCTGCTTTTGCCGTATAAAAGGTAGCCGTTGCGGCTATTCATCATCAGAGAGTGTTGCGATGATTCGGAATTTCTACCTTTTGAAGTATCCAAAGTGAAACGGAGGTGCTGCTCTGCTTGAGAGAATCCAATGCAAAGCACAGAGAGAAGGAGAGAGAAACGTTAACCCTTTCACTGCTACATACCTACTTCGCACTTCCAGCGACTGCGTGGTGCTGCCTCCGCAGCGTCAAACTTGTATGCTTTATGTTGTGCGTTTTCCGCGCAATTTGAGTCAACCGAGAAGTCTGCTAACGCTGCTGTCACTTTCTGCGATTATAGAGCGGAACAAACGGAATGGTCATCACTACCATAATAATTGCTCAATTCGTATTTGTTTCATAAACAACTGATCTTTAATTTTCACGTTATCTATTTATCTATTTGTCTGTCTCTCTGTCTATCTGCCTGTCTGATGTTATCTATACCAGGTGAGTCAGCCGCGCCTTATTTTTTTTCGCAGGTAGGCCACCCATCTAACGGCATGTGCACCTTAGTCCAGTTTTGCGCTTACTAAAATGTATTGCTTGGCGTTCTTAAAGAGATGAATGCGCAGAATTGAGAGCAACAGCGGTTTAAAGGACAGTACGTACTCCTCGCTAAAGTACACCTCAAAAACATACGACTCGTTTACTGACAGCAAATTTCGGTTTCCGGCCGATTTTACAAACTTTTTATTAGAGTATACATAGCAACGTAATTCAGTAAACGCCTCGGAAAAAATGGACCTATCATATGAGTATACTAACAACGTCAGCTAAAAAGAAAATGGTGAATTCTTGTACTTAGAGCAGGGGTTGCCTGCCAAAAATCAGGAAAAATTTAGAGACACGCCATCATGGACCCGTACAGTCAAAACTGACATATTATTAAACAACAGTTTATTTACATTTTTGCGTGAACTACACCTCGTGCATCACAATTAATATGCATAACAGCTTTTGCCATTTAAGTAATAATATTAAAACGCCCAGTAAATGATTAAAACTGTCTTAAAAGGCTAAATCAGGCACGAAAACTTGCGAGGTGGCAATGGCATAGCGCCAGGCATGCAAATCCTACTATTGCACGCGGTACGTGCTTTCAGTCAAGTCTCGAAATAGCTGAATAGGATTGTGACATATATACTCTCCGCTAACCCCAATGACACAGGTTCAAGTCTCTGCATTGTAAATATTTCTTTATGTTCATCAAATTTGAAAACCGAATTCACAATAATCTAATTATAAAGTCCCTGAAGGTTTAGGACATAATTTAAATAGTTTTTGGTTGTCTGCATTTTGTAATTGAACAGGTATAATGACTTCTGCCCTATTGAACTGGCATGATGTAGTGTGTTGCGAATGCCGACCCCTGCGTTCTCCACACGTATGCTGTCGCGCGATATTTTGTGCCAGTCTTTCATTATGTATTCGACAGACGAGTACGTAAATATGCGTTTGATCTACGGAGAAGCAAGAACAAATACACCAGCGGCTCAGCATCTATATCGGGAGATATATCCGAACAGACGAACAGACTTCCAAGAATGCCTCCTCATAGACACGTACCAGCAATATCGGGTGTTAATGCAGAAACAGTTTTGAACGCCACCCAGGACAATCCGCATACTAGTACACGGTCAGTTGCTCAGGAGGTGAACATCAGCCAGTCTTCTGTAGTGCGAATATTGAACACTAATAAGTTCCATCCTTATCGTTTGCACTTCACGAGAGAGATTTTGAAGCTCGAGTAACCTTTTGTGCATGGTTGCTGGAGCGAGTAGCAAGTGATGTGAGATTCGCATTCAGGATATTGTTTTCTGACGAATCAAGATTCCACAACAATGGAACTTAAAATCGTCACAATATACGCTATAGGAGTGTTGATAATCCTCATTGGGTAAGGGAGGCAGCATTCCAAGACCAATGGGGTGTAAATGTCTGGTGTGCAATCTTGGAAGAGCACCTTGTTGGACCATTATTCTTCGAGGGGCACCTAAAAGGAGCACGCTGCCTGGAATTCCTCCGTAGCTCACCCCTTATTACTAGGGAATGTGCCACTGCAGGAGCGAATGACGATATGGTTTCAACACAACGGCACTCCTCCGCATCGATCGAGGATCGTCTGCAATCATTTGAATGCTACAGTTCCTGGTCATTGGATAGGAAGACAAGGACCAGTCTCCTGGCCTGCCAGATCACCTGATCTGACACCCCTTGACTTCTTTCTCTGGGATTATTTAAAAGAACGCATTTATGCACAGGAGCTGGGCAATCTAGAAACCCTTCGTCAGCGTATTACAGTGGCTGGTAGATCTGTTCAACCCGCCATGCTACACCAAGTCATGGGCTCCATCCAACAGCGTGCCCAGGCGTGCATTACCCAAGAGGGTCACCAGTTCGAGCATTTGCTTCGTTAGAGAAGTCGTGTTCCAGGAATAGAAAAAGTCATTCCAGCGCCGCGAAACATATCATTATGAAACATTTTTAATAGCACAATAATTCATTGTCTGCAAAATTGAGTTTAACTTCCATGTTAAACTCTGGCAATGTAATTTCCTTGCCGCATGTGTTCAAATGTGTATAAATGATCCTTATTTCAATTGCACCTACCTATAGGTATGTTTAAACAACTACCTAATTGTAGTTCACCAATAAAGAAACATCAAACAATGCCATAAAACATAAATAAAACAATACAAATGAATACAATAACAGTTTTCAGAATAATAATTTGTAAATTGTGAGGATTACACGGTAAAAAAATTAGTACATGCAGGTGATTCGAAACACCTTCACAGCAGGCAGATTACTTCAGAGTCTTGCGCTCGTTCCAACTGAGCTACCTAGTAACGTGCGAGGTAAACATCCCGTTTAAGATGTAAAATTCGCTGGTTCCAGTGAACATTTGCAGAAGTGCAAACGTCAGCTGTCTAATTACGAATATATTAAAAGGCGATGTGATAACATCTATATTAGTATTAATTTCATCGAGTGTCTAACATCCATGTTAAGTACGCGGGTAGAACCTAGTAATGGGGCCGATGTTTTCATCTTGGAGCATAAAACTCGAGAATAAGGGGCAGCTGACTCACCTGGTATAGACACACACACGCGCGCGCACACACACACACACACACACACACACACACACACACACACACACACACACACACATTATATATATACAGATGTCCCAAAATTAGACCGACAAACTTTGGGAGCTGACAGATAACATTATTTGAAGCACTTTTGTCCTGGGAAGTTTTTTGCCACGGTGCTTCGTTTAAGAACTAGACGAGTTAATGTCATAGATTACTGCTTACCACCCAGTTTAAGTATTTACGGCAAAATCAACAATGCAAATTAGTATTACACTTATCTTAGTAAGGCGCACACTCTTAATCCAATAAACACTTGGTACTGGGGTTCGGTACGCAAGAGCTTTCAAATGTCCCCACAAATAAAAGTCCAGTGGGTTTAGGTCCGGAGAGCGCGGAGGCCAGTCTTCGTGCCCATATTATGGAAGGCTGCGAAACCATGCGCTATACTCCAGGGATACATCAGCGCATCGGGGACTCACTACGACGGCGGGTTGATGCATGTATGAATGCTCACGGAGGGCATATTACATATCTCCTGTGAGAGAGTTACATGTGGTATGCTGGTACGTACTGCTCTCGTGTGTTCCCTATGATTAACGAGTTGAAGAAAACAAGTTTCGACATGGAAACAAAGCGTTTTCAGACCCATGTTCATATAACATATTCTTCGTCTACCTATGAGGAATGTGTCCTGCAATTTTTGCCGCACATTTTTCTTACACCCTGTATTATTCGTATTTATGCTACAGATTCCAATGTGGGGACAAACACAAAAATTGCACCAATTTTATTAAGAGACCAAATTACATTGGAACAAAAATTAGCACGTATTCAGTTAAATATTACGTGTTGCACTGTAGTGTTGATTTATGGCGGAAATGTGTAAACAACTGCTAATTAACACAAGCGCTGAGAGCAAGAATAGTGACTGCTGCTGATGGTACCCCTCTGGAAGAAGAAGTTAAGGAAGGGCCACATAAAATGTAAAACAATATCTAATATAATATAATAATAAATATAATATAATAGGTATTTCGTCTTTCTAAGACAGAGCAAAATTCGACACTACACAGATGAAGTTATAAAATAGCTCGCAGTTGTTCTGCATGCTCTGATAAAGTGATAAACTTTATAGTTGCGATTATATGTCTGCAGGAAAAAATATGTTTGGTTTTATAAATTACTTGTAAGTTTGAAGTAAGTTTGAAAGTTGTATTTTTCCTACAAGTGGTCACTTGGCCACTGTAACCTCTGAAACCAAATCCAAAACCAGGATAGTAAAATAAGTTACCACCATCACGGTGTTAAATTAATGTTTTGATATATCAGCTTATTTACCATTCGTCTCGCAGCCATTATTTACGACTTTCCTGAACCGGCTACATGGGAATAATTCCAGGAACGAAGTTTTTCAATAAATAAGAGCATGCCAAATTAACCAGCGCCAAGTCTGCATATACAGAAACCCGCATCCCCTAATCAAAAGCTACACGGTGGGCGTAGCACCTCTCTCCCCCAAGCCAATAACTCTGCAAACCTGTATGTGCAGGATAATAGTGGATTTTCACGCCCACCTTTTGGTCTTTTAACCTCTCGACCTTACTTCAACTGTTCAAAGGAATTTCCTGAAATACTTGTTTGTGTACTCTCACTACAGTAGCGAGCAACTAGAGAAATAATTTTACGTGTCAAAAATATTAGAGGTCATGTTCGGCAATAGGATTTAATTTTAGTGCTGGCAAGATGGTTAACACGCTAAACAATTAAAAATAGCAAGTTTGCCATACAGGGTCAATGAGTGAGTGAGAAGGGTTTAAGGCTCGTGGACTACTATAGGTCATTTGGGTCCGGTTTGGTGTACAAATGACCATAAAAGTATAAGGATGCGGTGATATCCTCATGTACAGCGACTCTAGAAAATATTAGTCTTAGATTTAAAAAAAGAAAAACGAACGAATTGACAGACAACTCTTATTTCTCATATTCAGGTCGAAGTTCCTGCTTCGAACATATGTTAACCAGGGATTCTACATGATGAGTGTAACAAATAGGTATATCCAGTACAATTATTCTATTGTAATAAAAAGTTTTGTATAATTTTGTATAACGACAACACCATTAAGAAATAGACAAAATCGAGTACAAAAAATGAAGATACTTTTAAAACACAATTTGATTAATATTACTTTTTGTGACATCACCTTCAACATTTCCGATACATGCATTATTACTCCCTTGAATTTTTCAATATATTGTCATTTTTAAGTGCTATCACTTTTCAGTTGCTACTCGTAATTTCATGAAAAGAGCGTGAAATTTCAAGACCAAGTTTTAAATTTATGGATCACTATGAATTCGGTTTCATGTACCTCGCTGTAACTACAATGAAATATGTAATTAAACTATTCCTGTAAAAGTTTATCTCGGTGAACATGAAGTAGATAGAAAAATGACATTTCAAAAGAATACTTTGTAGAAACTATAAAAAAGTAAACGATAGTAGGTAGAAGAGGTCATGTGATTCTAACGCATCAGATGTTGTTTTAAGATTCGCCGATTTTTCAGCCTTTTCATGTGTGTTTACTAAATAATGTCCTATGCATTTAGTAACACAACGTTTAATGTAATGCATGACAGTATCACCGGCATGGATTTAAACTAGTGGATAAATACATTTAGAAGTCGTAAAAACTAAGGATTTAATAAGGAAATGTGACAAATTAATGACGTTTTAGATTTTCTCACTCCCTCAGATCAAAAACAATTTTCACAGGAATTTCTCGTATTATGCCAAAAAATGCGTGTGTAAAATAATTCTTTGAGCACCACATAGGTATTGTTGGAAAATCGATACAATATGAAAAAGAAGTATAAAAAAAACCTGAGTAGCAACTCTTAGCGGGCCAAGGCCTACCGCTCGGCCGCTGTGTCCCCCACCTCTGTCCACTACAGGCGTCATGAGTGGGGTGCAGTACTGGAGCGTACTTATGCAGCCTTCGCAACCTGGGCCGCTACTTCTCAATCAAGCAGCTCCTCAATTGGCCTTTTAGGGGCCTGACAAGGCTGAGTGCACCCGAAAAAGAAGTACGGAGGTAATGCATTGAAAAATCCTGTAAACATTTTGCGTGTAAAATAATTCGGTAGGCATCAAATGCCGAAAAGCTGGAACACTGGTACAAATTGTAAAAGAACTGTAAAGGTAATAAACTGAAAGATCCTATAATACGCCAGAACACGTTATGTGTATTATCGTTTATTTTTATTGGATATTATAAATGATAATTATTTCTCTCCGTAAATTTGGCTATTGGAGTTTTTTTGAAAGTAGAATTCAATGCTTTGTAACCTCACAACTTTGTGAAGTATGCACACTGTAACCTTTATCACCAGGGTATTGTGGCACACTTGTTCAATAAGTTACCAACCTAATATATAACAAACAAAAAGGCATCCGTTTTAACACAGGCATATAAGAATGCATTTTGAAGAACTGTGTTCCATAGGTGATTTAATATAAACTATAATTAATATGCATTTCTAATGCACCTTTAAATGGATTATACATTAACAATGCCAAAAAAGGTGTGTGAAGTTTATTATTGACTATAAATTGGTATTACTATTACTTTTTCTATTTATCATGTGCGCTTTTTGAACCGAGTAAGCTGCATTCCTCTTGGAAATCTTTCACACTTCCAATTTTGGAATCACTAAGATAAGACTAATTTTGTAATATTAAAAGCTTGGCATTCTTGAAACACCATTCATCTATCGAAAGATGTCAAAGTCGGTTTTGGTAGCGAAAAAAAAAAATATCCTATCGGCTTACAGTATACAGAAAGTCAGTACTATGGTGCAATATGGTACGGCATGTTTGTAAAAAAACAAACTAACGCAACTTTGGGTTTTCAACTTTTCTTCCCATTGTGTCCATGAAATTTTATGGAGAAACTTTACCTGAAAATGGTCATGAAAAGCTTCAGCCATCGCAGATGCGCTCTTTTGTTACGCGCCATTTAACCCCATTTCACAAAATGTGCTGTTAGTTTCTCTCAGACTAAGAGACGATTTTTAAAAATCTTATCTATCCAATCGAGGAATGAGCTATAACAGTATATTGCGTACTAAGAACTATAAGTGATACTTATCAGGTCGAGAATGCATTTTGGGAACACGAGGCTCGCAGGGGAGAGATCTGATAAGTATCTTAAGAGTTCGTGGTTAGCCAATTACTTTTTGCAATACTTGCAAAACCCGTAAAAATCAATAATAAATCAAAATTAGTTTTCCGTATGTTATTGGCCATTAAGTGTACCTACATGGCCGAACGGTTAGAGCGTTTGCCTACCACCTAGGCGACCCGTGTTCAATCCCAGGGAACCGCATGTAGCATTTGTGGTGGACGAAGCGGCGTCAAAGCGGGTTTTCTCCGGGTTCTGCGGTCACTCATCCCACCAATTGCTCCGTTATAACTTTTCCAATCATCGATTTCGCCTGCATTTGATATCATCCTCTTCCTCACTATCATATCTGGTTCTTGGCTGGCCACCTGCTTCCAGGTCTTCACTCTGCCCGGTTCCTGTGCTCCCTCACAAGCGTCAGATCCTAGGCACTTGCTTGTAAGTCCAAGGGAGTGTAAGTCCTACATAAGAGTAGGGTAATCAAGGAGAGAGAGAGAGAGAGAGAGAGAGAGAGGCAGAGAGAGAAAGAGAGAGAGAGAAAGAGAGAGAAAGAATTCTCAACGTGACCAAATGAAAAGCTACATTTCAATTATATGGGCACAGCCTACTTATTCACTCTTTTGTTAATGGGTGTTACGTCATTTCCTACTGGTACCGTAAGTGTTAATGACCAGTCCAGCTGGTACCATAAGTACGAGATTAATGACCAGTTTTAGCCTCGTTGCCATGGGAATTGATCAATGAATTGTAAATTTAGTTTACACTACCAAATATGTGTTAACAATTATTAACTTAAAAAAGACTAAACCCCTACCGCAACAGCCCGTGAAGGGCTAGAGCTTGCCGCCCAGCCACTGCGTCCCCCACCTCTGTCCACTACAGGCGCCATTGGTGGGGTGCAGTACTGGAGGGTGGGACGTGGTCAGCGCCCCGAGCCCTCCCGGCCAGTTATGCGGCCTTCACAACCTGGGGCCGCTACTTCTCCATCAAGTAGCTCGTCAATTGGTCCCCCCGGGACCTAACGAGGCTGAGCGCACCCCGTGAATTATTAACTTACCTATCAATTATTGCAAAAGTGTATTTTCCTATCTTGCCTCCATCCCCTTCAGTGTGTTTCTCCACAGTGAGATTTTCTTCCATAAACTACACCATTTGTGTGGTTTTCTTTGCAGTTTTGTTTGTCCTAGTAATTGGATGCATGTTTGCCTAGTTCTTAGTTTAATGTTCAGTAGGTAAGTACGTTCTTTTTCTCTCGTTTCCTTTTATCCCAATGAGAGCAGTGTTTTTTTCCTAGCCATGGTTAGAACCAGGAACTCAAACGATTTGAAAGTGTATTTTAGGTCTATAAAATAACAAGAATGGTTGCTGCCGACATGATGAGGAAAAGTCAACCGCTACTTCTATAGCAGTATTTCTGCTACATCTGTATCGCAGATAGACACTGAGCTGGAAATGTATAAACCTCTGACTTGCTCATTATGCTTCAGAAAGTTTATAAGTTCCTAAATTGGATAGCCGTAGCTTTGGCTAATTAAATTATGGTGTCAACCTCACATATATACCGTTAATTTAAGCTACGAACTTTTGATTCTCTGGGTTTTTTGTGTTTGATACTACGGGATAGTTACTTCACCCGGTTTCTCGGCATTAACACAAACTCCTCACAAGATAAGGTATGAAGAGGATGTTATTGTTTTTAAATTAATTTACGAATGCTATAATTTCTAGTAATTTCTTTCATCGTATCAGTGTGTTCCACCTGAGTGTGTCCCTAATGTACACCGGAACAGTGTTTAAATTATAGAACAGCGATATATGACTCCTGTGCCTGAAACCTCGTATGTAAAACCACACAACTTTGTGTTCATGATTCCTTTCCTAAGCCATAGTGTCCTTATGTTTTATAAAGATTCTCGATTTGTTTACTTTTTGTACCACGTAGTGCAATTATTGTATTCGACCCAAAATTCCGATGTCGAGATTTCACCGGAATATTTTTGAAGCCCCTGAATCCAAAAAACGCATTTTAAGTGTGTGTGTGCGTGTTCGTGCGCGTGCGTGTGTGTGTGTGTGTGTGTGTGTGTGTGTGTGTGTCTGTGTGTGTGTGTGTGTGTGTGTGTCTTGAACAGTATAACAAAAACGAAAAGCCGGTTACAAACCAAATATTCTTCAAGGATGCGACACAAAGATTTTGAAGAAAATTCCTCTACCCGGGAATTTGTTTAACTAATACCAACACCGGCCGTGAAAGCCTACGAACCTCAATATTTTATATCTGATTAAATCTGCTTATTTTGTAATCCATTTCTATTTTTTCAAAAGATGTATTAAATGTATGATAGTTAAGACTGCGGACTTGTTCTAAAACTGTATAACCAAGGACCTTTTTGCTCTTATTGTAGATATTTTCAGCTCCCTGTCTTCACTTAAAATAGCTTCCTTATTGATTGTCTTCCGTATACTAGAAATTACCACTTGAATATCCACAAATAGCGCTGTATCTTGGCACCTCCGTCTCATTGTGAATTGTAAGTATAGGCACATTTGTGATTCTTTCTCCGCAGGCACAACCAGGAGCCGCCTCCGCCGACACCGCGCCGCGCCTCTTGTAGTCACCCATACACGTTATGGCTGCTTCAGTGCCGTAGCTGTCGGGGTTCACCGCAATCTGCACCCCCAGATTCTGCTGCAGGGGGCCAACACCAATGGAGTTCCCTGATCTCTACCTCTAGGATCCGCAACAGGAACGGGATTGCTCCCAAGCACCTTGTCTTCAGGAACCGGACGCCCTTCAACACAGCCATCAACACGGGACTCACCCTCTTCGGCCGGCGCATTCGCATTGAGTGCAGCGGGACTGAATGGAACAGGCCGTGTCGCAGATACTGCGAGTACGTTCACGAGGCACACTCCTGTGAGGCACCTCCCAAGTGCCATTACTGCGGCGTAGCAGCGCTGACGTCCTCATGCCAGCAGCACGACCTCTCGCGACGACGGAGATTCTGCGCCACCTGCGGCAGGAAGGATCACTTCACCGGGCAGGCCTGCTGCCCGCATTACCCACGGTCTGGAGAACACACCACAATACGGACACCGCAGCCACACCCAGCACCTGTATCTCAAAGGGCCACAGCATCATACGCCGCAGGCACCGCCGGAACACAGCTGCCCAACAATGAGGCCGAGGACCAGCATTCCGAGATCCGGAGCCTCAATCAACGCCTGGGCAGCATCGAAGAGGCCTTACAGCAGCTGACTACCGTTGTCGCCCCCTACACCAACACCGCAGCCAGCGCCGTAAATGAAGTTCAACACTCTACAACTGACAGCACCCTACATTCAGACACCAGGAACATCAAGACCAAGCGCAACACATTGCAGCAGTCAATCCACAAGAAGTCTGCCGCGCTTGCCCGCCAATTCATCCACCACAAAACCGGCTTCAATGCAGCTGCGAGGCTACTACATCAACTCCGGGCGGCAGTAATAGAACTGGCCAATGCCGACATCTCCGAAGTTCTCGAATCCGTTTGGCGTAAGCTGCTCAGGATCGAGAACAGAATCACTCCATCCACGCACGAAGCATCCACACAGACATGCAGAGAACTCCAAGAGCCACACTCATCAGCACATCCTGCAGTTCGAAGAAGTCCAGATAGAATCTACGACCATCGCGGACTCTCCTGCACTGCCCTGTGCAAGAATATGCTATGTACCAACTACCCGGATTACCCACCAGCACCAACCATTTGTAAGAATGAACGACACCTTCAAAGTCCCCGAGAAATGACCATGCCCGATAATTCACTGAGTGCTGCAGTCAGGGCCTTGGCCATGGCTGCAGCCCAGCATTCCATTTCAAGCCGCTTCGTTCCCTGGAAGGCAGCTAATTGTCTTATGACAAGCAATATCACAGGTGCTTATGCGGAACTGCGCAAACAACACAACATTTTCTTGAAATAAAACGCAAACAAAACTTCCCCTTCCCTCTTTTTCTATCTTGGCGAGATAAGCCACTCTTTCTTCTCCAACTCTTCTATCTTCCCCTTAAAAAATCCTGACATTCTCTACAATAAGTTGAAAATGGTGGGTCATAATGGGTACCCTTGAATATCGGTCTGGGTGGTTCAGTGGGTTAGACGCCGGTCTACTGATCCCAAGGTCGCGGGTTCAAATTCGGCCCAGACCAATGGTTTTTAAGTGTACTTAAAATCAAATGATCAACTGTTGTAAAATGCTTTTATGTCTCATTCTACCTCAAGGTTTCTTTCCACTGATCATATTAAAGGCTTTCTTAGAGTTAATAAAGTGTTTGTTTGTGTGTGTGTGTGTGTGTGTGTGTGTGTGTTGGGATGTTATACTCTGTACTATATGGTGTACTATTAGTTCATATCGTTATTTATTCAAAATCACAAATTTACCAGAAGAAAATTCAATTACAGTTTTATGTGTATAGATACATATGTGAAGTTATTTTGAGATATATACAGCGAATACTTGTCCATAATCTCGGAACCGGTCTCATTTAGGTTCGTTTACAACTTGTGTACTTTGGCGGCAAATATCAGCGTCTGAACTGGAGAAATCAGAGTCGCATGCCGAAATTTGGGGAGAGAAGCCGCACCTGTACGTGAATAAGTAACTGGGTCACACGGACATTTATCGACCGCACTTCCATGCTTGCTGGTACAGTCTGCCCTGCAGCAAAATTCATCTTATATGTTGTGTCGCACACTGCACGTGGACGCTTCACTGCTACCTTGCGAGTATGCAGCACAATATTGCTGAGATGGAGTATAGCCAGCCGCTCCCGTTCACTTTCACGGCCATTTACATTCATGACACGTTTTTTTTTTTTTTTTATCTTGTGTTGTGTCTACCATCATTAAGTACAAGACTGTAAATGCACGAATACCAACACGAATAGCCGAGGTCGTCAAGGGAAGAACTCACGAACGGGAGGTCTGTAGTTCATATCCCGCCAAGACGGTCCTCCCTGATTGAGGTTTTACTCCAGGTCCTCCTCAGATCTCATAACTTTCAATTGCTGGAACGTTTCCTTCCCAAATTTCCTTTCTCCATTATCATTTCATTTTATTGTATGCATTACCGTCAACCGCCTATACATATGTAAGCATGGGCGTTAAACACTACTAAACAAAATACCTACGCAATTTCATTTTGAGCCAGAAAGCATGCTCTCGCAAGGGAACAATTACTATTGTGGACAGCTTTAAAAATAATTTTGAACCCTACGCATTTCAAAAAGACTTTTTACATGAACTGCAATCATTTTATACCATTTCAAATTAATTGGGAATGCGTCAGCAAATGGAAGTACTTGCATGTTGTATGTGTTCAAACCATGTTTTTTCTTTGTTTGTAAATACGTACGAGTTTGTTTTCTACAACTTTAGCTTTAACAGCTTTCGCAGTAAATGACGTTATCTGGTAACGTTTCTCGGAAACTGTTGAAAATAGCTAAATTAAATTTTGCAATGACAAAAGCAACCCTTAATTGTGTTATATCAAGCTGATTATTTTTTTAAAATAATTCTTGATAAATTGTATTTGAAATATGCTTTAATTAGGGAAGCAATTCTATTTTCCTTGATAAACAAATTTGTGGGGCAGGCATAGCTCCATAACTTAGAAGATACTTATCTATATCTTGCAAGAATTTCAGTCTGATATCTTAAATGGTTTCTAAAATAGTGAATCTTGATTCATGAATTTAGCAGATTTAACATTAACGGGAAAGAGCTTTTACTCTCTTCTTAAACTCCAGAAACTATATCTTAAGTCTTTACCTTAGCTCCTCTGTTGCAAAAGAAGGTGAGAGTGGAATATTTTCATATACTAGGATCCGTTCCAGTTTCAAGGTCTACATAACATTAAGCTCTCAGCTTAGGCATTGCCTTTAACTAATTTTCCACCGTCTGAATTCATCCCTAGAGGCGTACTTTCCCATTTTATTTTCCACTGATATCTCAGTTGCTTGCGGGTGATGGGCTACTGTAGCCTCTACAACATTATAAATGCCTCTTTGCTTATCTAAACAAGTCAGAAACAACAAAGAAAACCCCTCTCCAGATATAACTATAGGAACGTTGTTTATGTATCATACCTATCTTAAAAGCTGATGCATTCATTTGGATAAAGAATAGCTTCTTTTGTGGTTGGACGACATATGGCCCACGTCGCACCCTTCCTTGCTTTATAAAATCTGAACTGTTGAGCCCCCCGGGTACAGCGCAGCAGATAAACTCTAGTGCACCACGAAATCAGTGCACCCTTTCTGTGTTCCAGCATTTCAAAATAGTACATTGCGATACAAGTGCATCATTGTAGAACGAAGAACAGTTTCAAATACGAAACGAAGTCGAGCCTTATTAAAACAAAATATAAATACTGTGCGCCAAAAAATTCTCTTCTACCAAAATCAATATATTTAATTGATTTTAATTCGAGATTCTTCATGCCTTTAACACTAGTGTATTGTACATTATTTTTTCGGCGATAGTGAGTACTGACCTACGCGAAAATAAAATTCATTACCAAGAGCTATTGTGCCAGTACAAGGTCAACAACTTTACGGGTAAAGAGATTAAAAGCCCTATCCCGCCAATCTAAATCTACTAAATTCATCAGACATTAGACTGAATTTTTTACGATACAGATGTATGCCTTCTTAGTTTATTGATCTACCTTTATCCGATAAGTTTGTTTATTAAGGTAGATGTAATCATGTTCTTAATTACGCCAAACTTAGATTACAATTTATTCGCAATTATTTTTAACAGTAATCAGCCATGTTATTATTTGTACATTAGCAAAGCCAGGAAAACACTTAAAGGTTGTTTTTATCATCCTAAAATTAAATTTAGCTATCTTCAATTATTTCGGAAAAAGCGAGTCATTTATATCAGAGCATTTTATTCACAGAAAAAGCTGTTCGAAGCAAAAATGGAGAAAAAAATTTGTACCAATAGATTTGTGAAGAAAGATATGACATGGCTTCAGTACATGTCATATATAATATATTGCCAATTTATAGCGCAAAACTTTCTCTTAAAGATGAGCCGATGTTTACCGCTCTAATCTAAACTGTGTAGGAGCTCGAGGTGCACCGCCTCAATCAAGTCCGAGCCCGATTGTGGAATTTTGTTTTAAACAAAATTATTTTGCAGTTATTGGCATTCATCATCATCGTCATCATCATTTGTAACCTGTAAGTAGAATAATCTACACAATAATTCCTAGTAAAGAAATGCTGCGATAACTGTGCTATTGACGGAATTTCGACATCGGTGGGCAGAAAATATGATACATAATTTTGCACCTGTTAATTTTCAAGCCCGCGGCCGGCCCGAGCCAGACAAATTAGGCCCGAATCCGGCCCGCGTGTCGGCCCGAGCCCGTGCAGACCTTTATTAGCAACACGACCTGTTTTCTTTGACGTGATGCAGACTTCACACTAAAAATTTCAGACACAATAGCATTTTTAAAAATACATTTAAAATATATTATACCTTCAGTAATAACATATATAAAATTAAAGAGGTAATTTCAAATAATAAGGCTTCACAGAAAAATAAAAAAGGTAATCTTCGGTAATTTCACCATTTAGTTTCCCCTTTACTTGGCCAAATTGGCCAAAGTGGCGATCCACTTCTGGTTGTGATCCTAAAAATGGAGAACTTGCAGCTCATACTTAGCTACTGCACCAATGAAATCTTAAGTAAATATTAACAAATAAAAGGGAAGTAAAATTCCAGGTAAGATATAAATGGTAAAATTCAACTTTCAAATATGACCACATTTCCATGTCTGCAATAATACACACATCAACATTTAAGAGGAGTTAATACAGTTAATACACACATTCGTGCAGTTAGATGTGCAAATCACGCAGGTAAGCTAGGTTACCCGGAATGAAGGCAGGAAATTCCACTTTCCACCATGACAACAAGAACGGCTTGTAAATAAAAAACAGTCGTCGAAAAATATTATTCTCCATAGCGGCTGTGTCATTTACTGGTTTAGAGTTTTTACATATATTGGTAACCTTGATCACTGCTTCTGAGAGGACATGCAAGCACTGTCAGTGGTTTCCAATGTCAGTCACCGCTTTATAGAAATGGAATTGTCCTCTGCCTGTGAACAAAGGACACGCAATAGCGCTATCCAGCAGGATGTTTTATTTGCTGCAGTGCCCTCGAATCTAACGGCGCCTGGGGAGCTAACGAGCGACGCCCTCCCCATGTTGTCTCACCAAACCAAAGTTTCGTTTCCCCTCTTCCGTCGACCGTTAAAACTAGACAACTAACTTTAGGACACCGTTGCGGTGAAAATCGCACAACCTGCGTATTCAGACTTTCTCCTAAAGAAATATAACAAGATAAGTTTTACCATCCACGTAAAAATTAATTTTGAGTGGTATGTATTATTAAATTATTAAATATTAATTTTGAGGTTATAATTCCCCGTAATATTTCTGGTATTTATCGTAAGAACAGGGTTCCAAAGCACGACTGACATATTGGATAAAATGCTTTCATAATTGAGATATCTTAAGGAAGATACTCAATAATGGCGACTGAAGCATGAATGCAGTAGAAGTGCCAGCATCACTTCGTCGACTTTTTTGCCTTATTTTTAATGTGTTTAATCACGTCCGTGGGACTCAAAAGTTGAGAGAAATTTTTTCTCCAGCAAATGTCGAGTTACCGTAAAATTTACAAATCGATTACCGAGCAACATGTCAACTTAAGTTACACGCGATATCGTCACCAAAGAAAACCTATAGAAAGCAGAATAAAGCACTTTGAACTTCACATTCATAGAACCATTTATTTTTCGTGTAATTGCCCGATTTAATTCCTACGCAGTTAAAACCGTCACCTTTTCGTTCTATATTTGTGCAGATCAGGAGCAGGTCTTCATAGGCATTTCATTTCACTTCGTCATCTAACGGTGATGTCGAAAATGGAATTACTTTGTAGAAACTTTCTTTATTCGTGTTACATAAAGAGAAGACCACATACTCGTGTATTTAACAGGTTTCCTAGCAGAAGCAAACTACTTGTTTAGTCGTATGCTGAGGTAGCATTGGCAATGTAGGTAACCTTATCAGAAAACAATGATTAATTTCATTTTAGGTATGAACAATCGGAGATGAATAACGAATGTGATATAGCAAAATATAATTTTCCGATAACTTTCACACTGCAAAGTAGTGATAAGTGCCTTATTTCTGATGTCTCATTGTCTTAGGTTATGTGTAAGTTGGTACCTTTGATTCGCATGTGCTGCCAAAGATAGTAGTAACGGGCACGGATTTTACCCATCCTCTAACTTGTCTACTTGCCGCTAGTGTCAAGATTGAACGTTCACAATGCTGTCTATCCGTGCCAAAACGAGGTGGCACGGATCCATAGAATAGTAACATAGTGGTGTTGCAAACTTAGTACTAGCAGTCCCCTCCGTGGTTTTTTGTTGTTACACAAGATATTTCATTGCGCCTTGAAAAATAGCAAGCTCAATTACATTTGGAGTAGGTACATAAAACATTTAAAATATACATTTTTCCCCTTTTTAAAGGTAGAGCCATGGCAGGGAGGCACGAGCCGCTCCTGCTCAATACACTGAACACTGTCCTATGATAGGCCGTTAAGGCTATTCGCTCTTTACCCCTCTTTCAGCATTCCATATTGATATCTCCCTAGTTATACACTGAAGAAACAATGCAACGTAAGAAATTAAACCCTAATTTAAATACTGTTTTGTGAATATAACTTTAAAATTTATTTAGTATAGCGCAAGCGTGTCCTTCATCCTCCTGCTCCAATTCCAAGGTTTAGGGCAAAGCTGACGCATAGATACTGTGCCATATTTCCCATGGGCTACTTTCATATTTGTTACTTAATATTATTTTTATTCAATCAGCGTATAACACGCTAAATTATGGTAGTGGCTATAAAAAGCGGAAGAGGATTTCGGCTCTTTAATGCATGTTAAGGCCTATTGTGCTTCTGGAGACCTCCAGGAGGAAGTGATGAAGCGAAGGATGCAGGCGGCATACAGTCCATTCGTATTCTTTTCGGCCAGAGCTTGAAGGAGAGGGAAGGGGTTAGGCTACCCTGACCTTCCCAACACATCAGCTATGGCACGTGTTGCTCGTGTACCAGGAGTGAGCAGTTGAAATATCGGCGTTCCTTCTTATGCAATATGATCGCGAACTTTGTTTACACTATTTGCTTGAAATTTGCTTAGACGTGATTGCAAATAGGAAACCTGAATCTGTAGGCCGGAGAAGATATCAGGGACGTGCAGTAACCTGCAAACTTTCAGATCAAATAAAACAGTAAAATATACACATCTTATGGTACTTTTACAGTATGAAACTAATGTAACGTTTGTAGATCGATTAACAGGGGCTGGCTGTTTTCGATTATACTTTCAAGGAAATTATATTAGTAGGCTGAGGATAGGTTAAGCACTAATACCAAAACGAACGGAAATTAGGTTACCCTGCTACTGGACTTTAGACAGTGCCGTCGGAGCTTCCACCCCTACCCCACCCCCTATACAGTCCGTGCGCATATACACTGCACCTTGTCCTGCTGTCATCAAGTGTCAATTCCGTGTCGCTTTCTCTAGCCACAGTAACAGGTACGTGTTTATATGCAGACATACAATATGTCTAAATCACGCAAAGAGAAAATACAAGAATATATTAAAGAATTCAATTCACAGTATTTTAATATTAATGGTGATATAATAGAATGCAAACTCTGTCATTCAGAAATAGGAGGGAACAAACGCTTTAACAATGTACAACACTGTCGTAGTAAATGACATTGCCAACAGGTGCACTTGGTGGGTTCAAATAAACCGGGTGAAATTATGCCCCCTACTTCATATACAAACACACAATGTGACCTTTTTGCAGATTTATGCCACATGATGATACGGCTGATAGACCGTTTAACAAGTTAACATAATCCATATTTTAAAAGCTTCATGGAAAAGTACACAAAAAGAACCGTACCAAATGCAGCAACAGTACGAAGGGGCTACTTAAAAGATGCATTTGGAAAGGTATTTGATTATATGAGATTCTGTGGCTGATAATCCAATTTGCGACGTAAAGCGCAATTTGTCACGATATTGGGAATGTTTTACTGCAAATCGTAAGAGACTCACCTACAGTAACTTCAAGATGTGCATGGTGATTCACTCCAATAGTTGCATGCACAGGAGCAACTAACAATAAAAATGTACATGTTATGGAATACTATCACTAAAGATACGAGCTATAATGTTGAAAATGCATAGTATGCACATTAAAATGTATAGATACATTGTATACTAAAACGATAATTGTGTTCATATTGTGCCAAAATTGGATTCTAAATATAGTAAAAATACAATAAATATTGCATACAGCAGGTCCGTGTAGTATACATTGTTTGCATCGTATATATCGCATACAGTAATAGGAAATAGTAAACATAGGCAGTAGATGCTCTACAGTCGATAGCATTGTCATGCTGTAGTTGTTTATTCACCCGACTGTAGCTTGTAGCGGTCACGTGATTGCGCCCCCTTGCATCTCTGTGCTCTGTGACTCACAGCCAAAACTGTTTACATGTTGTGTGACGGATCTAATGCTTTGTGTATAGACAACCTGAAGCAAACTGCTTGCAAAATCTGCAGCCTAGGTATTAGTCTTCTAGTACAACATGGCGTATGTACAACATGGCCAAGTGGTTCTTGTTTTCAGTGTCCTTTACCGTATTTTGATCTAAGACTCGAACTGCAGTAACATTCTTTCTTCTGGAGACATTGCAATGTTTATTTGTAGGTTGTGCATATTCTATGGGATTCAAAGCCAATGATAAGGGAGCCATCTAACAACTGCATGGTCATACTTAGCAGCTAATTCATCATCAGCGTGCATGTTGTGTTTATTATGTTTCTTTTATACGTTTCTGCAGCTGCAGTATTGTCGTTGGTGATGGCCTCTTTTAACATTCACTTGTAATAGAGAGCAGAACGTTCAACGTCACCTGCTCTGTTTACATACGTACTGTGTGTGCCACCACGTGCCGCTTGCTGCACGGACCTGTCCTTCCGTCCCTTACCCCAGCAGGTGGCCGAAAAGAATGTGAATAGACTGTATATCCTGACACTAGCGCGACCCCCCTCACAAGAATATCTCTCTCCACGAGCAGATCTGAGGACCCGTCCTACACCGAACGCCAGGGCAGAGTACATAGCCACACGTCTCATCTCCTGTGGCATCCACTTGCCAGATCCTTCGACACGAAAATAAAATAAATGGAGGACAGAAAAAATCACGGAATTACATAATCCACCCCCAGCATTGAACTAACAACCTTGAAAACCACAAAAAAACCAAGGTCGGAACCCCCCTCCCCCCGAATGTGAACCTCACATGTTACCGCGAAGCCATCTCGCTCGATAAATGTGACATGATGTACTTTTATAAGATACACTAAGGTACCTACAGCAATAATCGATTTTCGACTCAGCATATGCGATTAGGATTAATCTCGTATGCGCAACAAACCGCAAGCTCTGAAACCAGTAATCCAAAATAGCATATGCAGATTTTGAAAGTGACATTGATTTCAAATCACTAATACCCCGGAAATTGCGGCACAAAACATTAAATGCTATTAGCAATTTATTGTGTAAATGTCGAGCAAGATGTATGAAAAGCTCTATGGGCAGTTCTGTACTGGAGAAAATCTAAAGAAACCGGTTTGAGTAAATATTATGTTATGAACTCACTATTCAGTATTAAAATTAGGACTTAATATGAAGCAAAAACATGACATTTCCAAGTACTCGAAAGCAAATTGCCCACTAAAATGAAATCAAAGGAATACGAAAGGAAGAAAAATTTCGACGTCGAGATTTCACCGAAAATAACTGTTTTCAGACCCCTGAATTAAAAATACAGTTTTAAAAAAAGATCCGTATGTGTGCGTGTGTTTCTGTGTGTCTGTGTCTGTGAACAGCATACAATACAGTTAAAAACCAAAGTTGGTATTTAAGTTTAATATCTTTCAAGGATGCGACACGAAGATTTTGAAGAAAATTCCTCCACGCTAAACTATCCTTTACATGGAAAGTTTTTGGAAACTTTGATTTTCTCAAAAATGGCTCTAACAATTTTGGCTAAAATGCCATATGTTTAAGATATTTTTACGGCAAATGAAATGTATATTTTGAATTTTTTGGCTATAGCCTCATGATTTTTTCACAACAGGTAAACCGTATGAGATAGACGAAATCTTAATATACAAAAACAAGTTATGTCCAAGTGCTTTTTATTTTTTTTATTTTATTTTATTATGATTTTTTTTTTTTTTTTTTTTTTTTTTTTTTTTTTTTTTTTTTTTGGTGGAGTGAACCATTACGGATATGCCTTGTTATTTGTGTGAGCTTGGCAGTACCAAACTTTGCGCAAATGTAACGTCGCTATTAATGTTTTATCTCTTGGCCATGCCAAGAGAACGGAATTTCAAAGGTTTGAAATATTTAAGTATTCCCATAATTGACTTTCACCTACAAGAAAATTAGTAATAAGATATTCTCTGCAAATGTTTATCTAGACTAACACGAAGAAGATATAGGAATAAGAGTTTTAAGAATAATTAGTACAAGAGTAGAGAAAATCATGTGAGTGCAATACCCCAGATTTGTTATTACTTTTTTAATGTCTCGCATTATTGAATCCCATTAAATATACAGCCATAACTATAGAATTTCTGCTATGGCTATCCCAGCATCTTGTTTTTCGAAGTCCTTATAATCTTTTCAGAAATGTGGCTAACTTATTTAGTTTATTTTCTAATTCGTTTAGCCTTATTTATCGGTTAGCCCTTCCAGATAAATGTGGACATGAGTAATAATATGTCATTATCCGTGACGATTTTGTTATTATTGGTTTATTCCAGGCATTGTTTTTCCTTTAACCTTTGAAATCTCAATATGAAATATCCTGCGTATTTTATGTAATTTATATGCGGATTTCTGTACGTTTTGTAGTGGACGAAGCGGCGCTGGGGTG
This sequence comes from Tenodera sinensis, assembly GCA_030765045.1. Classification (NCBI taxonomy): domain Eukaryota; kingdom Metazoa; phylum Arthropoda; class Insecta; order Mantodea; family Mantidae; genus Tenodera; species Tenodera sinensis. Next base: position 167,649,365 of record CM060962.1, read on the forward strand.
GGTTTCCTCCAGGTTACCTCGCCATCTCCTTCCACCGGTGCTCCATCTTCATTCCATGTACCATTAGTGTCACCGCCTGCGGTGCCGTATGCAGTAAAAGTGCGCGTTAAACACTAGTAAAGAAAAATATTTCTGTACCTCTTTTTCCTTTTCTAGTGTGCTGTACGTATGCAATAAATCATTCAGTTCTTTTTCCTTAACATATATTCTCTTATAACAATATTTCTCCATTGTTGAATAATTTTATAGACCCCACCCCCCCCCCCCCCAACTTACACACACTAACAAACTTGGAGGGAGACTAAAGCCCTGTTTTAAGCCTTTATTTGTTCTATTTCTTAAGAAAATCATCCGTTTCCCAAAACAACTGAAGGACACCTATATACAACATTCCTTAGGTTACACCTCCACTATTTCATGTCTACATTAAGGAAAACGCTGAAAGAACCATATGTTTTTAGAGGTATCAGGATTATTTGACGCAAGATATGACACGTGCAATAGCTTCTGATGGAGTGGATATTCGGATATTCGGGTATCCACGGCTAGTTATTTGCATTTTGTGTAGTCCAGTTCCAAATAACATTTGGAAATTTAACCGTGAGTCACGATTTGAAGAATCAGTTAGCTGAAGAGCAAATTATTAATCTCATGGCAAAATTAAACCCACTATTAACTGACCTACACAATATTACTTTATCTTTCTGGTGTCTTTGAAGTGAAGATTTTGTGATGGTTCCGCGAGCTTGTGGTTTATGTGAAAGAAACTCAAGATCCTTTGGACCATGAACAAAGGCTTTGGCCAGGTAATGTGAGAGGCTCTTGACTCAGGGGAGAACATTTCAAGGTGTCGCTTACCCATTTCTTTTGAGATAGAGTGCCCTTCAGCGGGTGTTTGATGTGAAAAAACGTTCACCACAAAGGTGGGAAAATCAACAGCGGAAAGTTCAAGGACGAACGCGATAAAGTAGTAACACCCGGTCCTTTTTTTACATACTCTTATTTAGATATCCTACGCCTTTAAAATATTCACACAATCTTCAGCAAAATCCGCAAGAAGTTTCGGTTTCTACAAACTCATATAATTGTTACCGATGGGAGCCTCCACTGCAGCCATGCAAGTTCACCTTGATGGACACTTCGATCACCTCAAATTAACTTATGAAAAACCAGAATGGTTAACAATAATCAGACCCACATTTTTAAACCATGTCCTTAGCTTCAAAAACTTGCACTGTCTTTTATATTAAACGCAGCGAATGGGAAGCACATGTTAAAGTTGAAGAATATGGAGACCTGATCTGATATACTGATGGTTCTAAGACCAAATTTGGGACGGGTTGAACTCTAACCCAACGGTGCCAAGATTTCATTTAGCTCGGGCGAATGTGCCACGGCCTAACTGTCAGACATTTGCGAGTTGGTTTTCGAATGCCAAGTTCAGCTAACGTAGCTACAGCGACATTTGGACAATCTTGGTAATGAAAAGAATAGGTAGATGATGGTGCTAAGAAAGTGACTGAACAGCCTGTTATGGGGCCAACTCAGGACCGGTTAAGCTGGCTATTAGGTACTGATTACTCGGAGAACACGAGAAATACTGCAACTCACGTGTAGGTTTCAGGTACTCGAAAACTCTCGTATACAGAGATTGGCCAGATTCAGGACGTGAGAACTGCTAAAATTACGGACAGAAAATTTCTCTTGGGCAAAATGGCCATTTTAAGGAACAGTATTTTCAGAGGGTGCCTGCACAGAGTGGGATAGCAAGTGATTCCTGTATCATAAGGTGTCAATAGGCAGTTGAGACTGCTGCTCGTCTGTTGTGTCAGTACCTAACACTTGCTCTCCAATCGCAGTGCAGATCAGTGCTGCCCTCCTCTGTCAAACTGAACTAAACTACAAATAGAAGGAATGCCAAAAGTAGTTGCATATATAGCCGCTGAAATGTTTAAAATCCTGCTATGGGGTATAGCTCAGAGCAGGATCCGGACGGCTAATGCACCAAGTAATAATTAGTGTACTGTGATTACGTTGGCAGCCCTTTCTTTCTTGAGATGCAGAAAAACAAGCAACTATGCAAAACACACCAGATGTATGAATCAATAATACCGCTGCGGTTGACCAGTTGACTTAAGTAGATGGACTGAATTTTGTGGACACCGACGTACATAAAAGATAACCACGACCAGTGTCGAAAAATAAAATTTAAGAAAACTCTTCGGAGAAAGGGTATTAGTGAAATGTATGAATGGAACAGAAAATTATGAGAGACATTGGACCCATTATGTCAAACACATAGTCATAATGGGGTAACAAGGCAAGCTAAGGAAGTATAAAGCCGACAGTAAATAAGGTTCAGGAATAGTGTCTACTAAATAGACACATAACACATAGCATTAATAAGAATAAATGTTTGTCAATAAAAGTCACCAACGTACTTTCTTATATGATAAATATCTATAAACTCTCAGCTAACGAGACTCCAGACTCATTTAATGCATTTTGCCTAATTAATTGGCCATGTATATATGAGTCGTGAGAGGCAGTTACACATTGTAATAGACTATTTTAGTCACATGTCATGTATTTGATATTGATGAATAATGTTTACACTGTCTCGAGCGTCAACCAATTACGGTCATTTATCTTGTAATACATTTACAAGGATGCGATTTTATCAGCTTGTTATTGAATCATTATAGTACCAGTATTCGGTGATAAATAGCCTAAACGATCCACCTCGATTGTTGGCGCTGAATTAAAAAAAAAATTAAGCTCAAAGTTTGGCTATTCGTCTTTTGAGGAAATTAAATGTGCATTCAAAAGGGATCAATTTCCAAATAAATTATTTTCTTGAAAACAAAATGTGCCTTTATTATGCTAAACTTTTTTACCTTCTCGGTGGAGTGGGTCCACGTCTTGTCACCCAAGTGTGGGTGCCTGCCTACTCTGGCATATTACGCTCCCCAGGTAGATTCCTAGATTCCATCAGTGATCCTTGATCTCCTTGTCAAGTCCAACAAGGACCTAATGGAATCTAGGTATATTGTCTCCATTGCGGTTCTCAGTGGCTCAAATATGGAATCTAAGAGTCCCAGTTAGCATCACGAGGCTGAGTGCACCCAGGACCAGACCTCGCAACGGGAAAACCTCCCACGCCAGTACCGGGGATCCAATTAGCTAAACTTACTTTGAGGCTAACAATTTTCTCACTCCCACTGTTAGTAGCATTGGTTAATATTCCGTAACACATTTTATTCTTTATTAATTTAATACGCCACTGTTTGACAGATGACAAAACGATGAGTTGATTTTCAACAACACAAGAAAATAATTATCAAGGGTGGGAATTCTTAAGCAGTTAATTTCAAGTTATCTACGCTCAAACCATTATGTCATTATAACGAAAGTAAGCAACAGCGGCCATGTGTCATCGACGGCCAGGCCAAACGCTCTGGAGATTGCTATAAGAAAGGCCAACAGATTGTACGAGGGTGGTGGGTGGGTTGTACCCTGCGACATCAAGTCCAGTAACAGTTTAACTTATTCCTTTCGTCCTAGCTTTAACGCTTAACATTCTTAAGCCTAGTAATTATTATTTACGTAGTCTATTATATTTAGTTCATGAAATAGTCTTAATAAATCTCATTCTAAAGTACGAGTTTCATCAAATAAACTCATAACCCTCGTGGGATTAGCTGTCAATATGAACTTGGTCCTGCTATTCTAATGTTATAGGTTGATAGAATAGTATTTTTCCACGTGTGCACTGCATTCTCCAGAAAAAATTCGCCAAGCTCTGAATCCACTCATCAAGGATGGACTACGACCTTTTTGTTTTGCGTTTATTAAAGCGATAACTAAGGAAAAACAAAACAGTCTCATATGCACAAACTTAGATTTTGTTTTTCCGACCTCCAGTAATATTCCTCCTCCTACACCATCAATTCTGTTTACTTTTCTCTCCCCAGATCCGTCCCAGAAGTTGAGGGAGAAAAGGAAGAAGAGAGAGAATCATACTGCTGACTACAAAAAGGGGAAAAAAAAGAATTTCTGGTTACGCAAGCAGACAAACCAGCTTCCACCCCTCCACCCAATAAGTGGAATCAATATACTGGTCCAGCGCTTTGTAAAGAGCAAAAAAAGAATTTACCCTTAGCAAAATGAAGCTCTGTAATTTTCTGTTAGTTGTTAGCATAGGATTTTGAATGCACTGCCGTTATTTATTGAACCAGCCCTATATCTGCTGCTACGCATACAGCACCGGGTGGATTATCCTAATGCACGACAGCGGAGGCAATTAGTGGTAGACGCAAGATAGCTCTAATAGGACCTACAAGGGCTTACAACTGTAGAGTATCGCTTCCCACTTCTTTCGCATTTGACAAAAGTAATTTATGCGTTACAAAACCAGGGCATGGCGGTCACAACCAGAGAAATAATGGAACTTCGTCTGGAGGAATTCTACTGTACTTGAAAACGCCATATGTCCGATATACTCGTGTATTAACATATGTCCTGCAGCTTAGGATGTCACAGGAGCAAGATGAAGCTCTGTACTTCCCGAAATGTAGCCTTAAGTGAAAAAGGATTTTCACTAGGTTTGTTCTGTCCTCAAAGAACATGTCCTAGCTATCTACACACGGCTTATATGCTACTAAAATCTGTGCTGTAAGATCCTAAACTTATTCTAATCGTCTAAATCGAGCGCATAACCAAGGCAGCCAAAATACTGCAATATATGAAACATGATGGATTTCTTGAAAATGGATTAATATGTATTGACATGAAAACAACTAAAACTTTTTATTGGTGTATTGTTCGAATCAATGGGAGAATTTTAACAATGCTTAGATATGGCTGCAGTAACTAAATACCTGGCTGCATCAAGAGCGTTATTACTAAAGTGACATGTTAGGAAAAAATCTGTATTACATCCACATGCCTTTCTCTGTCCACTATCGTTTATTTTATATAGTTTCTACAAAATATTCTTATGTGTGTAACCTTATTCTTCTCTCTGTCTCATATTAATCGAGATAATGCCTTTGCAGAAATGTTTTTGCCAAACATTTCATTGCACGCACTAAAAGGATACAGAAGACTCGATAGTCAAAAGTTTTAAAACTAGTCCATATATGCTGGCCTTGAAATTCCATACCCTTTACGCGAGATACAAATGAATAGCGATAGCGACGTATTGAAAAATTCAAACCAATATTAATAAAGATCTCGGAAAAGACAGGTCGATATGTAATGGCTTTAATATTCCATTCCCTTTGCACGACCAAGAGATGTAAAAACGAATAGTTACTTCATATTTGAGAAAAGTGTTAACTATTGGAAAGTACACACAAATAACAATGAAGATCTCGCAAATGCTTAACTTAACAAAAAAGTCTAACCCCCTAGCGCAACAGCCCTAGCGGGCCAAGGCTTACCGCCTGGCCGCTGCGTCCCCCACCTCTGCCCACTACAGGCGTCATGAATGGGGTGCAATGGAAGGTGGGATGTGATCAGCGCCCCTAGCCCTCCCAGCCGGTTATGCGGCCTTTGCAACCTGGGGTCACTACTTCTTTATCAACTAGTTCCTCAATTGGCCCCTCCGGGAGCTAACGAGGCTGAGTGCACCCCGTGCCAGACCTTCCAGTGGGAGAAAAATCCCCACTGCGCTACAGAGGTTGTCTAACAAAAAGGTCTATTTGACATAAATTGAGTGCTTTGAGATCTACATTTTTTCTGTAATAAGATTTTGCCTATTTCTTATAGTTCACGAGTTATGTAGAAGTAAACAAGAATGAAGAAGAGTTGAAAGGCTATTCTTAGAAAATTCAAGATATACACATCATTTATCATGATAGCATTTTAATCATAATCGTTAGAGGCATTTTTGGGAAAATCAAAATTTTCGAAGAATGTTGCATGTAGTCAGGGGTGGAGGATATTTTTAAATCTCCGTGTCGCATCCTTGGAAGATGTTGAACTTATACCGTATTTTTAGTTAAGTTGTTTACAGACACACACGGACCTTTTTCTAAAGGCCTGTTTTTTTTTTTTTTTTTTTTTTTTTTTTTTTTTTTTTTTTTTTTTTTTTTTTTTTTGGCAGATTTAGGGGGCTCACAAATCATCGGAAATCTCAATAGTGAATTTTTGGGTGGAATGCAATACTACTTACTACACGTAGCAGAGAAAGTAAAGGTGTCACATTTGGCAAACATATTTTAATCCCCCCTTAACAGTTTTTCTTTGTGATTACTTCATGCGAATTTCCAGAATTGCATAAGTAGGTGACCAACTCGAAAGACACCACTAGTATTCGATAGTTCCATACGTTATCGAATTTCTAGGATGATAATAACTCCTCCAACAATTAAGTATCCGAAACAAGAAGCGTTGAGGGGTAAAGTTAACCCGTTCTTTGAAAGCAAATTTTCATCCACTCTGTCACAACTTCACGTGGTCCTTTCAACAACCCGTTTTCAGGGTCCTTGTTAGGCGTTTCCAGCCACCTACAAAGTACTTGACGCTAACAAGCAATCCGCATCTTCAACCAGTCGGCACAACTTCAGACCGCACCGCACCGCATCCAGGAGACATACGTTTCTAGTTGTGTGCAATGGATGCAGATATCAACCTGCTCACGTTGATTAATGCCCTTTCCCCACATACGCAAAAACTACATTTTCAGCTCAAAATGCAGTTTATAACTAGTGTACTTTCCGCATCAGACCGCAACTTCATAAGCTAACATTATTTCCAAGTATCAGGGGCCCTAATGACCAAGTTGTCGACGGGCCCTTAAACCCAACACACTCACTCACTCACTCACTCCAAGTATCAACAGTCCAGTTACCAAAGTTCTATGGCAATATAGGTCAACACCCACTGCATAACGACCGCGTCTTCCGGCACCTTCCAGAAGCAGCATAATGGGAAAACGAGTGTTCTGAAGTTAAAGAAGGTATGCTAGTGTGGCGGAAGGATGCACGTAGGTTCAGAAATAGCAGGACAACTTAAACAAAAGCTATTCCGTCGAACTTTTACTGAGGCATATTAAAGACTACATGCTGAATGTTAGTGTTGTGATGGGTGCAAATTAAGTGCTTCAGCTACAAACAAATGCAAGTATTAGCAACGCATTTCTAGATTAAACCCATGGAACTGGTAGGTTGCTAAATAATTGGATAAACATTTAAATTATATAGAAGCAAGGAAAACAGAAAATATACACATCGTTGCCATTTCGGACATATGAGAGACTTTTTTCAGCGTCACATAGCCGAATATATATATATATATATATATATATATATATATATATATATATATATATATATATATATATTTAATCCTGTGTGTACATTATCCAGTCTATGTGTATAAAATGACTTCCTGATCCGGCCATTCAAGCACGGGCATAAGTATATTTATATGAAGCATAATTCAGAAATATTAGGGAAAATTAGTATCAACTGGAACAGTCTTTTCTAGGTATGTTAGGCTGAGGGCAGGTACTCCCGCGTACTCACTCGGAGAATACCTTACTGTTGAGGAAAAGGTCTTGGCATTCACAGGAAACTGTCATTCAGAAAATACATTTCTAGTAAACCGGCAAAGTATGGGTTAAATGTGTTTGCCTTGGTTGATGTAAAAAGCAGCCTACACTCTCAATTTAGATCCGTACGTCGGTATGCAACCAGAATGCCAGTAACTCAGCTGAAGATATTGTCCTTTGTATGGTTGAACCAGCACAAGGTACAAATAGAAATATTACTGGGGATAACTGGTTCACTAGTTTGTCTTTAGTCTAGAACAGGGATGTCCAACATTCTGTCTTTGGAGGCCCTTACGCAGTGAGCGACAATTACCCACTCCACTCCACAGTCAGTATTTAGCGATGGACACAAACGGGCGATTCCACCAAGTTTCTAAATCATACCTTGAATTTTCTGGGAATGTTCTTAAAGGACCTCTTCATTCTGGATGATTTTTGCATAAATGGAAAACAGAGACAGAGAAAAGCTTACTAAATAAAAAATGTGGATCTCGCTAAAACACACAATTTATGTCAAATACTTCTTTTTGCTTTTGAGTGAAACATTACCGTGATATTCTTTCTTTTTTGTTTGAATTTGTCAATACTTGTACTTTTTCAAATAGGAATATGTTATTCTTTTTTTCTTATCCCTTGGCCGTGCAAAGAGAACATTTCAAAGTCATTACATAATAACCAGCTCTTAAAATATTTCACTATCGCTTAAAGTCTAGCGTATTCCCATATTCCCCTTGAACCTACAAGAAAATTAGCAATAATATAATTTCTTAAAATGCTTATGTCGATTACAATGTAGTAGATAGAGAAATAAGCATTTGCAAGAATAGTGTGTATACGAGTGCATATATTCGCGAACAGTTTCTCCACATTGAATCACACTTAAAGTCTGTATCGTAGTAGGTTACGCGACGATCACTTGGTGGATCTTCTAAGGCTAGTTCTTAAACGTAAGCAGTACCAAAGAAGTCATTAATGGACAGATGTTTGTCGCATAGGATTTGAAAGTGCTTTCGTAAATCAAACGCAACGTGTCACCAACCCGCCACAGCAACACAAGTCATGGCTGGGGGTTAAAGAAAGGCAAAGTCCGCGTATGGCGGAACGAGGTAAACCCGCACTCCCCTCCTTCGCAAACGCTGGACATCGCTGGTCTAGAAACTCCATGCTAAGAAACTAGCATATGTTGGAACGGTAGGAGAAAACAAGACAGAGGTATCGAAGGCATTTCTGGCAAAAAAGAAAGATAGTTAAAATCACTTATCTTCGTGTTTCAAAAAGACTACATTGGTATCATACTGTCCGAAGAAAAACAGAACAGTGTTGGTTCTGTGAAGCATGCACTTCTATGATGCTATGGACATTTCCATAAAGCCTGAAACGATTACGTCCCATAACATGACTGAAGTGGTTGTAGATATTTTGGATCATTATGTCAGAAATACAATGTCTCACATAATACTAGAAGGTGGCCCATGTTGCTGTTTTACAATAGGTATTTTTAACACTGCTCATAAACACCACTGCTTGGTTTTAAATCAGGATTTCGAGGTTTGATTTTATAAAAAATTAGTTGGGAACTAATAAAACCTCAAATAGCGTTCCTTTACTGAAACCCTTCCATGTGAGATTCGAAGACGGGTTAAATTATTGGTGGGTACTCAAAAAATCGAGAAGCCCGAGAGGAAAAAAATAAAAAAAGATAAAGAAAATAAGCAACTGGATCACGTGGTAGGTGTTTGTGTACATATGTGGAAGAGCAAGAGATTAGCAAATCCGTAAATGGTTTACTATATGCAGCAACTGGACCTGTGTGGGTCATCTAAAGACATATGCGTAAATGTGTTATCTATTTCAAAATGTTTGCACCTTATTATCTAAATAATTCTTGTGTACGCTTATCAATTAGGTCATTGTTTTGAAATAAACGTTATCGTGCTCTTTTTATGAGTATTTGCATTGTTGCACCTACCTTAATGCTTATATGGATAACACGTGTAAAATTGTTTATCCTGAAATAGAAATTTATTAAATTCTTGTATAGCCTATTTAAAAGTTTAGGTTATATTAAATGCATATATGTATCAAATATACTTAAATTTGAATCAAATATTCCAAAAATCATTCACACACATCGTTTAAAGGATCCAAACATACCGTTCATGTTGTTGACACCTGTCATCCGCATGAGTAAGTACGCCAGATTCTGTCTCACGAGTAACGAAGGGTTAAGAAGTTATAACCAAATTTATTTACTATTATTTCTGTATTAAACTGGTTATCACTAGAAACAGTACAGTTCCGATCATATTTAAAGCATAAGGGAGGCACAGAAGTTTGCTTATTGTTTAACGTTTTAATTACGCTTTAATTGTTATTAACATTCTAGAAAAAAACAAAAAAAACAAAGGACACTGAATTTTCACAGAGAGGAAACGAAACGAGTTTGGATGTTGGTGAGGAAAGCGAGAGAGGGAGAAAAGGAAGGGATAGTTAGTGGAGGGTGATAGTGAGAGAAGGAGCAAACAGAAACGGCGAGACTGCGGGAGAAACAGGTGGAAGAATTTTTGCATTTAACGCAATAAAGGGAACAGAACTGCGGGTTTCGTTAGTTTAATAATATTATAATTATCCTCAAAGAAAGTTTTGTAACGGAGATGCAAATATTTCTTTTGCTATACATGCGAAATCGCGATAAACTGAATTCAAAAACACTTCAACCATTATTTCGAAGGTTCATTAAAAAGCTCTGATTGTCACTGAACGGGAAAGGTGAAACACCTGTTACTCCACTAGCAACTCCATTTCTTGACCTACGTATTTTAGTGTAGGTACATTCCAGTGACTCTACAAAAGCTTGATATAAAAATCTGATGTGTCGCACTCACATGACTTTCTCTACTCTTGTACTAACCATTCTTACAAACTCTTATTCCTATATCTTCTTCGTGTTAAGATAAACGTTTGTATAACTTATCTTATTGCTTATTTCCTTGTAGGTGCAAGGGGAATGTTAGAATACAGTAGGCTTTGTGCGATAGTCAAATGTTTTAAAGCTTTGGGATTCTGTTGCCTTTGCCCACTTAACATATAAAAAAATGAACATCGATGATCCTTTTCACCAAAGTTGTAAGTTTTCCGAAACTCACACACATAACAAGGAATATCTCCGAAATGGTTCACCCTACAAGAAAATTTATTTGGACATAAATTGTGTATTTTAGCAAGATCTACATTTTTTGTATAGTATGATTTGGTCTGTCTACAACGGTTTACCAGTTATGCAAAAGTCGTCCAGAGTAAATACGACTACAGGGGCTATAACCAGAAAATTCAAGATATACATTTCATTTGTCATAAAAATATCTCAAACATATGACATTTTAATCAAAATCGTTAGAGCCATTTTCAAGAAAATCAAAATTTTCGAAAAATTTTCCATGTAAAGGTTAGTTTAGGGTGAGGTTATTTTCTTCAAAATCTTCGTGTCGCATCCTTCAAAGACATTAAACTTAAATACCAACTTTGGTTTTTAACCGACTTTTCGTTTCTGAGTTATGCTGTCCACAGACTGACAGACTGACACACAGACACACATACGGACCTTTTTCTAAAAATGCTTCTTTTTGGATTCAGGGGGCCTAAAAACATATATTTCCGGTGAAATCTCGACATCGAATTTTTGGGTGGAATACAATACTTCCCCTACTTACCAGTAGAGAAAGTAAAAATTGCTCACTACTACTTTCTTGCAGTGGATGTATTGTTTTAAACCTTAAAATTTGCTGTCGAGATTTCACCATGAACCCTGAAAAAACCTTTTAGAAAAAAAGTTCGTAAGAGAGAGAGAGAGAGAGACAGAGAGAGAGAGAGAGGGAGAGAGAGACACACAGACCATCATAGCTGTGAAACGTAAAGTAAGATAAATACGAAGCTTCGTATTTATATTCATTTATGTTCCATAGATGCGACATGAAGATGTTCAAGGGAATCCACTCGGCCAATAGGTACTATTGTTTACATAGGAAAATTGTCTATGTTTTTCAGTATTCTAAAAAATGGGTTTAGGTAATGATTTTGATAAAAAGACCACATATTTAAGTTATTCACATGACAAATAAAATGCATATCTTGAATAGACCGTGAAGTCCTCTCCATTGTATAAGTGGTAAACGATAAGTGATAGGCAAAACTTACTGCACACAAAATGTAGAACTCTTTAAAGCACATCATTTATTTCAAATATTTTGTGGTAGCAGCCGTTCCCGAGATAGTCGTTATTTGAAGTAAGGAACTTTCATAAGACCCACTTCTAAACATCTGCCTGTCCATTCAGCTTATAGTATACCTACTTCTTGTACCTATGGCGAAATGCGTAATAAAACTATTTCTACAAAGGCTTGTCTGGATTAACATAAAGCAAATAGGAAAACAACATTTCGTAAGAACAGTGTGTAGAAGCTTCATAAAAAGGACGATAGTTGGCAGAGAAAGTCATGTGAATGTAGCACATGGTTGTTTTTTTCCGGGGGATCGATGTAATTGGCGATTGAGAATGGAGAGCTGGAGAGAGCAGACATATATTAGGCAATGCACGACAGGATTCTACATTGCACAGTCAGGATTTTCATTCATTTCACGTTAGAACTTCTAACGCCATTGTGTTGCAATGTAATGCAGCAGCACATCGAACCGTTTCCACAGGGATTCGCAACAAAGAGATGTTATAAATACATGATTACCACGACTGTACAGAGTCAGCAGTGCTGATTCCATATCAGAAAGACCACTAAAAACAAAATTAAAATTGACACCTTCCCCTTCTTAATTAAAGTCATTTTTGCACACGTTTTAGTTACATAGTAATTTAATCTTTGTTGATAAATGTCTGCAGTGGCTGAGTGCTTTAGCGATCGTATCTTGCTTGTTTCTCCTTTCTCCTTCTCTTTTTATTTTTACGGCTACTGTAGTCTTTGTTCTATTTAATTAACAGAGCTGCTTTTGATGTAATTATAAAATCGACACTAGGTATTTACATTGCACCTATAAACACATTTAGTTCGAGGAGAGAGACATTTTGTCAATTAGAAAATTTCCCTCCATTATTCTTTGCCTCAAACGCACATCAACTTTATTTTCTACCATAAACTCACAAGTGCTGATGGTTTTTCGAAAGTTTAATTGAACTTAAAGCAATGCGCAGTGGTAATTATTTCGACAGCATTTCTTGGAATATAATAGTCACACGGGTTCTAAAAGCGAAATTACGGACGCGAATCAAAAGATGAATTGTATTCGGCTTAATGATATAATGAAAATGGTACTCAATATTAAATAATTAAATTAAAGTTATATTTGTACCTCCTACTCAAGATCTAAATCACTGTGGCTGTAATAGACGAATAATAATTTCATTATGAATCAAAAGAAATGCAGTATTCAAGGTTACCCTTTTATAAAAACTGGTTGTAAAGATTACGCCTATTTGATTCCAGTGATACACTCAGATACATTAACGCACTTGAACATAGCTAAAAATATTATAAAGTAAATGCAGTACTCGGCATTGTTCCCTCTCAGTATAAAACGATATTCTATCAAGTGTTAATGGGGCATATAATTAGCTATTTGGGACATTACTACTCATTATCGGGCTCAAAAACTTCGTCGACGGGCCCCTAAACCCCACGCACGCACTCACTAACTGCTCATTATAGTAAGCTGGAAAATGTACAGGTCGTGAACAAAAAACACCGACAATGCTTAATATGCTGTGCGTGGCGTCAAACTGATCGGTTTACAAACAGGAACCCCAGTCCAGAAATGCACTGTCTGGATGCTGTAGTGCATCGAAGTTTCAGATAGGTGTACCTTCACATTTAGTCAATAGATGAATTGTATTCGGCTTAATGATATAATGAAAATGGTACTCAATATTAAATAATTAAATTAAAGTTATATTTGTACCTCCTACTCAAGATCTAAATCACTGTGGCTGTAATAGACGAATAATAATTTCATTATGAATCAAAAGAAATGCAGTATTCAAGGTTACCCTTTTATAAAAACTGGTTGTAAAGATTACGCCTATTTGATTCCAGTGATACACTCAGATACATTAACGCACTTGAACATAGCTAAAAATATTATAAAGTAAATGCAGTACTCGGCATTGTTCCCTCTCAGTATAAAACGATATTCTATCAAGTGTTAATGGGGCATATAATTAGCTATTTGGGACATTACTACTCATTATCGGGCTCAAAAACTTCGTCGACGGGCCCCTAAACCCCACGCACGCACTCACTAACTGCTCATTATAGTAAGCTGGAAAATGTACAGGTCGTGAACAAAAAACACCGACAATGCTTAATATGCTGTGCGTGGCGTCAAACTGATCGGTTTACAAACAGGAACCCCAGTCCAGAAATGCACTGTCTGGATGCTGTAGTGCATCGAAGTTTCAGATAGGTGTACCTTCACATTTAGTCAATAAACACAAACATCGAGCTGTCTACATTACAAACGGGCTTCGAACTATGTATCTCCTAGGTCATTGGAGAGCCTATATCGGGGCTGGTGAGCCTCGTTCGCATGACTTAATACGTGCGGTTGTCTTCGAAGGTTTTCAATCGCTCCGTGGACTCGGGCCACCAAGTGCTTCACTAACGTTACAAGAGTGCCATACACCATGCTCTTCATAAAACCTCACAGAAAATAGTCGAGAGGTGTTAGATCTGGCGACCGTGCTTGCCATGGAACTGGTCTACGTCTACCAATCCATCGATTTGAATATCTGACGTTGAGGTGATTCCGCATATTTACATCAGTGCGCTGGAGCTCAAGTCGGCCATTTCAGCAACTGTGTACTGGTACATGTCGCACTACTCTTAAAACGTTACTATGCTGGAAAATAAGTAACGCAGTAGGATGCGCACAGAGGACTCTATGGAGGAATTTAGCGCTTGCGCAGGAATGTTATTATGCTCAGGTCGTTCATCCCAGTACACAGATGGCTAAAGGTTTGCATGCCTTCTGTATTAAGATACCAAAACAAATGCTAACATATTGCGACAACCCTTCGTTCTCAAATTTCGACGCTCTCCAGCATCCAAACCGTGCATTTCCGGACAGGGGTTCCTATTTGAAACCGATCAGTTCGCCATCCCGCACAACCTACTAGGCATTGTCGGTATTTTTTTTAGACACCCAGTATATACTGAGTGTTCATTCCAAAGTGTGCTATGACATGCTGTATGACGTCACTTGTCTAGCCGTTGAACCTAGAATTCAATTCGCCTATTTCTTCCGGAGAGGTGTATACGAGGCATGTTATTTGGTCTACGTTTCATGTTTCATGTCGTTTCCGTATTCGGAGCTGCTAGTCAGGCAACTTCTCCAACAACACGTAGAAACATGTCGTGCCTCTTAGAGCTGACACTCGCTTGAAAATTGACTCAAAACAAAGACATCAAGAGACATTTTCAAATGAACACTGTATACCAGGTGGTCCAATTCATCCGTCTTTGGCATAAGTAGATACACTTCATGCGTTAAAACAGTTGCAGAACGCAACGGCGCGATTCCTATGAAGCAGATGCTGTACAATGTACCTGTGCTTGAATACAGCAGAGTAAAGAATGGGTGAAGGTCTACTCAGAACCGAAGCTGCCCTTCTTCAGCCAAGGTTCTAGTGGGGCTTTCACTTAAAACGCTTTCTTATGGACAAAAATGAATGTACTACTTACGTGGGTCAACCTCAAAGGGGAAGACTACCAAAAGAAAAAGAAAAAAAAAAAAAAAAAAAAAAAAAGAAAGAAAGAAGCCTCGTTAGGGGCGACAGCGCTCTAGCTCGCCATTCTCCAGCTCTCCAGGCCGATATTATTCAGGCGTAGCTAATCTCTCGCGTGTATCAGAAAGCACTGTTCTAACGAGTCTAACCCAGTCCGAACTCCCTTTTGAGAGGGACTCAGGCTTTTGTCCGACATACTTCTAGTAATGTCAGAAGTAACACGAGTGCTAGAGGTATGCAACGGTCGTACCTGAGCAGCAAAGGTGATCGAAACCCCTCTCCTACGGGAACAGTAAAGTGCAGAAAAGTATAGTTCAGTATTCAATAAAAAGCTCATGTGTTTATTCTTCACACGTATGGAAAAACAGAGTCCATAAAACAAGGCAGGTTACTGTTCAGTGTGGAGTCCTGAAATTGCCTGCGAAGTCTTCCATTTAATACCTCGTACAGAATTTTGAAACAGGAACTAGTTGAATGACGTGGAACTTCGGCGCCACTGGCGCTATTTGTCACACTTCCAAAATCGGCATGGGAGATATTGAATTTTTCTTTGAAAATCGAGCCATGTCATAGGGATTTTGGCCACCAAAGTGGCCTGATCTTACTCCACCGGACTTCTTTTCATGGGACACGAAGGGATAAGTGTATCGAAAAAGCCACAGAATATTATGCAAGTGAAGAACAACATTCGGCAGAAAATTGTTGCTGTGTCCTTCCGTAGCACACAGAGGTGTATCCAGGCATGCATTGATGCCAACGCTGTCTGTCAACATTTTAGTTGGTGCCACTATCTTCCTCATACACTAGGGTATGCCCGTACCAAATTTTATTAAATTATAACCATTAGTTTGATTTATATAAGCGTAAATTTGAGACACACTGAGTGAAACACCCTGTGCTTTTATTGAATAAACACTCGAGTCGCGAACTGCAAACTCTGCGGATGACACAATTCATCATAGCGTTCGGAAAAGAGAAGAATGGCATAATTTCTCTTCTGGGTAGCGCAAAATCGTGTTACAGTTTTGTATGAATGCAGTAATTTTGAACTCGTATGTTCTGAAGATGTCACGTAATTTTAATTGGATTGACTAGGTGTGATGACTCCACTATGAACCCAGCCTCACAGGGGGAAGGGACTAGATCAATGTTACTGACTGTTTATTTCTGCAGATTTTATCACACAGCAAGCTAAGATTTTATACAAGTAGATATTTATAATTGGTGTATTACTTCCAAACTCAATTGTAAATAGTTAAGACACTCTAAATTTAGAAGGAAAAAAAAAAAAAAAAAAAAAAAAAAAACCTGCAGTAAACTGAGAAGAGCACCTGGACCGTGGGACAAACAGTAGACAGCTTAGTATAATTATGCTAGCTGATGATCCTCAAGCCTACAGCTGCATCTTGTAGCGACATTGAACCGCTTACATGCGGAAATCACTCAACTGTTTCAGCTTAACCGTGCTGATGGATCCACTGGATTATGCGGAAACAGCATGTTACTATGCATCCCAGATGCGGAGTTGGGAGTTCAGCAGAATGGACACACAGGTTTGTTATGGTGATGTGCAGCATCTAATATAACCGAACACACACGCAAACACACAAAATTCCTCCATTTAGTGATGGATAATTCACAAATGAACCGTTCGTACAGCGCTCACAATTCTCAATTTTCTAAATTTCACAGTTCGAAAGTGTCGTTCGCAAGTACAGGGATCTGGGATTCGCCATTCGTAATTATTCTCTTACTTCAACCATTTATGTTTCAGCTATTTATGTTTCAACCATTATTGTTTATTTTAAATAAACAATTCGCTTCTGAGATCTAGACTTGAGTATGCTTCCCTTATGTGGAGTCTTTATGGTGTCAAATATGCCATACGTATTGTGGTGATGACTGTCTGTCACGGTAGGGATCCTGGCATATCAGTCCATGGTTTATTGTGCGTCAGACTTCGGGAGGAAGTATGGGTACAGGCGGCCAGAATGCATCATAGGCGGAACTACAACTGCAGTGGGTCCCTAACAGGCCTGATGGAGTTCCAGGTCATCACAGAGAGCCCACCAACAGCCAGATCCGGCTGATCAATGAGTCTCCCTGGAAGGGTGGCTGATCAATGAGTCTCCCTGGAAGGGTGGCCGGCCCACCGCAACGCCTCCCCTCAAACGAGTACCGTATTTCCAGAGCGCAAGCACCAATGCAGCGCAGCTTACCGGCTCTCACAACCTGGAACGACCGGATAGAGAGAATGAAATGAAAGGAAGTGAAACGGAGGATGTAAGGCAAATATCCTTCCCACCATTCGCCTTAGTGACCCGGGAAAACCCCGAAAAAAACCAAGGTCAGGAAGGTCGGCCGCGGGAATCGAACCTGCGACCTCCCTAATGCAAGCCACAGACGTTATCGTTTGAGCCATCCCGCTCGGTTATTGAGGTCAAACAACGATAGTCCTAAAGTATGCACTTCTCCAAAAAGAATTTATATTTTTTTCTAATTTCACTTCTTATGAGTCATTGCTTGTTATTTGAGTTTAACAGTTTATTACTGTGCATAGAGATTTCTATGCATCATTTAACCAGGACGAACGGAGACGAGGTTGAACTGTCCCCAAACATTAGGCAGAGACGACGGAGGTAAGAAACCATCCCCACTGCTCGTGCAGTGTTTTAGAAACTGCAGATAGCACCATAGCAGTCGGCCATTGTCGTTTACATTCGTTGTATTGCTCTATGGTTTAAGTGTAGACAACTTCAAACCAACTGCTTAAGAATTCACATGCATGATTATTTCCCAGACGCAAGTGCCATTTGTTACAAACTTATTACATATTAAATTTGCTGATTCTAACCTAATACAATCAATATGCTTTTACGTTCCTGATGTCACGCCAAATTGTCTGCGTAGCATCTTCTTCTTTCCAAGGATTAAAAATTATTCATAAGAAGTTCATCTATAGGGGAGGGTTGCGTAATTTGAACCGTCGCCTAAATTGTGCCACCTTCTTAAAAATTAGTTCCCTGATAAATGCTGCCATTTAAGTCAAGCATTGTGAACAATGTCGATGTGAACAACGGGGATGTGAGATCTTTGGAAGAGTGCAAGAGTAAGGTTATGCACTAATTACAACGAGAGAGAAAAAAAAAAAAAAAAAAAAAAAAAAAAACAGTACTATTTACGAAACCAGCTGCCGAATTTGTAACTATTGCAGACATTTAGAGAACCAAACCGCATAACTATGTTAACTTGAAATAAACTTTCCTTTTTAGTCAAATCATCCTAACATATTTGGAATTAAGATGCTGTTATTGAAATAATTCAAAAGTTGTTAGTTACAATTAGAAAAAATGAAATATATAAATTGGTACAAATTTGGCAACTCTCCCCTACTTAAAATATATGTATAATCCTTGTAGATAATTGCTTGCAACATTTAACTATTTATATATTTTAGAATGAATCTTAATAAGCTTCCTTAATACGGTGATAATGCATTACCAATTATATATGTACCAACGTTATCGACTTTTTATTTTTGTCTTATATGTTCTGTAGTTAATTTTGTAGTACCTATTTAATTTGTTGGATGTCTTACTTGGCTTTGTAATTAGAATGATCCTGTATCTTATTATGTGAAAATTGTAACTGGGGAAAACTGTAATGTTCACCTATAAACAAACAATTAAATAGTTACATAAGTAAATAAGACGCTCCTGAAAGACAATATCATGGATCAATACTACTAGAACAACTTCACGAGACACTCAGAGCGTCATGAAATACTTCATAGGAATGAACTATCGAGGGAGGTGGCGTCGTGGCAACGTGTGCGACCCACATTCGGGAGTCCAGCATTCGATCCCCGGTGACGGCGCACTTTGACTTGGTTTTTCCACGGTTTCCCATTTTCAGGAGAATGCTTAATTGCTTAATTTGCACCACTATTTCTTGTCCATCATTTCTCTTCGTTCCATTTTCTTATCATCTTTCAGGTGTGCTTTCAGGCACGCGGTGTATGGCGGTGCCGGACAGATAGCGCGGATGCTTGCCCATTGTAACTGCTGTTCTCGGGGCTAAATGACGTTGAGCGGTCGCTGTCCTCTCGTGGGTGGTGACGCTTGAACGACTCCGGATCCCCAGGATGGTGGCTGCTCGGCGGGGACTGGGGCCGGGATGAAGAGATCTCAGCAATTGTTAGGGACTTCCACACGTCTCTATTGCCCTTGAAGGATTTAATGTTGCCGCATGTATCGCAGTAAAAAAAAGCTTCTGCCACCCCCTTGTTCCTATCCTGAAAATGCTTGTTTTGGCATTGCCTTCCTACTCTACAACCTTTGGCACTTTTTCCCTGATATAATATATTCCTTCTCTGGTTGCCATTTAATATTTTAAAATTGGAAAATTCAAACTAGCAACAGCGAATATTATGGAAATGGTTGCAAAAAGGCATAATTTGTATATTTTAACCAAAACGTTTGCTTTAATAACTGTTTTCTCTTACGAGTTTACATAACAATAATAGGATCCAATAATAATGATGACTTCAAAGCCCATTTACGCATAAATCAAGATAAAGTGTAATTTTTGTGCCTACATATTGAATTTACAGTATACTTGTAA
This sequence comes from Tenodera sinensis, assembly GCA_030765045.1. Classification (NCBI taxonomy): domain Eukaryota; kingdom Metazoa; phylum Arthropoda; class Insecta; order Mantodea; family Mantidae; genus Tenodera; species Tenodera sinensis. Next base: position 167,669,335 of record CM060962.1, read on the forward strand.
TCTGATGCAACAAATAAAACAATTACAAAATAGTTCATAAATGAAGAAATATTTTCCTGGAGCGAGGAAATTCATACGAATCCACGCTTTGCAGCCTTTAAAGGAGAATGTATTGGGCACGAAATCTGGAATTTATTCTACTTTTCCCTTTTTCTTATGCAAATGCTTTTATTTGATTTTGCTTGAAACGTAAATTTTAAGCAAAATTTTAATAACAAAGTTTAAGGTGGAATTAAAACTTAATTCATAGGTAAGTGTCAAGGAAATTAGAATTAATAAGCACCGCAACTAAAAGGGAACATAGCTTTAACAGAACTCCTGCTTTTGGGTTCACTTTGGATATGTTTGTTTCTAACGGGCGGGCCTTCTATAAAAACGTTGGTATATGTTCTATGGGCATTTGTTGGCATTAGTAGATATCCACTATTAAAAGTATATGTTACACTCACATGGCTTTCTCTACTCTTGCACAACCTATTCTTACAAACAATTATTCCTCCATCTACTTCATGTTAATCGAGATAAAAATTTGTAGAAATTATCTTATCGCTAATTTTCTTGCAGATGTAAGAGGAATACAGTAGGCTTTAAGCCATAATCAAATATTTTAACAGTGATCGTTATATGATGACTTAGAATTTCCGTTCTCTTTGCATGACCAAGGGATAAAAAACTAATAACGACCTCCCATTTGAGTACGTCTATAAGTATTGCAAAATTCTGAGAAATAACAAGAATATCTCTGAAATGGTTCACCTCACAAAAAATTATTTAACATAAACTGTGTGTTTTAAAGATATCCACATTTTGTGTATACTAAGTTTTGGTCTAACTCTTACAGTTTACTAGTTAACTAGTAGCTAGCTAACTACTAACTTAGCTAACTACTAGTTACTAGTACTAGTTTACTAAGTCCTTAAGAGTAAACAGGACTACGTGGACTATAGCCAGAAAATTCATTTGTCATAAAAATATCTCAAACATATGGCATTTTAATCAAAGTCATCCGAGCTACTTTTGAGAATATCAACTTCGGTTTTTAACCAACTTTTCGTTTTTGAGTTGGCTGTTCACAGACACACACAGATACAGACTAACATATAGACACACACGAAACTTATTCTAATTTCTTTTTTATTCAAGGATCCTCAAAACATATATTTCAAGTGAAATTTCGACATCGAATTTTTGGGTCGAATACAATACGTCCCCTACTTACTATATGCATAGCAGAGAAAGTAAAAATGCTTATATCAGTTCATTCACAATTGAGTCGCTGCTTAGGGATGAGTAAACATAAAACAATTCCTTCAATGGACGTGAGGTTGGCTACACATAAACCATACACTGTAGCTGACTCCGAAGTTTGCACCAGGTCAGAAGCCAACAAGAGCAGGTTCCAGGTGCACAAGGCAATCCAGATAACCCCCTCCCAATGACGTAATGTTTATATAGTGCGCGTTAATGTTGCGCTGATATCTTGGTTTCGAAAGAATTGTTTCATCTTTAGCGATGGCGATGAGTTATGTACATATACTTAGAGGCAAAACCTCTCGAGCCACCAGGTTTATTTTTATTGTAAACCTCACTTAAGATTATCTGGTTTGAACCTATGACCCATTGGACGAGAGCCTTTATTATGCACAGGTAAGACGGTTGGTTACGAACCCATGGGACAGCAACGAAGAGAACCTCTACAAAATGCAAAGCTCCGGCATGATAGACCTGAAGGTCACAAGAGTTAACGAAGCTGTGCTGGTTCAAAGCTTCTTTAGGGAACTTCTACCCACCTCAGAAACCTAAATGGAATACTCTGAAATCTCGGGCGCATATCACCATTTCATTTTTTGCCCCTGTTTCTCTCTTTCCTTCCTGTATGCTCGATGATAAACTCCGACATAACAAATAAATGTATTTAGTTTTATGTTATATCTTACTCTTTAAGAGGAGACTAAATGGCGAAAATTACAAAAGTACGGTCTTATAAATTGCAATTTTCTCTTCAATTCCATATGCATTTTATCATTGTGAGCACAAAACTATGGCAAAATCACTCTTCCATTATTTAACTTTCAACTATTCTTTATTTTCACTAACTACACCAGGTATGTCCTCAATTACATACAAACATACACTTAAAACACGGTTTACTCACAAATTTACAACCTGATTCCAAAAACTGCTCCAAGTTACCCCGCCTCCTCGCCATGGAACATCAATTACATGGTATTCTTCCCGCAAGGAACCTCGGCGATTAAGTACCCCTTGTCAACGTCACACTGCTCCCCCTCACGCTGGTCGTTCTGACGCAAACACACGAACTTGTTTCTGTAAATGTCTTTTCTTTTATTCTGGGATCCTGAAACAGGCATTTTGCAGCGAATCTTATGTAGTACGCAATACTTCTCTGTCCACACAGGTACGAGGTAGAAGAAGAAAACATGGAGTAAAGACACGGAAAGATTTAAATGGTTATATTAAATTGTAGCATATGATTATGTTTCGTCACTGTAATAATAATAATAATAATAATAATAATAATAATAATAATAATAATAATAATAATAATAATAATAATAATAATAATAATAATAATAATAATAATAATAATAATAATAATAATAATAATAATAATAATAATAATAATAATTAATAATAATAATAATAAATAATAATAATTAATAATAATAATAATAAATAATAATAATAATAATAATAAGAATAATAATAATAATAATAATAATAATAATAATAATAATAATAATAATAATAATAATAATAATAATAATAATAATAATAATAATAATAATAATAATAATAATAATAATAATAATAATAATAATAATAATAATAATAATAATAATAATAATAATAATAATAATAATAATAATAATAATAATAATAATAATAATAATAATAATAATAATAATAATAATAATAATAATAATAATAATAATAATAATAATAATAATAATAATAATATATTAAAAGCAAGCAAAGTACGCAGGTGGATTAGATTATCAGCCGTAAATGCGGGAAATTCACCCTTCCACCATGTTGGTATGACCGGGAAGTGGAAAAAAACACTATCGTCGATAAACAATATTAACATACACGGCTCATATACGGATACAAAGAAAAGGGTGGACAAGAGCTGTTTGTTGGCAGTGAAATAGCTTTTATTATTCAGGAAACTATAATTACTTGACTAATTAACTTCAAAGAATACACGAGATATACCGAGCTAGATGACTACGGGGAAATGCGCAAGGCTCGCATTCGGGAGGTCGTGGGTTCGATTCCCTTCGGCCGTCCCCTCTGACACTAAGTTTTCGTGATTTTCTCTGGTCGGCAGGCGAATACTGTGGTGGTTTCTCATCGGCTACGATTTCCTTTCCATTATTTTCTTTTAATTTCCTTTCCTGCACATCTTTCAGGCGTGCTTGTAGGTTTCGTGGCGTATGGCAGTGCCAGACAGATGGTGCGGATTCTTCCTCAAAGGAAGGAGTACCCCCCATAGACACTACACGGCTGATTGGTTGACGAGTCGTTTTCATCGCCCTCTCTAAATAGCTCCAGCAGTGAGACGGGTCTTCGTTCCTGGAATTGTTAGGACTTTCGCGTCTCTGTGGCATGTCTGTCTGCTGCTTGTGGTCTCCTGTACTTACTTCACTTCATCTCTTCCTTCTGGGGGTTGGTAGATACAATGGACATATGTAGGTCTAAGTGTCTTACTGTTATATAATCCTAATTTTAACCCTTACACAATATAAATTATGCTGTTTCGAAATGAAGATATAACTATACCTATGCTACACAAGTATATCTATAAATTTAAGCTTGCTGAAGTGAAAGCATTATTTTCGATGAAGGTATTTGCATATAGATATACCTAATCTGAAGCACAAATTCTTCATTTCATTTACCATAATCTTCCAATTATTATTATTATTATTTTTTTTTTTTTCTGGAGCGTTTGCTCAGCACAGACCAAGGACTGTTTCTGGTCCTGTGCCTCAGGCACAAGCTGGAGATGAAAGCCCAAAGCACGGGAGAGACTGGGTTTCCTTAGATGTTCCTCAGCCATGTGGTCTTATTGATCCCTCCACATTGTGCGGGGGAAACTTTTGCCTCTTAGGCTTCTTACATAGTTATCTATATGCTGCGAACTGTAGACTACATATTCGTATTATGCCGCACAGCTGTTGTTTTTATGTTCCGCACCCTCAAAACGAAGAGGGGGGGTGGAGGGAGGTAGATGGAACCGTGCTGTAACGGCAGAAGAAACACAGGAAAGCGCATTTGGGTTCTTCTATTTCAAAAAAGCCCGAATCTAAGATTTGTACCTGCTTATAACCATGCAATGACACCGTGTTTCCTGCGATCGCGAGACACTTGTGCGTAGTGATTGTTTTCCGGATGAACTTGCCCGTAATCATTACACCTGAGTTGAAAATGGTATGTCACAAATGACTTCGTTATCTGACCAAAAATAATGTCTAGAACCTATTACTACACTACCAAGAAAATCTTCTGTAGCACTTTTTACTATTACTAACAGTCCATGCCTTTCTCAACAAGCATCTACACAGGATTGGCATAAGAGAATCTCCTACATGCCCTTTATTTAAACTTGACGGTATGAAAAGGAACCACCTACACCACTGCCATGATTTCGATCAGCATACCAACATTTCATCAAAACAGTGGAGTGCAAGAGAGCGAATGGCTTCATTTTCAACTACCAACCGTTAGATAGCAAAAAACCAACCGACTAACCAATCAATCAACAACCAACTAACAACATATACCAGTGAAATTACCGGTTCGCGAAAATAAAAGCTCTTTAAAAATAGGGGGTGTTTAATTTCGCACATGACGTCAGATAAAAGAATTGCTACACTTTTTTCAACTGTACTTGACGTGTTGGAAAGTGTGGTGCGAGTTTCTATACGCGTTTCCTGGAAAGGGTGGCTTGTTTTCTAAATGTGTTTCACAGAAAACTGCCTGAATAGAATATCTGGAAAGTTTGATTCATTGTTAAAGGGAATTTTTTAAAAGCGAAAAGGTGTAAAGCTTACAAAATATGAAATTTCATAAAATATTAAGATGTTATCAAAACATTACTAGACATGATATTTCTGTCAGTTGCACTGAATTCTGCGAACTGCAAAAGTAAAAATACTTTCCCCATTATAATAGCAAGCATGAGAATATGCCAGCCTCTAGTCATCACGTTTCAGGATGCAATTCACTGTACGGAAACTTTTACAGCGGAAAAACCTAATCATGCCATGTCAACTTGTCAGTGTCACATACCACTCCTTTTTTGAACTGAAAGATTATATGAAACTTCAGCACTGTCCTCGACTGGATTATACTAAACCCTGTGGACTTCACTGAAATACATACTAGCCGTCATCAATTCCATTAATGTTTACCCTAGTCCAAGTCCAGGTCAGCACTCCATTATCTGTATCTTTCCTGTCCTATTGTATGGCTGTCAAACCAGAGCCCTCATAGGCAAGCAGAAAAGGACCTTAGAAGTATGACAAAGGAACAGAGAGAGGAAAATACTTGGCATATCACTAAAAGACAGGATTACCAGCATGAGGCTAAGGAAAACACTTCCTCCACGACTATAGTTCAAGAAGCCACGCGGATAAGGTAGAAGTGGGCTCCAGGCTACAAGGGAACAGATGGACACAGAAAAGAGAAGTCGAGGAAGGCCGAGAGTCAGTTGGGCTGACTCCTTCAGACACCAGCTACTGTGCTTTTCAAATGGGAAGAGTTCTGATCTGCAGCCAATGAAATACGTTTATGTGCACAGCGTTTTAAGCTCATTATCCGCACTCTTTTCATATTTCCCTCTCTCTCTCGCACACTGTCCTACTAGTAGAGACGGATTCTGTTGGCGCGCGTCAAGCCCCATTTAAGGAGAAAGCAATATGACAGCACAGCAGGACTTCAATTGGTTGCCGGCCGGGAGGCGCTCAAGGACAAACTCCTTCCCATTTGAAAAGCAAAGTAGGAAAATACTGGAGCAGGGCACCACGATACAGATAGTGGAAGGAGCTTGGAAGACAACCCGAAAAAACCAACATCGACAACTAAAGACATCATATTTCAGTGGCAGAAGTTTAGAACATTATAATCTAAATATCTAATGTTAATTATGTCAAGTGCATAAACTCCACCCACGTGGCAGAGCTCACCGCGAGAGCAAAATGGAGACAAGCTGAAGGGACACAATAGGCTATTTCATTTCATTTCATTTCATTTCATTTCATTTCATCAGTTCCATCAAAGTTTTGACCTATTCCAAATCCAGGTCATCCCATTTTGCTGTTGTGCCGCAAATTGAAGATTAAGTTGGCCTTACGCTTCAATTGACAGAAGGAGATAACTTCGCGGTAACGTGTGAGGCCTGCATTCGAGAGGTTCCAGGTTCATACCCGCCGATCACCCAATCTGTTAGTTATTTGTCATGTTCCTCTGAGAATTTTGAAGAGGAGTTACGATATGAGAGTGTAACATGACGGTAAGAGACAGTTCACAAAGCGATGGACTGTAACCCTTACATGTACAAGGCAATCTGCTAATGATTTGTACTTCGTGCTGTGATACACAAGTTAAATTACCCAAGTCATTTGCGCCGATCCCAGTTAACTACAAGTATGCTTGCTGTGGAATGAACTGGCACATTGCATCCAACTCGTTCGGACAATGCATGCAGTTCTGGTACGTCAGACCTATCAAGGGTGCTTAGATTCGACAAAGCTCATGGCAGTTGAAGGGATCGATACCCCTCGTCCCTTGGGGCGAAGTGGGGAAGGCCAGCCACGCGGTAACCACTGAATTTACCGCCATGCTCGCTTTAGAGTATACCACAAGATATGGGACTAGGATCTTGGGACTTCTGAGAAACCTGCACGCATATACCATGCACGATAACCCCAACATTATACCACACAATATCATTTTATATTATTACAGGAAGGCTTTGACTAACCAGGAGTTTCATAATTAAAGTTTGAGAAACTTTGTCACCTTGCAAACTCACACTCCGCAAACAGAGACTGCATGTGTTCCTAAACGTTTTGATACTTTTTCCCTACCTGAGTGATTATAATTTTATATGTTAATTAAGTTAAGACCACAGATATTATTTTATCCTAAAATTCAGCCACAATCCGTTATTGGCGAAGCACGCTAGCAATTGTGTAGGTAAAGAATTAACGCAGATCTGTACATTGGAATAAGAATGCCCAGACTGCCTCCGTAATCGAGTGGTCAGCGAGCTGACTTCTCAACTGAAGGTGCCCAGTTCCTTTCCCGGCGCTTAATTAGGATTGTTCTCTAACCTGCATACCTATAAACTCTGGAAGCGTGGGTGTGGGAGTGAAAATAAATTTAAAAAGAAAACTGAAACCTACAGCACCTAACCTAAAGGTTCAGAGAGAGAGAGAGAGAGAGAGAGAGAAAACGTTTCACTGAAAAGCCCGGATACGATCATAGCAGTCAGGGTGAATACAGAAATGGAAAAAAAAAAAATGCATAGGAAAACAAACAGAGCAGTCCTTGTGCTTTTAAATCCGGTTCAGAGGTAGTAAATCTAAAGGTCCTCACCACAGGATGTAGGTTGTCTTTGTAAAGAAGCTATACAGCAATATTTCTAATTATTCCTCACATTGACACTCTCAAGTTAGCTTTTGTTCTCACAATTTTGAGCTCAATAAACAGTATTTCTGAATTTTAATACCAAAAACTTTGAAAACCGCAATAAGAAAGACGTGTTATAATATTTCGGTTCGATTTTGCTCTTACTGTCATTGTAGCTAAATGCATACATTTATCAAATTTAATAATTTTGCTAAGTGAAGAACAAGAATGCTATTAATTTGTTTACAAACTGCTGTGCTGTTAAGAGAAATGGAATTGCGGCAAATGACATCATAGGGCTACTCAAATCGTTAAAACGCCTACTTAACTTACTGCACACTACCAGACTTTATGTTCGTAATTTTCAGGACCAATAACAGAAGTTGAATGGAATATAGTAGTATATAAAATGTAATCACGTAAGGAACTGGTTCACACCAGCCGACGTATTAGGTTGCAGACGGGCAGACTCCGCTAAAGAGGTGATTAACCCAAAACGTATTGCATTCCACTCTATTGGTCTCAAAAATTACAAACCTATTGATCACAGTTAAACCACCTTTTGTATTTTTAAATTAAATTTCGGAATATGGACCAAGTATGGGTGTTAAGCATGACGAATGTTTCTTAATGTTAATTTTCTGGGGGTATCTATAAGCCCGTGTAAATTTCGGGTATTTGTTTGTAAATCTGTTACCGAAACAAATACCGTATTTACTTGAAAATAAAACTCCCTCGATTGTAAGTCCCGCCAAGTTTTGTGGGCAAATTCCTATAAAGAGTTCTTCATAATTTTTTTGTTACTATACATGCAGATCGTTGGTCAAAGTTTTATTTACGTATCTTTCACCTGTTTACGAAGAAAAGAGCAAGAGTTACATTGACCTTCATTCATCAGTAGCTTCAACCCTTCTACCTACTTTCTTCTTATTGGTAAAACAAGATCTTTGGTTACAACAGCAGCAGTTGTATTGAAAGTGAGTTTCTCTTGTACCTGCATTAGCGGTAACATGAATTCACGAAAAAGTCTTACTATAGCTTGATAGGTAGATGTTTTCGAATTCGCTGGAAAAAAAAATGATGTACGAGCAGCGGGTCAAGAGTAATCACTCTGTAAACCTACATCCTCCTTATTGGAGGGGCGGGGGGGGGGGTGGCAAGGGATTCCGGTTGTACGAGCTGTCGAAGATGTTAGGGACCGTGCCCACTGGTTTCGTGTCTCCTTGGTCTCGCCACCCTTAGCATCCTCTCACCTCACCCCTCCCTCCCGGGGTCACCCTGTCAAAGGTATAGGCACAAAAGATCTTCAATAGGGCGAGGTGCTAAGGCCCCCCTTCGACCCTTGTCATGCCTCATACCGCTTGTTGGAACGAGGCCCGAAGGTCACGGGCTCTATGGGGGGGGGGGGGGGCAACGTTATAAACGACAATAATCCAGAGGAGTCAATATTGGAATTGACGGCAGCTGGGTTGGTTTGGTGGGTGAACACAGTAACTGCCCAGCTATTCCACAAGGGGCTATAAAAATCGCGGATTGAATGCCCTAAGTATGAACATAAAGAAAAAGATTCCTCTTTAGCAGATGATCACAAAACTCTCTTTAGTAACAATACAAAACAATTTATTTACCTATATTGGACATTTAAATAGTGTACGCCTGACACTATATAAGTAATGCAAAGAGGCGTGATCAACTTTTACCTGCAAAAATAATCTCATTCACGTAAAAATTTGCTACATACTCGACTAACTGTAGAGGTTGCCATAACAGCCGGAAATTACGCTGTGTCATAAGAGACCACAGGTCTAAATTCTAACCTGATAAATATGCATCATAATAAAGATAAAATTTGATTTCCAAGGCCAATTAGGGTGGTCAAGTTTGATTAATGTACACCTAGCAATGAAATGGGCTCCAGATTATCAAGATTTTAATTAAAATTACTATTACTACTACGTACCTTATGGATTAAAATATTAAAAAAAAAAAAAAAAAAAAAAAAAAAAAACTTTTGTAGGCGACAGGAACTAAGAGCCTGCAGTCTTACAACTCTTAACATTACAGAAACATGCTATGGTTAGGTGTTGGCATTTTGTCACTTTATCTCTAAGATCATGTTTCTGCTTGGCACTACACCTGGCAACGTAAGCAGATAAAGTCCTTTGGCCCTTTATCCAGAAGTACTATTCTTCAAGTCTATGAACTGTAGGTGTAGAGCTAAGTGCATGGAATCGTGCCAATCGTGGTATAAGTTGGTAAGGAAATCCTAAACAGCCTCTGCCACGCCCAGCCCGCACCTCCATCCGACCCCTTACTTCCAGTACTTCAGTTAATGTTTGTCTTACTCCCCTCCCCCGCTCCCCCCCCACCCGGTCCCTTTACTTTACTCTTGAGCCTGACAAAAATCGGACCTGTGTTCTTACATTAATGTTTCGGCACCAGACCTTAGACCTCAAATCAATAAGAAGCATATTCACCTATGGGCTGGTGTGGACAGCCGTTACCAAGCATGCCTTCCAGAAACCTAATCCTTCACTTTCGCCGCAAACGTAGGCCTTATCTATGTCCACAGGCTATTGTTTGTGTGTGTATAGGACATGAATTGAAACCAATAAGAGAATAGCTCACCCAGGGTTGCTGTGGAACACAGTTCATAAGGGTTTCTACCAGCATTAAATAAAGAAAAATATTATTGGAAAGCATAACATCGACACGTTTCCATGGACTCGACTGTACATACTAGATTGTTGGTGTTTTCTAGACAAAATTCAATTAATAGGTGCAATAAACAAAATCAATCAATATGTGATATGAATAAAATTAATTACTATCCAATTGGACTTCTATGTAAAATTCATTTATATCAATAAATGATTGTACTATGACAATTCCTACATCGAATAATATTCTGTTATATCTTGATCTTCGAAGACGGCATTCTTCCTGTATACTATATGTTGCATGGTAAAAATATGAAGCTGTTTGTCCTTTAATAACTTGTTTCAAATCAGATAATTTTCTCTTCCTGCCTACAAGCCTCGCTATCTATCCATAAATACAGGATGTTAATGAACTAACGGAAATAACTAGAGAGGTTGTAGATGTGACTGATATAAGTAATGTGAGATAGGCAATGTATGATCCGCAACTAAGCATAACGCAGTTGTATGATCTTAAACGTATTAGTATCACATACTGATAAGTCGGTGTTAAAGCAAAGTCGGGAGAAAAATTGGCTTAGCATGTCTCTAAGCCTGCTGCCCGAGTATAGAGCTATAGATTTTCAGCAGCTCGCCGTTCATCTTTCTCAAGATTTAATGTCACAATAATCTCTCAAATCTCGAACTAATCACCTGACAATGCGACACTGTCGCATACACACTTGCGTTGTGTATGTAACTAATATAGAAGCGATTGCTTAACTTCTCTTGTGGCTTCATGCGTAGCGCCAGTTGTCCCGAAAGTCATGGGTTCGCTTCCTGTCATGCACTTACTGTTTTTTTTCTTTTTTTTTTTTCTGTTTTTTCTTCTATTTTCATTCCATATGAAGAAGAGCATTAAGATTACTAAATATTATTTTCTTGGAATCTTGGATAGGGTACTAAAATCGTTCCTTCGCCGTTGTCAACTTTGCCTTGAAAATTCAAGTAAAAAATTCGAGCAGTTCCTATAAAATGATGTAAAGACTTCCATGTTTTTATGTTTTATATTTTCTTCGCCTTTCAAACCACTTCCCATTTTGAAGTATAGTGTATGAATGTACTGAGCAGGATTCAAGTTTTTGTTTGCAACAATTGTAATGAATTGTATTCATAAGTTGAAATAAAAATGCATAAATTGATAATTCAAAATTTGGGACAAAATTAATATGCTCTACTCAAAAGAAAGAAAAAAGAAAGAGAGGGAGACAGACAGAAAGAGAGAGAGAGAGAAAGAAAGAGAGAGAGAAAGACAGACAGAAAGAGAAAGAGAGAAAGAGAGAAAGAAAGAAAGAAAGAAAGAAAGAAAGAGAGAGAGAGAGAGAAAGAAAGAAAGAAAGAAAGAAAGAAAGAAAGAAAGAAAGAAAGAAAGAAAGAAAGAAAGAAAGAAAGAAAGAAAGAAAGAAAGAAAGAAAGAAACAAACAAACAAACAAACAAACAAAAATGCAGTTAAGTCAAAAACGATTATGACCTTATACTCGAATGTGAGAATCACTGCATCAGAGAGGCAATCTCTAAAACGTCGCTTCGTTTGATATTAGCCAGTGGTGTACTGGCACCTTAGAAACTTGTAGCCGTAACTTAGAAGTTTGAACAAACAGGATATGTCACCTATCTGAAATTACTTGTTTAAGACATGTCTATATTTTCTGAAAATATTTCGCTGAAGTTCATTACTTTCCTGTATATTAAATATTCATGTTAAACACAGTCTTCTAAGCAAAGCAGGGAAGCTAAGAATTACGCATCAACCTATTATTTTCTATTATTTATTTTTCGTGACAATACTCGTCGTTGCCATCAAATATTTGTCATCATGTTTCTTCCATTTATTGGCTTCAAATTTGTACAGTGCAACTCTAGATACTGAGGCACTATAGCACACACAAGATGCTAAGACAGAAGTGTTTACTGTACAATGCACTCATATCAAATGGGTTCTTTGACATCAACGCTCAAAACGCAGAAGGTAACAGTTACAGCTTTCAGCTCCAATGGTCTCAACGGAACTTGTTTTCATTATCGTTCACAAGAACTCTGAAGCTATTAAAAACGTTACTCTGAATAGATCATTATTCATTAGAGGGACTTTAAGTTTGAATGTGCTTGCCTCCTACTGGTGAAAGAATATTTCCCACTTCAGGAGCACGATCAATCGTTTTCTCCACCAATATAATATGTGACCAACTACTTCGTTGAAATGAGGCCTAACATTTTTTTTTCAGAGATTTCCAATATAGATACGTCATCTGATGTCGTAAAATGTGGGTCAAAGCCTTTTATTCCTGGAACTGGCAACTGTTATCCCTGCCTTTATTCCTTCAAGAAAAGAAAGCAAGTCAGTACGGTAAGGTGGTCATACACGGAGTAATTGAAAAGGGGTCATTGGTTATTTCCTCATTCTTTGTTCTAATCGAGAGACGCTGTTAGTCGATGAAAGTTTATATGGCAGAGATGCCGGAATGTGCCATATTACTTTTTAGTTGGGGCCGAATGACATATTGGACTGATGTCGGTCATGTAGTATAAGGAGATGGCAGAGAAGAATCTCGTAATCATAAACTTTCTGTGCTTTGCACTCCTATGCATTGTCAATATATGGCAGAAGGAGGATGTCATCGCCTTAGGTTGGGATTCTATGTTTGAGGATGGACGAAAAATTATAACACTATTTTAGTCTGTCAACGCTAATCCCAATAGAATATCTTGATGTTTCATTAGGATGGTTTCTCTACCAACTATCGTTTGTTTATATAGGCCTAGTAAACTAGCTTTCTTACGACGGCTTATATTTCTGTCTAATTCACATTAATCGAGATAAAAACATTTACAGGAACAGTTTCATTACACACTATCGAGCGCGATAGCTCAGGCGGCAACGTCTGTGGCCCGCATTCCGGAGGTCAAGGGTGTGATCCCTGTGGCCAATTTTCCTGACCCATATTTTTTGGAGGTTCCCAGGGGTTCCCAGGTGAATGCTGGGAAGGATTTCCATATCCTTCGAATTTTCTATCCCTTCATTTCGTTATATTAATCATTTCATTTCACCCTTCATCGTGATAGGTTTCTTTCAGGATTGAAGGCGTCGGCGAGCGTCGCGGCAGCAGCACGACAGGGGGATCAAATACGCTCTGGAAATCTCGTTCCTCGGAATGGAAGGCGAGCCTACTGGTTTCCGGACCTCCATGGGATGGGATGGTACAATCCGGTTTCCGAGTCCCGTGCTCCCCTTGGGAGTACGAACCCGAAGAGGTGGGAGAGGAACCGGGTTGAGCCAGCCTACGCCGGGGTGCTTCTAACTGGAAAAATGTACGGATACTGTCCTCTGCTCTGTCGTGGTAACGTTCCGGCCGCCCTTAGGATCCATTCACCTCATCCATCCTCGGGGGATGCCCCGTCAGTGGCATATACACAAAAGATCGCCTTTCGGTCGAGAAGCGAAGTTCACCTCCGCAAGTTGTCACTGAGTCATTCATTACAGTTATGTTGCAGGTATACGAGGAATATGGGAAACTAAATGGGTTAGTCAGATGTTTAATAGTGGGACGTTATACGCCATTGTCCTTCCATAGTATTACAAGACACAACTTAATAACGGGGACACGGTGAAAATAATCAATAAGGGATATCTCGGATACCGGAACCTCCACCATGTATTGCCGCACAAAAGTCGTTGTCGAACTTTTGGTTGATTACTATACACCTCTGTTAGTGGAAGTATTGCATTTCAAGAAGATTGAAACTTTTAGCAGGGTAAGATTCAAAATTATTTCTATTGCCTACATTAATATGACTGGCATGTTTTCTATTCTAAACTATTGTTTATTTACAGCACTGCAGATCGGTATATTAATTAATTTGGCAGTAATAGCTTCTTGTGAACAAATAGCTCGTTTGGGAAATGGTGATTCGTGGTAGTATGAAACAAGGTGTTCAATAATATAACCCCTTCCTTTAGTTTAGATTGGTAATGCCAAGAAGTCAGGGGAGGTATGGGTGCAGTATACAATGTGTAGAGAATGTGGATGTCAAACTGATGATTTTGTTTGTTGATTTTTGCTCATGAAAGTCTCAGTAACGATTTTAATTGTTTCATTTTACTCTCAAATATTATGTGTTAATCTTTAATTTTGACCTTTACAGATCCAAGTGCCTGGATATATGTGACAAAGCATTTGCAATTAAGGCACTAATATAAGCTTTATATAATTATAGCGGCAACAAAAATAAAGTGTCGTAATTGAAACACTAGTTTCATATTACAACCCCATTTCCCAAAATCCGTATCTCGTTACATGCAGTGGCGTAGCGTGGCTATCGGACTCGGGTATTGAAACCAACGTATTTTGTAAAATTCGTTAAAATATTACTCAATTTAAAACAGAATTGCCCTTTTGCAGTTTTCATCTACCATTTTCTGAAAGAAATGTTCGATAATACTGAGAGCATAATTTAAAAGAGAATATCTTTTCTGTCAGAACTTACATTTGTAAATCAAATAAACGTCTCTTCAATATTTCCATCAACATTTATTAACGAACGGTACAGAGATGTATCAGGTGAAGATGCACGAAAAACAGTCGATTTTTCCAAGTGCACTTTCAGAGAGACGTCATATATCGCTAATTCGTTTAAATATTCAATATAACCGCCTCCGAAAGTCCGTCATTCTTATTGTGACCATTTAGGCGCCTGTTTTCCCAGAAAACATACAGCCCCTACAAAATGACAAAGTAAAGCTCTGTTCTTTTTCACTTCATTGTTACGCTGTTCAACTGAAAGCTTATACTAATTATTCAATGGAATTCTATTCCTGGATTTATCCTAAGCATTTCTGGTTGTTCTTCGCATATTATGTGATTACAAGAATATTTGTGTTTTATAGTTGCCTTATAAATGCTATTTAAATCTTCATAACCGCTGGAATTGCAAATTCACTTTTACTTGGAAAAAAAAAAAAAAAAAAAAAAAAAAAAAAAAAAGATAGACAAAATATTTGTTTAAAGTATTACGGCCACAGTTAGGACTCACTTGCATAAACTTTGATGCTGAAATGCCTTAATGTTCGTCGTATGAGGGTCGTTCAATAAGCTATCTACCTGCGTATGAAAATTAAATCTGATGATGAAACTCACCTGATTATTTTTTTATGTGGTCCTGCTTGACTGCAACGCACTTAGTCTACTTTGGTTCCAGTAAATGAATATCCTTAGAAAAAATGAAACATCATGGGTGTCAAAATACCCCATTACAACTGCCTTCACTGTATTGTCATCAGGAAATCGTCACCCACCCAGAATGTTTTTAACGTTTCTTACAGAAAGTACATAGTCACCGGGATAACCAGGTCTGGACTGTAAGGTGGATGGTTAAGCTCTACGATGGTTAAGCACTACTCCTATACAGCAATCTGAAACATGCGCGACTTGTGTGCGGGTGCATTGTCATGAATCAGCAGAACACCAGCCGGCAATTTTTGACGGTATTTCCGTTTGATATTATCGCGTAAAGTTACTGTTGAGGAAAGCATAGGTATTTCCAGTAATGGTTGTTTCGTGTGGCATGAATTCCGAAAGCAGAACACCTTCTGAGTCAAAAAAAGTTGCTAAGATCTTTCCGGCTGACAGTTGCACACGACGAAATTTCTTGGAGTAGGAGACCCCGTGTTTTCATTGCATGGACTCAACATGATCTTTGAATCATGATGATGAACCCATTTTTCATCCTCTGTAACAATTCTTGAGAAAAATGTTTCTAGGTTGCTCTAAGAATGTCTAAATTCCCTTCACTAAATTGCTGAAAGCATACTTTCTGTCAGGCGTCAACATACGTCGTACCCATGGAGAACTGATCTTTGAAAGATCAAGACTGTAAGGATGATGCTGAAAACTGTGTCAGCTGAAATGCACAGTTCATGAGCTATAACATAGATCTTAACATGAAAATCTTCCAAAATCATGTCCTCCAATTTTTGGTTCACTTCCTTTTGAAGATGCTTCCACTGGTCAACCTGAACACTGATCATCTTCAATCAATTCCCTGCCCCACTTAAATTGCTTGGACCAAAGTTCTACTTGGTAGTAGGATGGCGAAGCATCACCATATACAGTATTCATTCTTTCATGGATTTCTTTCGGCTTCTTCCCTTCCTTTGTGAGGGACTTTATCATGGAACGAAGTTCCAAATCCCTCGTGTTCACTATAGACCTGCACGACACTGTACTTGCCATCCTCTAACAGACAGCACTTACCACCCAATTGATTTGTGACATGTCAAAACTTGTCCCAAAATGCACGTGCAAGATCGTGCCTTATGCAGTATTATGAGATACTGCGGTAGACAACTTATTGAACGCCCCTCATAATACTGAAGGCGCGCTTTGGAGGGTCTGCTTTACATATTGCTTTTTAAAGAAATTTTAAAGTTTGGAAGCTTCTTACGATCAGTTTGCCGATCACACAACAGTTTATTTTTATTTTCGTTGCAACAACGACACGGAAAAGCAGTTTTGATTACTGCTCTGCAGTGATTCATTCTCTGAGCTCTCAGATGTGACTGCCTCTGTCACATACCTTCATCCCAAAATCCGCTCGAATCTTAGCCTACACTTTGCTTTAATAGTAAGTAACCAAGTGTCCAAATCATGCTCAAATGCCCACAATTGAAAAGCACACATGCAGGAAGCAAAACAGATCGAGAATTACTTCCTATTCACGACTATAAATGCAATAATGTTAGCGCAATTCTTAACACGAGATGTGGCCTAGCCTGGTACATGCCTAGGCTCAGGCGCACAACACCAGCTTTCTCTAACTGACGGAAGATGACGTTGACCCAATCTTTGTTTCCAAACATACTGCTGGAGAGTGGCGCGAATTCAAAGCATAAAGTGTACGAGAGCTTGATTTTTTATTATATTAAAACGATTATGTACAACAAAATCATAATGAAGGCGAATTTGGCAACGCGCGCTCGGACCTTTCTTACAGAAGCATTTTTTTTTGGATTTAGGGGGCCTCAAAATACATATTTTCGCTGAAATTTCGACATAGAAATTTGGGGTCGAATACAATATTTGCCCTACGTGGTGGAGAAGGAAATAAGTTGGGCAAACTTTGGTAGAATCGTGTGCTAGCATCCAGCACAATTAGTTATCAGTTTTGGGAAATAGCAGGCATAGTGTGTGTGTGTGTGTGTGTGTGTGTGTGTGTGTGTGTGTGTGTGAGTGAGTGTGTGTGTGTGTGTGTGTGTGTGTGAGAGTGTGTGTGTGTGTGTGTGTGTGTGAGTGAGAGAGAGAGAGACAGATAGAGATTAGAAAGAGACCGCATATATGAAATTATTGGAAGCGTCAGTCCAAACACAGGAATTTGGTGAAAATGAGAATATGTTTAAGAGGGAGGTCGGCGGACAAGAAAGAGACACACAATATAGAAAAAACGCAGTGTCAGCGACGCAACGCGTACAAAAAGTGTACAATTTATTTTTCATATGTCTCAGCAAACATAATTTCCATCCAAATGTTGTGTTACAAATATCAGCGCGAAACATTGTGTCATGTCGAATATGTATAAATACAGAGAGCATTTACTCAGCAGCTTGGAAGAACTCCACGTCACTTCTGGATGTATAGGGGAAAATAATTGGGTGTGACATAAAATAGCTTGTTACCCCTTGAAACTTGCTTAGACGGAGATTTATAAATATTATTTTGTAACTGATTATGAGAAAGATATTGTTAAGACGTCTCTATCGACGCATTAGTTAATCAGAGTTATTTATTGACAAAATATGGGAGAAACTTGAATTACCTAATTTCACAAGTTACCTTCACCCACACACAGATGCAGAAAGAGATAGAAATAGGGCTTGATTCACAGCTTCTACCAACACGAGTAGCCAGGCGGACATCGAACCAAGTACACCCAGATGACCACGGGAGGCACCACCTTAGGAAGCGACTTTCCCGCCACAAGGGCACACTGGTGCTGATGTGAAAACGCAATGTAGCTGTTACTACCTTTGGATACCTTTTAATTGCAAATTAAATGTGTCGAAATGTATAAAACGGTTTAATTAACTTAAAGAAATTGTTTTACAACAGCTTATTCTACACGGTGTTAATTTTTATTTCCCGCGCAAGAAATGACGTCATCATGATGAGACAAGTTTAATACCGACCCTATAGCGACAGTTCATACTTCAATGAATGCCATTCATTACCAGATGGGAGGACTCGGGGGGTGGGGGGCGAATACCAATAATAACAAGAGCGCTGAGGTTTGCTTTCTTTACCACAAACCGTCATAGCTACTCCTTCATAGAGGGCGCCTTGATTGCTTTCTCTTTCACAGGTTCTTCAAGGTTCTTTATGGTTTCAAGGTAGGCTCACCAGTCAACTATGGCGTCATTCTTGCTCCACTGGCGCGGGGGAAATCACGGACAGAAATGAACACCGTGTATATTTCCAGAGATCCCTTCTGTGTTTCTTACGCTACAAGAGAAAGCCGTGAGATTGCCGCTTCAAATCCCAACAAAATTACCACAGTATCTACCTGCTAGCGTCCAGAACGTATGAAACCCAATAGTAACGCATAAACTTAGGTGTGAGCACTCCGGAACTTTAGAGACGTGAATATTCTGTTATTGTCGAGGGCTATTACAGACGACGGTGGACTCTTTCCACGTTTGGGCAGTAAAGGCTATTTGCTGCTACCACATTTTGTTGTGCACAGCAATTCAGGATACCACTAAATTTGTATAAATATTTAAGGTCAGACCGTTCACCTACCACCTAGGCGGCCCGAGTTCGATCCCAAGGACCCGCATGTGGTATTCGTCGTGGACGAAGCGGCATCTGGGTGGGTTTTCTCCGAGTTCTCCGGTTTCCCCGCCACTCATTCCACTATTTGCTCCATCATCTTTCCATTCACGATTTGGCCTGCATTTCATGTCATCCTCCTCACTATCGTACCTGGCGCCTGGCTGGCCACCCGCTTCCAGGCGTCTGACCCTAGGCGCTAGCTTGTAAGCCCTATGGGGTGCAAGTCCCACATAAGGATATCATTAAATAATTATTTATTTGAGCTATTTTATTTGAATTTTGAAAAATTTTGGGAGGTTATATTTTTATATATTATATATTTTGAATAGTAAATTGCATAATTTTATTGCAATGTTACTACTATGTTACTAACTAACAATGTTTTCTATTCTTAGGAAATGCCTTATTCGAACACGTGGGAATTGTCCAGACAGTTTTTGCTACGTCTGTGAAGATTTCATATTTGAAAGGCATAGAAAGAACATTTCGACCATCATAAAGAAGGCTTACAAAGATTATTTTAGAATGGAGTTTGGAGACCAGGAGAAGGAATGAGCACTAGATATGTGTTGTGCGACATGTTATGTAAACCTAACAAAGTGGTAGATGGGTAAAAATTCCACGTTGTCTCCAACACCAATGTCTTGGAGGGAGCAGAAAGACCTTGTAGTAGATTGTTACTTTTGTCTAATATATTCTGTAGACTTTACAAACAGAAAGTAAAAGAGACATAATTTACCCAATTCTGCAATCAGACCAGTGTCACACTTTGATAGTGGCATCATTTTCTATCAACCTTGTATCTTAATAGAGGCAATCCTTTAGAAATAATCAGAGGTGTAAAAGCGAGATTAATTGATTATACATGCTGACAATGAATTTCGATATCCTTTCCATGACAGCGCTAGAAACAACTCGGTAGCGACAATTTAAAAAATCATAATACACGTTTCATTTGGCAGTAAGGATCCTAAATGTATGGTATTTTAACAGAAATCGTTAGCGTCGTTTTTGAGTAAAGAAAAAATTTCAAAATATGCTCCGTATAAAGGTTACTTTGGAATGGGGATTTTCTTGAAGATCCTTGTATCGTATGATACTGAAGTTAGTGCCAAGTTTGGCCCACATCCGAATTTTAATTTTTTGAGGTATACTTCTCTCTCTCTCTCTCACACACACACACACACACACACACATACACACACGCACACGCGCGCGCGCGCACACACACACACACACACACACACACACAGAGAAACATACACACGGATATTTTTCTAAAAATTCTTCTTTTTGGATTCAGGGGTTCTGAAATCTCGTATTTCGGCTGAGATCTCGGTACCAAATTTTGGGCGAAATGCAATACTTGCTCTATTTACTATAGGTAAGCAATAAAGAAAGTAAAAATAAAGGAATAAATGTGTGAGAACCTGCTGATGCTCGGCCACGGCGCCGCCTTATCTCATATCTCTTGCTATAAAAATGTTAGATGTCCTTAGTTCATGAAGGGGCTACTTGTTTAATTGAGGATAACGAGCCATTATTAGCCTAGCAAAAAACAGGAAAATTAAGCGCCATTTTCAGTTGTCACCAAATTCGCAACTAAAGTAACAGATCACTGCTTCAGAAAGCTTTATCATTTTCAATCTTCCTATTTGGAAATAAATGCACCGCCCCTTGTTAGCACTGAACCATAATCTTGTGTAGTGTGAATCCCATTCTTCATCATAAATTGAGAATAACTCCTAGAAACCTGCCATTATCAGAGCTCAGAGCAAAATCTCTCTCGGAACTTTTCTTTGTTCGTTCTGCTTTTACTGGGAAATCTAATATTTCCTTCTCTTTACAAAACAGACGTGTAGACTCCAAATCAACTGCTTTTGGAGATATTCACCTACAGTTGAATCTCATTTCACCAGTGTCCTAAAATTAACGCAGTTTTGTGGACCAGTTAGGACTGAAATGCTTACCTGCTCACTTGGCGCATTTGCACTGAAGCGGAATAAAAGTATGTATGTATACAACAGCGAATAATCCTGATTATTATCATTCTTCGGTTTATACCAGGTCTTTAAATGCAATGTCATATCGGCGGCTTTTACATCTGGAACATGTTGCCCATCGATAATGATGTTAATTCATGTTCAGTGGGTTTTCTTTGGGTTTTATACATTGGATCTCTCTCTCTATCTCTCTCTCACACACACACATACACACAAACACACACATACACACAAACACATTTTCAGACTCTGGGGAGCATGGAGAATAATCTTGCTAGAGAAAAATCCCAGCACCCAGTAGGTAACCGAACGCTGGATCCCCACACAGCAGGCGGGTGATCTAATGACTGAGGCCGGCTTTCTTGAACATGGCGCGAATGAATGAGATAATTTTCATGAATATTATATTACGACTAGTCACGAGTTGGGTAAAACATTTTTTACACAGTTGATAGTAAAAGTAGAACTTTTAGCACTTCACGGCAGCGTTAAAAGTATAAAATTCTACCACTCAGTGCTCAAAAGCTTTTAACACTCCGATAATGCCAACTTTGTTTTCTTGTGAAATATGACCATCGCCTCATTCCAGTAGGCCATGAATCTGAGTTACACAATGCTTGTTTAAAATGGCGGCTCATTTGTTTTTGAATATGAGTGAAAAAACTGTAATATTAACTAATTAAATTTTGCTACGTTATTTTCATCGTTTTATTACTTCAACTACCTCCCTTATGTACAATATTATGGTTTTGTAAAAGTCATGTTGCCAACACTGATGTTACGCAAGGCAAATGAACATCGCAACCCGAAAACTATCTTGACCATGAGAAAGGTAAAACAATACCATATATTTATATATAATCTATAATATATCTATAAATATTCAGGACTGACTAAAAATAGTGTATGATGCACGGGTTAAAAGGATTTTCTTTTGTTCGTAGCTTTCCTCAACTCGGCCGCGTCGTAGCCGAGTGGTTAGACCATTCGCTTCTCACCAAAGTGGCTCGGGTTCGATCCTGGGCAACCTCATGTGGAATTGGTGGTGGACGAACCGGCGCCGGGGCGGGTTTCCTCCGGGTTCTCCGGTTTGCCCCGCCATATCACTACACCGGTGCTCCATCTTTATTCCATGTATCAGTGTCACCGCCTGCGGTGCAGTAGTAATAAAAGCGGGCGTTAAACACTGAAAAAAAAACTCGGCCTGCGGCTCATTTCGGAATCACATCCACTCAAAAAATAAAATCTTCCTTTTAATCCCTGTGTCATAAATAACTATTCTGCTCGACCATGCTATAATGTAGCGCTTATAGACCACTATAATGGACCTCATATCCAACTCTTCATGACGATACTGCTATCCAACAATCAAAGGTGCACAAGTTCATGACACTGCTATCCAACAATCAAAGATGCACAAGTTCATAATGACACTGCTATCCAACAATCAAAGGTGCACAAGTTCATGACACTGCTATCCAACAATCAAAGGTGCACAAGTTCATGACACTGCTATCCAACAATCAAAGGTGCACAAGTTCATAATGACACTGCTATCCAACAATCAAAGGTGCACAAATACATAACGACGCTGATAATCGACCAATCAAAGGTGCACCTGTTCATCACGACACTGCTAGCCGCCAATCAAAAGATCCCCATGTAGCGATCAATATGTCTGCGCACATTCCCACGCAGCTGAAAGCGTATACGGAATAAAGCTGCTCTGTTCATTTAATAATTAGTTAGTATTAATATTGTAAATAACATAGTAATATATTCAATTTGTCATCTTGGTTTTGAAAGTCCACTCTTTTAAGGGTTATAGCATATATATACACACACAATCGAAAATACATTAGTTCTTAGAGGAAGTTTTATCGGTTAACACAAATTTCAGTTAAGAAGGATTACGAACTATTTTTCAATCCCTAGCGTAATTATATTTCATTGTAACACAAACTTCCGATGTTATAGTATTTTTAAATGTTATTTTTTTCCCAAAATGAATGCAAGAAATGTAGTTACAATGCTAACTATTCATTGCTGACTAATTTCTAACGTATTGTAGGTCGGTAGCCGCGATTATCACCTGAACAATAAGAGTGTACGGTGTAATTAAATAAATTCAATAGTGTGCATTAACATTTAGAAATGTATTTCATACCATGTCTTCTTTTAGGTGTAGTTAAATCGATTTAGAGTACTGAATAAAGATCTATAAACGGTAGGAAGTGAAACATGGTAAAGAGGAAACTGACAGCTCTAAATGCAAGGTAAAGCTTAAGATTCTAGATGAAGTGGACAGTGGTCCAAATAACATAACAATTCCAGAGCAGAAATTACAAGATATTTTCGTTCCCATGAACGTCAGCGAACAATGTTTGATTTGTTTCCAAAAAATGGCGTTATTTGTGAGTACTTGTACTTTTACAGTCACTATATAGTGTTATAAGTGTACAGTAATGTAAAGTGATAGATAATGTGGTGCATTACACATTACTGTACAACTGTACATGTATACGTACTAAAATTTGTGTTTTTCACTTAACACGAATTTTTTAAAACAAAACCTTGATTTTTCGGTCCCTTTGGATTTGTGTTAACGAGGTTGTACTGTATAATGCAATCTCAACATTATGAATTGTAACCAATAAATAATGAAATAACGCAGGATAGCTGATATAAATGAGAGTGTCTGCTTATGTTCTCTTCACTTCATTTTGTTTTAGCTGGTGTGTTAAACCTAGAAGTAATACAACAATGGAACCCTTTCCTGGGAGAGAAGCGACCAAGTTTTAGGATTGTGATGTAACCTATTATAAGCACAGTATGGCAGAGAAAGGACTGAATCAAGGTTACGGGAAGTAAACAGCCGTGAGAAAGTCACGAAAGACTGTAGAGTATGTTAACGTCAGTAGAAGACAAGTGTGAATTTGTGATAAAATTTTGAAGCAGAATAAGGCGATGGAAAAGTAACTAGAGTGATTTTCTCAGTTTGTCATAATAATGATAGGACTGTATAAACGTACTTAAGATATTTTGATTTAAAGTCCACTATTTTATCACGTGTCGTTCATTTGTTCTTGAGCAGTGACCTTGATTCAGACAACAGAGATCTCTCTTCTGAATTCAGCGAACTTAAGGCTCGTGGTATTTGATGTAATACGCAGTGTTTTGACTTTAAATAATGTCGTACTGTGCTTTTACATAAATTAACTAACTTTGTGATGTCTTCCTTAACTTCAAAGCTTAAAGGAGAAACACTTCATAGGCAAACTCCTGAGCTGATTGCTAATGTTTAGAAATACGTGAAGGTGGGGGACAAATACGATCGGTAGCTTCTTGAGGTTTTCAAAGGAATCTACAAATATGTTAAATACTTATGCAGCCACTAACGCCCAGCGCAGTTTTGTTCACAAAATGTTGCAAAAAGCAAAACATGAAGAGGAAGGAGCATCTTTTGAGATTCCTAGAAAAGAGCAGAACGCTCAGGCAAGAGTAGATAATAGAAATTGGCGGAAGTTGGGAGAAAGGTGGTCTAATGGAAGAAATAACTGCAGTGACGAGGTTAATGACATTGCCATTGATTCCTAGAGGACGAAGAATGTCAGACATAAAAGAATTAAAACGTGATAAAAACCAAACTATTGTTTTACTCAGCGCAAAGTGTTGTGTAGGACTGAAATCATTACAGGAATGAATTTAATTTAGTAGTGATTTCTCTGTAAAGAAACATGGAAAATAAACATTTCAGTTATTGGAAAGGGTAGAGTGAGACTAAAAAATTGAATGCCATGACCGAGATTTGAACCACGGATCTACCGGTTACCGTTCGGCTGCTCTAACCACTAAGCTATCATGGCCAACGTGCCGATATGACATTAAATTATCCAACTCACTCGCATTATTCCCGGTAAATCACACAAGATCACAATTTACTCTGAGATAACATCCCTTAATGGCGACTTACAAAGTGTAAATACTTAAGTCCCGGCATTCAATTTTTCAGTCTCACTCTACCCTTTCCAATCATGTCCTACACACGGCTGTTGTGTGAAAAAAAACATTAATTTACATTCCAGTTATTTTTTTTATGCCAACAAACTTACTGTTGGTGTTTTCAACACACAAACCGTGTGTGGGCAATATTTGAGAGCGGCTGTGGCATTAGGTTTTTCAGTTCCGATTCTACTTCTTAAACATTCCAGTGTTGGTTGAGCGGGACCGAGCGAGAAGGCTCCAAGGAGGTTCGCATTCGGGAGGTCGTGGGTTCGATTCCCGTGGCCAACATTCCTGACCCACAGGTTTTTGCGGGAGTTTCCCAATGGTTCGTAATTTTAAGGTGCTGTTTGCTGCTCGTTGTTTCAGCAATGTCTTGCAAAGGGTATGGAATTTCAAGCCTAAGTATACAGGATCCGGTTTTTAAACATCTGATTGTCCCTATAGAAGTGCTAAGAAATTATTTATGCAATAGTTTATCTCAATTAACTTGAAGTAGATAGAGGAATACAGTTGTGAAGAAATACATAGTGTACAGACGCTGTATACTAAATGATGGTGGGTAGACAAAGCAATGCGAGTGTAAAATATCAGATCTTTTAAAATATCTATAATGGTGAGCCTAGAGTTGTACTAAGTTGAAGGAGAAAGTACTTTGTAACTGATACACGCTCCTCTGAGTCATCCAATGAAATCTCTCGGAGCAATACCTTTGGGAAGACATACTCCCATGTTAGCGATGATTGGTTACGTAGATGACTAGCCCTCCGGCACTTGCTCAGCAGGAGCTTGTATCAGTCACAAGGTAATTTCTCCCTCACTTTAAATCGACTATACAGGACCTAGGCCTGAGCAAACGTTGCTTTACCCACCACTAGATTAGTTCTCAACTCATTGCGAGAGATGCGTGATCAATAGTTCTGACGATTGTATGAGATGGACTTATGACACTTGTAAGGTGTTTATGGGTTTGTATGCTAGTGACAAGTTATCCATTATGGACGAACGTATAACCGTTGTTAGATCCAATTTTTTTTTTTTTTTTTTTTTTTTTTTTTTTTTTTTTTTTTTTTTTTTTTTTTTTTGGTATGGCGCATGTGAAACAATTTTTAGTAAAAAAGTGTTGGACAAAATTGTATAGGAAGTTTCAATACCTTACAATAAATCAAGGGCAATGAATCCAGTTAAGCCCACGGGAGTGAAAAAGAAGAGTTTCACTTCATGTGTTGACCGGAGTACAAAAAACAAATTTCTTAAAGATACAACGAATATTTTCACAATAAAGATCATAATTTTCAATGACTATTGTAACGTAAATATTCCAAACCTTTGTGTTTATATGTTAAATACAGAAATGTCAATTGACACTGCCCGTGGCTTCTGTGTATGTAAACTTCGGATGGTGATGCCGTAACTATCGACTCAATGCGCACTTATTATATAAAGAGAAGAGTTAAAAATTAAAATATAAAGTAATAAATAACATGTCAAACATGCTGCTCTTTTTCGTTTCCCAGGGGTTTAGAACTGCACACCCTGAACCGTGATCTGGATTTGTAATATCCATTATGGTAGAGCACTCCAACTTGTACTTAATTAGCTGTTGAGCCTGCGGATGTTACTGAATTTCAACAAATGACTGGTATTACTCTCATTTTGAAGTTCTCTATGAAACTTTGTACACTGTTGTGCCCTTTGAATGTATAGAGCGACCAAAGCAAACTTACTAACCTCGTTATATAACACGGTTTTGCCTCATTTAGAGGATCACAAACTTTACTAATGACAAGGAAAGCACACATCCCATCAATCAATGCTCCAAAATTTGCCTATAGATGCATACTTAAGTGGCACAAGTAACCTGTAAATATTGTGGCGTATTAGCGATTTAGCGGGTGACCTAGCGCAATGTAGTTGATACTAACGCTAGGTTGTTCAGCTTGCATATAGGTTAGGGTTGGCACACTTGTTAATGACATCACCATTTTTGAAATACATTAGCAGCGTGATACTGCTTGTTCTCTCTTTTGGCTTTGAGCTGTTGACGGGTGCAGCTGTTGACGTGTAATCCAAGGTAAACAAATCAAACTGTTATTTTGAGAATTAACTGATCGGTCGCCTTTATTTCTAAATAAAATATATATTCTTTCAAATTCTCTTCCAGTATTATTCAACCCTATTGCTCTTTCCAAAATTCTGTGTCCTGTACCAAAAACCTTAATAAATGGTTACCAAAGAAACACTCGTTTATTATCACATGGATGACTCACTAAAAGCATTGTGAGTGCACATTGATTCGAAGCACGGTAAAACAACAGAATTTTCGAATAGAGAGATTTTTTTTTTTCAACTTAGGCAGAACATGACTTCGCTTGCTTGTTCCCCTTCATCATACGACTGAATGCAATATGTACCTGTAGCTTCAATTAATTTGTGTTCTACGATGGTGGACGGAAATCCCAGCGCGTTAAATGGTATTGATTCTGGCATCAATACGGACTGACTGCGGAAAGACCGTCCCATGGGCAAGAGTTACATCGAGAACAATGCTGTTTCCCAACGCGGGACCAACTTAAAGCATTGCACTTGCCACTTATAATAGACCTTCATCAAGCAGGCACTGCTCGCACAAAATCTGCAAATGATTTTAACATGTACAAAGGCTGCCAAAGAAAATCCCTCTGCATCCCTGGTTTTTGTCACATTATTTATCGTTGTACGAAAGCGTGGCCATTTCATTGGTTGCTTTAGGCAACGTACCCTTGCACCGTGCCTAAAGCAACCAATAAAACTGTCATGGCTTCGTACAACGTAAATGTGACATAGACCGGAGGGGCAGAGAGATTTCTTTGGCGCTGCTTGTACCTACAGTAATGAGAAAGCTTTTCTCTTTGGATGGCACACAGATGAAACTTTCAACAAATGAAATCTTCGGCTATCTAGACTTCGGAATTTTGGGCAAATTCTGTTAGTTCCTTTATGTCCTCTAGGAGAACGGAAAAAATAACTGCAGATTTTCACAAATAATTAAATATCATGCCTAATAAAAGGACCTTATACTGCCAATAATGTAATAACATTATTATGGTTGACCCCCATTCTCAAGCTGTTTTTCCCCACGGCTGCCCAAAAATAAGTGACTATAATGCGAATAGTGTAATAGTGTTCTTCGCCTGAGAGAAGAAAGTTTAAATTGTATTAGGCATGGAGAAAGGCTGCGAAAGGCAAGGGTCGGAGTCAACAATGGAACTCGCGCAAGTACATTTAGTCACCATCAATTAGCGTGTCTTTGATCAATGTTTGAAGTCTACAAAGAAATTCTGTAACGTACATAAATAAGAAAAATTGAAAGAAAAAAAAATAGTGTTTTGCGGTATCACAAATTGGAACTGCATATTTAATTTTACAATTGTATCACAGTGGACATTATATTTATACTTATTTTTAGGGAATGGAATTGTGTTTGTGTTTTTTATTTGCTTATAGATAAAAAACTATAACTCAGACAAAAATTACCGAAACTTCAATGGTATACGAAATTTTATTTGACATAAAAATACATATTTTTGTGGTATGTTTATGTAAATAAGTATTTTAAATAATTTTATGTAGTATGATTTTTACATTTCACAAAAAATTCCGTCCATTGTCACCTTATGAGAGCGCAATTTGAATGAACTTTATTCGTATTGCATAGTGAGTGATCTACGGTATCTTAAGTGAAGTGATTGGCAATATAATGCCGAAAGTAAAGTGTTTGCTCTCGTTTGCAACAATATGTTGCTGAATTTAGTGGCATCTTTATAAGTGATGGAAGAATTCTATTCTGTCAAAAATATACATTTCATTTGCCAATAAAATATCTCAAACATATGGCATTTTAATCAAAATCGTTAGAGTCATTTTCAAGAAAATAAAAATTTTCGAAAAATTTCCCATGTAAAGGGTAGTTTAGGGTGGTGCTATTTTCTTCAAAAGCTTCCTTGAAAGACATTAAACTTAAATACCAACTTGAGTTTTTAACCGACTTTTCGTTTTTGAGTTACGCTTTCCACACACACACACACACACACACACACACACACACACACACACACACACACACACACACACACACACACACACACACACGCGCACGCACGCACGCACGCACGCTCGCACGCGCACACACAGGGACCTTTCTCTAATGCTTTTTTTTATTCAGGGGGTCTCAAAACATATTTCCGGTGAAATCTCGACATCGAATTTTTTGGTGGAGTACAATACTTCCTTCTACTTACCAGTAGAGAAAGTAAAAAGGGGGGAAAATGGGTAAGTATAGACGAATCATCAGACTCTACCGATAGGAAACTGGGAAAAGTTGTGTAGGTGTGCTAGAAAATGATGAAATAGTTTCCAAGCAGTGTTTTCTATTAGCATATAAGAGAAATGTCAGCATTAATTATGTAATAATGTCTTGTTTAGACGTAGAGACCCAATGCAACCGTGCTACCCCATTACCAGCTCAATTGTTACACAGAAGCTTGCGATTAGCATTCAGTTTTCAATTAAGAAGTTTAATATGGAACAGTCTGCTGAAAGCATCTATCGTGAGACTGTTTAAATTTAAGGACCTATGTTAATGAAAACTCGAACACACCTTTCCTCCTGAAACGCAAACGATGTAGGTATAGGTTCAATACGTGATTTAAGATTTGTGACATTATAAAGTCATTATGAATTTATCTTTATTATCTACGCAATAAACAAGTTAACAACAAATTAAAATTAAATAAGTGGAATGCGTGCACCAGTGTGTGCACACAGAAAAACGGCATACTCTTTTCCACAACAAAGGTTTTTCATTACAATTACACTTTATTTAGACAGCTGTTCAAGTTATTGCCTATACCTCATGTGCAGTATACATTATATAGGACGGCAAGCAACTAATTTATGGTAGATGGTCACGTTGTAGTTAGGTTTAGTATTTTGTCTCATTTCAAAAATTACATTTTGAAAATGTTAAACATTTAGTAAGACACATAGAGTTCTACATTTACAAAATATTTGGTAGTAAAATATCAAAACAGGCTGTTACTGACAGCTGAGGAAACATCTAGAGATCATTGTAATTCTCATTCATATATGCTTCAAAATACAATTCTATGAATCAATAAAATATTAAATTACATTTCAATTCACTCACACATACATGAAGTGTAACAAAAGTGTCCGCTGTATTGTCCTCAAAGAAAGAGAAACAGAGAGAGAGAGAGAGAGAGAGAGAGAGAGAGAGAGCGAGAAAGAGGCGATGGCGAAGCCACTGCATAATTGCTATTAATATTAAGGTTACAGTAATCCCGGGTCAGAAGGACAGTGGATTATGATGCCACAACGTTTTAATAACGACACCCCCATCTCTTTCTCTCTCGCTCTCTCTCTCTCTGTCTCTCTCTCTACTGACTGCCCGACTAAATGCTCATCCCTGACAAAAGGCATGCACGTCTGGAAAATTAGGTATGCAGGAAGAAGCCATGCCCACAGACAGCTTGAACAAATATGAACACCTTCTATACTGCACAGATAAAGTCGCATTAAGCGGCTAGGTGCTGTGCAGATAAACATACCGTACAGGAGAACCTGTACGACCTGTTCTCGAATGCTCGAATGCTGGAATAGAATTTTATAAGGCGCTGTAAAGAATATTTAGAGCACCAGAGCGCCCGACTACTTCACACTACATCAGAGTCCAGCCAAGATCACCCAAGCCCTTTACAAATGCCATGTCATTCACATAGCCTACCATTCGTCACTGGTTTCTTTACATAAGATAGCGGCACCATACCTTAAAGTCTGGTTGTGCCTTATTATTAATTCCTGTAAAACAAAGTATGAATTGTGGAAAATTAAACCTGCATTTATCATTACGACATAACAGAACGATCAAGCTGCCAAACACTCATGGGCGATGAGAAGTACTCTATTACACTGAAACTCGCAGAATAAGGATATTTATGTGCGATACGAAACACCGACGTTGAAATAAATACAGCCCTATTCCAGCCAAATTCTGGATACTAACCAAGAATGACCAATTTCAACCGCAGTAAGTTTATTATAAACTAAATGAAAGTACATCAGCTAAGTGAGTACCACGATTATGGAAATTAAGTAACATAATTTGATTCTCTGTGCATGCCTTTGTTTCCACGCTCATTACTTCAGCTGCAACACTCCTATGTTCGCGAAGTTCCGCAAAACTTAGCAAGATTTAGGACCAGGCTGCCACTTCCGCCGACAGCAGTAACAAATTGTAACTGCATTACCATAACGCCATAATTCCTGTGCCCAGTGCCGTTTTGAATACTCCAGCTACGAAATTAAGTTTTCAAACAGCTACTACGAGTACAGTTGCATCACTGGTATGCCTTCAGAAACTCTAATGACCGAAACAGTTACGATGTAAGAAATATAGCACATATCGAATGGCAATCCACTTACTTTGGCCACACAAACAACGATTGAAAACATTTCACAAAAAGCATAACAGAAGAGCGGAAATAACGTTAATCGAAAGTTAGTTTTATATGACTTGTATTAATTGCACAAGACTAGTAACAGCAGTTTAAATTGTAGTTTTTCCATGAACTAGTGCATAACTCTACAGTAGGAGTCGGCAAAATAGTTATCGCGATTGCACGAATTGCAGGAAATGCAAACCGCCATGCACATGACGCACGGTTCGAAGGAGGGGGGTTGAAAGCTGTAGTGGCGGTGTAAAGAACTTCTCTAACACAAGTATAAATTTACACTTGGTTAATACATATAAGTATGCAGACTAAAAGGGTTTCTACATGTACTTTTCATTAATTTATTCTTTGCTTCATCCGAGGCATTACAGTTTCGCACACATCTAACGTTAGTTCACAAGTACTGACATACAACAGAGCACGTAGGTTTTCATCTGTCAATCGCAATCTGCTTTCTGATTTTACCTTCTTCAGTTTAGAAAAAAAAATGCTCGCAGACATATACATTGAGCCATACATAGCACTAATATGCACAGCATCTCTGTGGACTGCCCCGCCACAACAAACGGAGCAGAATAATTACATTCGTTCTACAATAGTCAATTTTACTCTACAAAACCAAACATTTATAAGACAATAGATGTTTTGAAGGATATGCAAACTCTTGTTAACATGAAACTTAATTCTGTCAACAGTGGAAAATACATAATGTCCAGAAAAAGGCAACGATTGACAACAAAAATAAAATATTGAATGAAATGAATATAGAGCCAATAGAACCACGCTATTTAAGTACCTAAAGTCAGCTGGAATGCAATTGCAAGCGACACAAATTTAAAGAACATTTCTACGAAAACGTGCCGCATCTCTTGTTATATCGTGTTTCCCTGAAATCAAGTCACCAAGAAGTCCATTAGATCAACGTTCAAGTAATTAGAACTCAGAAATCAAAGATACAGTATAGTAGTTACACATGCAGACAAAGTTCTGAAAATTATAAAGGGAATAAACTTCTTAGTATTTACCAAGTCATAAAGTACCTAGCTTTTTAGATGAGAATGGGAGGCTTCCAATTTGTCAACATTTATGTAGGAACGTTGATGGTGAGTGATTATGTGGGCCGACTTAAGTTGATAAAATATCTTGTATTTCTAAAATTTGCGTCTTTGTTTTATGTTTTTCGCGTCCTACGGAAATATGTTATTGTTACCGATTATTGACAGTCCGTAGCGCCTGTAATTTAGAATTAATCTGCAATTTGATTTACTTTTAATGCACTTATAGCATCTCATTAGTGTGCTATAGGAATTGAAGCCACGACTGTAATAAACTTCATAAATGTTCTCTAGTATGCTGTCATCAATTCTTTTAATACCTACACTGGCCCCCGACGTTTTGGGTGGAGAGAGTTCGTAGTCACTTTGACTTGACTGTTCCTGCTGCTCTGGAGATGAACGTCGTGCACTGCTTGAACAGCCACCTTCAGCTTCTGTCCTTCAAAATCATTATATCTATCCAGAGTAACGTCATGTATTTTCGTGTTATCCCCATTATATCTATATCTGAGTTTTTATGTGGCATATTATGTTCGCGAACTCCATATCCTCGGCCCCAATGCAATTTCTATATTCAGCATATTGCAACTTAGTCCCTAATACTTGAACCACATTCGTACGGCTAATTCTCTTCATATCACTGTACACAGTTTACACAGTAAATCGCATGCAAACACTCCAAGATACACTATACCATTCACGCAACTCGAGCACTGGTTAGTATAGCCACAACAATGGCGCTAGCAGACAAGTGCAGAGTTTTGCATGTAAATGACACAGTCCACTGATGATTTAATGATCGCTTGTTATTCTAAGCATGTTTACGTGCAGTTCCGAGCGTTCGAGGTCAAATTTATCCGTCATTACTGAAATATTTTTTATCATCTACGTTATAGGTAGGATCTTGAACACATTGTAGAAATGGTTAGGCAAAATCTGGGAATTTGAACTTTAGTTCGCAACATTTGCAGACAGTCTACGTCTCTATTTTGCTGTACAATTTTCACTACTAGTTGGGAATGAAAATATTTATACTCCTCAAAACCAAACAGCCGATATGAAAAACCCTAAAAATACGGGAGTTTTCTTTCACTTTCACTTAAATTTTACAAATCTATTAATAACAGTTGTCCCGCGGTGAAAGGACTAACATATCATCATTTTGATGTTTACGTTTTCATTTGAAAAAGAGTTCCACACATTTCTAATTTATACCGCATTACATTTTAGTATAATTTTCCATTTTAAGTCAATTTCGAATTTTCAAAATACATTAAACAGTGTTTTATAGAGCGTGGCAAAATATAATATCATTTTTTTTGTGCATTTTGAGGATACTGAACTTGCGAAGCGTTGTGTGTTAAGGGTTTCATTTCTCGTAGTCTGTTGGTTTAACCTACAACAAATGTATCGAAGCATTAGGAATGTGTAATGCCATTGTTGGCTTTCTCCTGCAGTTAAATCCCTGTATTAATTCTAGAATGCGGACATGTCCTAGCATTTCGGTTTCACTAACCGTGCAATTAGGTGTCGAGAAATCAGATACATATATACCTACATGATGGAAATTACAACAGGGAAAATGAAGAGGTAGGTATGTGGACGGAGGAACACACTGCTCATTTGGGGACACGGTGAACTGCATAATCACGTGATATCAACTGTGCGAAGCAATCTGCACCTTGCCATGATGTTGATGAGTCTGGAATAGCAACTTGCGAGTCAAAGTTAAGTTATTGAAAATTCTCTTTACACTATGCGTAGGTATCTGCAGATCATTTCAAAATTTAACTCAAGGATCATTGTAAACGGGGAAACATGACGTGTTTTGAACCTCGTCAAAAACAAAGTCATCTCTCGCCATTACAAACGACGGGGGAATTTTGAAAAAATGGTTTTCAGCATTTATATTCAGCCCATCTTTACGTTCTCTACAACTTATCTATAGTAAGCAGAGGAAGTAACGTATTCCACCAAAAAATTCGATACCAAGGTTTCACCGGAAGTGCATGTTTTGAGGCCCCCTTAATCCAAAAAGGATTTTTTGAAAATGGTCCGTGTGTGTGTTTGTGAACAGCATAACTCAAAAGCGAAAAGTGGGAAAAATACCAAACTTTGTCCTTTGTCCTTCCAAAGATGCGACAAGAATATTATGAAAATAATCTCCAACCCAACTACACTTTACAGAGAAGATTTTTCTACCTTTTTATTTTCTCGAAAACGGTTATAACGATTTTGATTAACATACCATTTATTAAATATATTTAAAACGTAAACCCCGCGCGACAGCCCACCGCTGCGTTCCCCACCTCTGCCCACTACAGGCGTCATTGATGAGGTGCAGTACTGAAGGGTGGGACGTGGTCAGCGCCCCGAGCCCTCCCGGCCAGTTATGCGGTTTTCTAGACCTGGGGCCGCTACTTCTTCATCAAGTAGCTCCTCAATTGATCCCACCGGGACCTAACGAGGCTGAGTGCACCCCGTGCCAGACCTCCCAGAGGGGATAAAATCCCCCTGCTGGTACCGGGGATCGAACCCGGGTCCTCCGCGCCAGAGGCAAGCGCGATACCAACTGCGCTACGGAGGCGGTCATTAAATATATTTACTTCACCAATAAAATATCTTGAGTTTTCTGGGAACAGTCAGTGAAGTCCTTTTCATTCGGAAGGACTTACATATCATCTTGCATAACTGGCAAACGTTAAGCGATAGACGGAAATGCACTACAAATTAAATGTAGATACCTATCTATTTATTTACTTAGTTAATATCCAGCGCTACAGCCCTATGTGATCCTTGGTTTCATTCACAGTCAGTCTGCATGCTTTCGTATCTTTAATTTTTTCTCTCCATTCTATCACCTTCATTATCTTCAAATGCTCTATCACTCCATCAATCCATCTCCTTCTGAGTCTTCCTTTCTTCCTTGCCTAGCACAACCTTGCTTTAAACACTCTTAAAGGTATTCTATTCTTCTCCATTCGTTCTAAGTGACCCATTCATTGCAGCCTTAATGCTTTTATAGAAGTACTATATGTTCTCCTTGTACAACTTAATTTTCTTCATTATAACGTATTCTCCACGCGCCTTGTTCTACTACTGGGTCACATATCCTTATTACCTTACGTTACCTCTTAGTCAGACAGTCAGTGCCCATGTGACTACCGGTTTTATCAATGTTTTATATATCAAGATTTTATCTTTCCTAGTTAGTAGTATACTTTTTAATAATTTTAGGTTTGCAAAGTCTGCTTTATTCCCTGCTTGTATCCGGTCCTTTATAGTAGAGCTCATTCTGGCCCCATTGTTTATTATATTTCCCAGATAAAATGTTTCTGTTCCTTGAAATACTTTCTGACCAATTTCCAAATCCTGTTTCCTTTTACTTCTTATATAGTCACGAATTTTGTTTACTGTGCATTAACTCTCAGTCCTATTCTTTCTGCATTCTTTGGTATATATCTTCAAAACACATAATTTATTTCACAGAAGTTTTAGTGTGGCCTCAGCCATTTCCGAGATTCCATTATTAAAGTTTCGAATTAGTCAGTGCTTAAGTCATATCCGGTTGATATCAGCTGTTTCTCGCGATTACATGGGAGGAATGTGGAATTAAAGCCAGCGTAGTGTGTCCAGTTCTGAAATATTTTACTATCGCTATTCCCTTTGTGTAATGTAACTATTTCTGGAAAAGTTTATATCGATCAAAATGAAGTAGATAGAACAGCGATGCTCAACTGCAGGCAGGTAAGGGGAGGTTGAAATCACCTCCTTCCACCCGCTAGGACAGAATGACGCATTTCCCCGTGGTTACTGAGTTCCAGTGGCAGCACATTCTTACGTACAGGAAATCAAAGGCGTACACATTCACATTCTACTCCTGATTAACCCACGATGTTTCTGAGGATACTTTTCTGGCACGATTTACGTTTCAGAAGTTCTTTAATATTTGGTACAAAAGATGAAGTGGAAAGTCTCAAAAGATAAGCAAGGTGATTATCACTTATCTTGCTGCAATACTCACTTTTAATGTAGTTCATTTTTGAAAATATTTGTTCGCAGATATAAATGGAGCCAAAGACTGCCATTAAGATAGATGCAAACAAACGCAATCTCGGATATTCACAGCAGGGCAGAGACCTAAATAATTCCCACCATTCTTACACAGAACATTTTACGGTCGTGGAATTCTCCAATGCAAGTAGTTTCATAATTTGTAGCTCATGTGAAGCCTAACTACATTGAAACAAGTGCAAAAGTTAGATTTTGGTTTCAAATGTTTTTAGGTTTTCAAATTGTGAAGAGAATGTGTCCTACAACTGCTTCAAAAGTTAGTTGTGTTTTTCCAGTAGAATAACATTTATCGTGAGCATGGAACGTAAGCAAGGGAAATGATATAAATCTGCAACTGCCAGTCTTAACTTCATCGTCTCCATTTCGAAAACAAAAATATTTGTCCTCCCATTGAATTGTATGTACTATTACTTATTTATGCCAACAAACCTACTGTATGTACTACTATATGTACTCCGCGCCAACCGTCTCTGACTAGCAGGTCTGGTTCTGCTTGCCTTGGTGAATAGAGGGGGGGGGGGGGATAAAATGTGTAGGGGAAGCGAGCGTGTGCTGGCTTTTTGAGCACCCCTGAGGTGGAAAATAAAATTTCGTATGAATCATTCGTATAGCCACCAATAAGCGAGAGCGGGTAGAGAATGACATGTGTATGTAAAACATCAGATCGTTCACTAGTGTTTAAAGCCCGTTCTTATTACATATGGCACCACAGGCGGTGGATACTGATGATACGTAAAATATGATAATTGGAAATGGGAATTTAAGAGTGAAACGTTAGAGACCTAAGTTTGGGGTACCCGGTGGTATTTACCACTTCTAAGACTGAGGAAAACGAAACAAAACAAAAGAAAAAGAAAAAAATACTTAAGCAGGACAGCTCTGGTGGGATCCGAAACGCACGCCTCCCGTTCACGATACCGTGCCTTAACATCCTAGGCTTAGGAATTCAGTTTCTGTTTATTATACATAAGTTGCATACTTCTTAAGATTGTCTTTTTCATATAAACCAATGAGGATATTTATAAAACATTATTTAAAATTCATATTTTTATGTGGAAAAATTAGTTTTTCCAAAAGTATTAAATCATGTGCAATGAGATGTAGAAAACTGAAGTAGGTAATCTTATTTATCGAAGCGATTTGAAAATTTAGGTTTTAGGTGATACTTCATATTGGCAGCAAAAAGTCCTTAGAAGTCTCTTTTTATGCAAGTTTGTTACAAGAAAACCAAATATAAGACTTTTAACACCCCAAGAACATATTCATTTGAGGATAATACTTCTTAATTATTATTTGATTTCCTTATCAGAACTTCAACACTACTTTCTAAAATATTTATTTGCAGTCATTGTTTCTTTAACAACAGAATTATGGAAATTTAGGAAAATGTTTACAATTTTGCAGCATTTCCAATAAGAGCTTAGTTGAAATATTGATAAGTGTGCTTGCTGGTTGCTTTAACTCACAGTATGAAAGAGCACTGAAAATTTCTCTCCCTCTTTGTCTCTGTATCTCCCTCTCTCTCTTTCTATGTGTGCGTCTGTGAGAGAGAGGGAGAGAAACCGAAACTAAAAGACGAAAATCAACGCGCATTTAAAAATACTTTGCAGAAAATGCGCGTATATTCAACCTTTTCGTCCGATGGCATAACTAAAATCTCATTTGACATTAATACAATGTTCATTCCAGATATGGAATCCCTACTTTAGTTTTTTTTTTTTTTTTTTTTTTTTTTTCCATTTATGATTGCTTCAAACAGCGAAATTGGTAAGCAGTGAATGCACGAAATTGTAGAGAAGTCTAAACTCGCAGCTATTCACATGATTAAAGTAATACTCAATTAACAAAGGATGGGAATTACAGAGTTACACATTCTTAGCTATACGTACAAGAGAATGAAGGGTAAAATGGCGTGTTTAATATTACGCAATGGCTTTAGAAAGGTTTTCGTAATGATTAGTAACAGTAAACATTTAATTAGTTCCTTTAGAAAAGCATTTTAGTGGTTGAATTAGAAATCGGTGGTGCCGTGGCCGAGGGATTGGAGCGTTCGCCTATCACTTAGGCGGCCCGGGTTCTATCCCAGGGACCCGCATGTTTCCCCCGCCACTCATTCCACCAATTGCTCCATTATCACCTTTCCATTAATCGATTTCGCACGAATTTCATATCCTCTTCCTCACTATCATACCTGGTGCTTCACTGGTCACCCGCTTCCAGGTCTCCACTCTGTCCGGTTCATAGGTTCCTGTGCTCCCCGACAGGCGTCTGACTCTAGGCACTGGTTTGTAAGTCCTAGGGGGTGTAAGTTCTACATAAGGGGAGGGTAATCAGGTAAAGAAAAAAATATATAAGTCTCTGGACGATAAAATCCTTTCAAAACCAAGTCCCATGTCAACTTAAGACGAATTAGAAATACACCCCATTTGCAGTGGCTGGATTTAATATGATGACAAGTTTTAAAAAAATATTTTTTTCGTAAACACCTTTATTACTTCATATCTATATCTTAACAAGGAACATCATAGACAAAGTCAACTAAGTCAGCAAAGTTTACTGATCATGAAAGCAAGGATTACCATTGGTAAAATCTTCCTAAAGGGGCAAATTCTTTTTTGAGAATTGTAGTGATATACATAAATGAACTAAAGTAAATCGATTCCAACATGGAAATAAAATACGCGAGGAGCACCCCGGTAAGCCCCACCCCATCTTACAGTTAGGTACAGCATTTCGATTATGTATTCAACTAAAATACTGCCTACAACATATATACATTTTATAATTTGGATTATAATCATTTTATTTACACCAATACAATTTATGATGTGACGTACTTAATATTAACATGAGAAATAGATATAAATTTAATGTCCCTAATTTTTAGCACAAAGCAAGCATACCATATGAAAGGCATTGAATTTTATAACAGATTAATAACTCAAGCCAGAATTTTAAGTCTAACTGACTTTATTAGAAAGCTTCTTAATTGGGTGCTAAAGTATCCATTTTATTCTCTTACTGGATTTGTGTTTTAATGCAAAACGATGTTGTTTAACGATGCTGTCAATTGCGAGGATCACATCAGCGTCACCAGTGTGTCGCAATGTTGTCCCACAGTTCTTTTACATACTAG
This sequence comes from Tenodera sinensis, assembly GCA_030765045.1. Lineage (NCBI taxonomy): Eukaryota > Metazoa > Arthropoda > Insecta > Mantodea > Mantidae > Tenodera > Tenodera sinensis. The sequence continues at coordinate 167,709,301 of CM060962.1, forward strand.
TAAATCTACTGTCCTGGAGTTGTCGTTTTTGAGCACACTTAAAAACCATCATCGGTCTGGGCCGATTTGAACCCGCATGTGTCTTACTGCAGTGAATATGCTTTGGTTGCATATGGTCTGTTGATATAAGAATTAAATCCAGCATTTATATCTATTTATGTACTCCCGTGGACAAAAAAATGAGTCATACCTGGAATGCATACCTACCTACCTGCCTGCCTGCCTACGTGCCTACGTACATGCACACATACATGACAGATAGACAGTCCGACATACCCACTTTGTGAAAACTGCAAATTATTTGGTACTCGTGGAGTTGTTCTCCACCGTTAAGACAGCCTAGCGTACCAGCCATAGCTTTTTCTTCTTGTCCACGGGAATACATGACTATGCCTACGACAGAAACTCACTTCTACTTGGCAATAAGCAGTTATTATAATTTAACGATAGAAGCCAAGCACGGAAGCAGTTTTCAAGCACGCAAAATAGTGTACTAAATATTTCAAATATCTTCAGTTCAGTTAGCAGCGTTGCTTAAATTAAAGGTGATTGGAGAGTCAAGTTTTAGCAAATCGCCTATTGCTTTAGGCAACACAATTGAACGAGCTGGATGTAACTGAAGCACGCTGAACATAAAAAGCGACATTCTGTGAGCTTGGAGAATAAAAATCCTGCTGGAGTATTACGAGTACAGAGTACTGTTGAGAACACAAGCTATGTAGATGGCTTACAGCTGAACAGCTGAAACTAACGCGAATAAAAACAAGGAGGAATGAAGCCGAGAGAATTATTGGTGAAATAAATAGCCTACAAGGCGATGTCTGGCGAATATTTTCTTTTAGGATTTGACCTATTTGAAGTCTTCAGAATGCGTAAAAGACCTCCTAGAGTGCGCCTGTCTTGCCTACATGGTTGAAAACCCTAAAGTTTTATTAATACTAAGGATAAAGTCCATAACCAGCACTTATTTGGAGGAAATATTTAAGGAAATGCATCAGTGATATTTCACCAAACATTATGAAAAAATGAAATAAAATACTTTTCTTTCATAATAAAATGGTATTAATTCTAAACGTTAAGAAAACTCTGTTTTTCAATTGGCACATTTAAACTATCGGTTAACTGAAGCTATAAATGGATGGACGCACTGATACGCGCGCCCAAGTTTAAAGCTTATTTTCTCGCAAACTTCTTTTCAGCATATTTCCATACTCAAAATACTCCACACAATGTAACTTTTATTAAAGGGTTTTAAAATATTTGTAATGCCTCTAAGAAGCAAATTATACAAAATTATCATATACTTTTATAAAATAGTATTCCCATTTTGGAAAAAAGAATAATTTTGAAGAGTACAAAAAGTAACACTTTTTCTACAAGGACTAGGATTTAGTGTAACAAATATGATATGATAGGTCCTTTTATAACCTATTTTACTATAAAACCTGAATTTTTGATACGTATATTTTTAAAAATGCATCGTCTGGAATATTTTTATTAGAATAGTGGGTTCACAAATAAAAAATTAATACTTAAGCAACCACGTGACAGCTCGATGTAGAAAACTTGAATATGTAACAAGGAATATTTGGTAACAAATGCTATAAAAAGTCATTACACACCATATATTTTTCATTACCATACCATATATTTATATTTTTGTGCATGGCTATCAATTTATCTTCTTTTATGGTTAATTAGTTATAGGAAGTTATATAGAAATGAAAATATCTTCACAGGCTATTCCCAGAAGTTCAAGATACATATTTTATTGTTGGCAAACTATCTTAAACATATTGCATTTTAGTTAAAATCGGTAACAAATTCTTACAAATTAAAACAAGTAACCAATGAAAAGTTAGTTTAGTGTGGTGGGCGGGGGGCATCTTCACGCTACGTCCTTGGAAGATACTGGATTTAAAATACCAAGATTGATATTTATCCGACGGCTCAATTTTGGATTATGCTACAAAACACACAGGTAACGAAGTATTTTCTAAAAACGCATTTTTTGTTCCCAGTGGAACTGAAAATCTATAACGATTAAATTTCAATATCGAATTTTGAAAGGAATGCAATATTTCCTCAACCTACCATATGTATGGAGCGATGAAAGTAACATCGCTGATGTGAGTTCTTTTATTAATACCAAACGCTTTTAGTATCTGCTTACGACACCTTGCGTTTATTTCTTGTTTACGATTATTACCTACATTTAAATTTGGATCTAAATTATTTACTTCAAATATTGTTTGCAATATGTTTTTCACCAGTTACTTACCATTTAAACATAGCACAAAAAGTGCAGGCATAAAGGTGAATCTCTTGAATTTCCTGCATAATGCCTTTTAAATTTGGTTTAATTACTAGCTGAAATACTCGGCGTTGCCCGTAGTTTAACAATTTCATCGCCACAGCTTTTAGACATAGGTTGGATCCTATAAAGAACACAAGATAAACAAAATAAAGAAATAAAAACATTAGGAAAGCACTATGCAAAAGCACTGTTGAACAACCCCAAATACACAGGAAGAAAATCAAGTAGAGAAAGCGTGTGAATGTAATACGTTGAATTTCAATTTCAAACATATAGAAAATTGCATGAATTGTTTGTAGAAGAGGTAGCAGAGAAAGAGGTATGATTGAGTTGCATAAAAGAAAAGCGTGTAGAGAAAACAGCGTGAACGTAACACGTTGCATTTCTATTTCAATCACAGAACATTCTATGAATTATATGTTGAAGGGCAAATAGATAAAGAAACGGGATTGTGTTTGGTAAAACAAAAGTGAGTAGAGAAAACCGTGTAAATGTAATACGTTGCATTTCTATTTCAATCATAGAAAAGTGGATGAGTATTATGTTGAAGGGCGAGTAGAGAAGAATATGTGAATGTGTTACGTAAAGGAAAAACTTTTAGAGAGAACCATGTGAATATAATACGTTGCCTAGTAAAATGGATCACATAAAAGCCTCCATGAAAAAACACTTAAATGTGCCAATTTTCTTAATGATCTGTCGATCGGTGTTGAGTTTATCAACTTCGTACATACCAACATCCATTTAATTGTATGTTGAAGAGCGGGTAGAGAAAAACATGTGAATGTGTTACGTAAAAGAAACATGAACTGAGAAACCCGTTTGAATGTAATAAGTTTATATTTCAATAATAGACAATTGTATCAATTCTATATTCAAGGGCGACTAGAGCAAGAAATGTGATTGTGCTTCGTAAAAGAAAAGTGAGAAGAGAAAACCCCATGACTCTAAAAGTTGCATTTCTATTTCAATCATTGAAAGTTGTACGAATTGTATGTTGAAGGGCAAGTCGAGAAAAGCGAGTAGAGATAACTATGTGAGTGTAATATGTTGCATAGTAAAACGAGTGGCATAAAAACCGTCATGAAAAACACTTCGATGTGACAACTTTCATTGTGATCGGTCAACAGGTGTTGGAGTTTATCAACTTCATACATATCGACATCCATATTATACATATGTATAGATTGCATGAATTGTATGTTGAAGAGCGAGTGGAGAAAATGATGTCAATGTGTTACGTAAAAGAAAAGTGTGTCGAGAAAACCGTGCGAATGTAATACGTAGCACTTCTATTTCAATCACAGAAAATTGTATGAATTGTGTGTTGAAGTGAGTGAGTGGTTAGGGTTTAAGGGCCCGTCGACAGCTAGGTCATTAGAGCCCCTTGTGTGTTGAAGCGCAAGTAGACAAGGATATGTGAATGTCTTACGTAAAAGAAAAGGGAGTAGAGAAAACATATGAATGTTACGTTGTAAAGTAAAATTGACAGCATAAAAATCTTCTCTATGAAAATATACATAATCCTTCCGAATTTCTCAGTGATCGGTCAAGTGGTTTTGCAGATTAGTCGTTACATACATACATTTTTCTCGGTTTGAATAGCAAAAAGAAAAAATGCTGTTTCTAGTTTTTTTCGTGCAATGTTTCCAAATTTTCTTTTCATAAGAACCTTCCTCGGACTTTAACAAATATTTGGAAAAAAAAAAAAAAAAAACAGTCGAATTGGTCGAGCCGTTTGTAAGTTTTGTGCTTAGCAAGACATTTAGCCATTCACTTTTATCATATAGACGATTAATTAAGCTTTTCGCGATATTTTCTGTATCTGTATATGTTTGCTGTTTGAAACGGCCTACAGCACATTTTAGTACTCCTACTACAATTGCAATAAAACTAACTTTAAAACATTCACAGTGCACATGAGTTTCGAATACGTGGGCAGCAATTACAATTAATATTTCCGTTTCTTTTTTAATCTTCTGATTTAAATTGTCCATAGTAAACACAGTTTCTGCAAGTGTTTCTCCTATGGTCAAATATGGATTAAAAACTAGAAATTGTGCATATGATATGCGTAAAACCTAAATCCTCCAAAAGCTGAAATTTCCCAATCCTCACTTCAACAAAAAGTCGATTCATACTGGTCCAGACCAATGGGTTTTAAATGTGCATAAAAGCGAAAGCCGCATTATAGTAACTTTAATGCCATGAAAAATAACTGATCCGGGACAAAATTCCAGCACATCGGCGGCACTGACGTGGTTCTGGCAATTAACAAATAAAATATTTATTTCAGCGCTAATGATCAAGATTCCTTGAGGTTCGCTTCCTCCCTAGCGATTAGCGTTATACCAGTTGTTGACAGTTGTCTGATTTTCTCAATTTCAGAACTGACCATAGTAACCTGTTAGATGTCAATTACTGTCAATCATGGAGCTTAATCTGGAGTAATGAAAACACGGTGTTGTCACATTAGACTGAACCGCATCATGTCATCTGCAATAACTGCTATACACCGCAACCATGTTACAACTGTCTACTTTATCTGCATGTTCTGTGATTATTAAGTTGTTAATGTTACCTACTAGTTCGTCTTTAGCATATCATCTGTATCACTGTTTCTCATTAGCATTAATCTATGCAGCGATTTTTGTCCTATCTATATGCACGTCTGTTACAATGATATAAACAATTTGACCACGCCAATCCCAATATAAACCAACATCACAACACTACTGTACAAAACGCGTATAAATGTGTTTTAAATCGAAATAGATATCAGTGATTGAAAAAACACAAGAGTTCAATCAAATAATATAAAAGAATTTATCGAATTATAAAAAGGCATTTGATTCAATAGAACACAACTTCTAGTTGAGTGCACTGGAAACGATAGCTACTAATTCAAAGTACATAAGGATATTAAACGAAATATGCAGGAACAGCAAAGCACGTGTGAAGACAGAAATCGAGGGAGAAATCTTTAGGGGAGTCAAAGAGGGTGACCCCATCTCGCTCACATTTCACATGCACACTAGAGGTGATCTTCAGAAAACTGAGCTGCAAGAGGAAAGGAATAAATACAAATGGAAAAATGCTCTCAAGTTTATGATTTGCAGACGATATAGTGTTGTTCGCAAAATCCGCCACAGAACTACAAGAAATGGTAGCAGAACTGCGTTAGCGGTACTAAAAATGATCCCCACAAAGACCAAGACAATGATAAATGATATAATGACGCTAATAATAATAGACAGCACACAAATTCAATATTTGGGTCAAGCAGTCAGCCTAACAGAACCCGGCATATAACCTTTCCGCTTGGTATACATGGACATTGATTATGCTACAGCAGCGATGTCCACCGTCTGCGAAAGAGGGGAGATTGGATCTACCTCTTTGTACTATACGCGTACTTTTCCATCTTTAACACTCAGATGTGATTGTGTTGCAGTGGCGGGTTGGTTACATGTACGTTGCGTTTGATTTACGAAAGCAATTTCAAATCTTATGCGATAAACATCTGTTCATTAATGACTTTTTTGGCTGTGTTTAGTTTAAGAAGTCTATAATGAAGAGTATATCGAAAATGGTTCACTCAAAAAAACAAACAAACAAACCATAACAAAATGCAATACTTCCTCTACTTTACTATACGTAGTAGGGAAAGTAAAAACCGTATTTGACACAAATTGTGTGTTTTAAGCAGATCCACGTTTTTTTATTTAGTAACACTTTCTCTTACTGTGTACCATTTATGCAGAAGTTATCCAGAATGAAGTCTTCTGAGGACATTTACAGGAAATTCAAGTTATGACTTAGAAACTGCCATGAAGTCGCCTGTTTGTGTCCGTCACTGGATACTGACTATCTGGTTGTATTTATATGTATTTGTATATATCACAGGCAAGAGGTGATTCACCCTCGAACTGAAAGAGGAACTGGATAAGCAGCGGCTAATTACGTGTCTTCAAAGAGACATAGGGTTGGACATCGCTATGCTACAGTATTCTATAAGGTTAAGAAGCAGTATTCAATTCACCTGAATATGCAAAAATGTGAAAGAAATCCGTGAAACCACCTGTGCCAAAACTTTATACGACATATATATTATATATAAAAGAAGGAAATCACAATAAACTGAGGCTACTTTGTAATTATTTCAGTTATTTACTCCAGTTTAATAATTAATTATTGAATTATTGTTAATCCTCATATTTCATTTTCTATCAATACTATTTACTACAATAACAACAATAATAATAGTAATAATAATAATAGTAATAATAATAATAGTAATAATAGTAATAATAATAATAGTAATAATAATAATAATAATAATAATAATAATAATAATAATAATAATAATAATAATAATAATAATAATAATAATAATAATAATAATAATAATAATAATAATAATAATAATCATAATAATAATAATAATAATAATAATTTATTTATTTATTTATTTATTTATTTATTTATTTATTTATTTATTTATTTGTTAGCGAAGTAGTCGATTGCTACGATTACACCTGCGACGCCGGTGTCGTCCCACAGGAGTTCCTTTCCAGTAAATTTACTGACAGGAGCCTGTCGCTTTTAAGCACAATTAGAAACCATCACTTGGTCTGGGCCGAATTTGAGATCCTGAAATCAGTAGATCAGCACTTAAGCATCTGAGTCACCCACACAGTATTCCTTGCAGAGTTTAATCATACGCAAAGATCAGTTTGGTCTCGATGGAATTGCATGCTCTTTATTTCAGAACATTGTTAATATGTACATTTATACTATAGGTATTTAAAAACAGACTTGTTAAATACACAATAATATTGCATAACTGAAATGAAACTCATCACTAAAAATTAAAAGTGAAATTATGAGCAACTTTTATCAAAGTATAAGAAGCATACCAAATTAATAGAAGCAATTAATATGCAGAAAGTTGTTGTTTAGCCCCCTAAAGCAAATATACTATCTTTCTTCCGTTTTTTTTTTTTTTTTTTTTTTTTTTTTTTTTTTTTTTTTTTTTTTTTTTTTTAAATTCAGAATGTTGTCTGGAGTCTTGTAATCAGGGACAGAAATTCTTAAGCAGTTGGCTTCAAGTTATCTACACTCAAAACATTAGCAATACAAAGAACGTAAATAACAGCGGCCATGAGTTACTGATGGGCAGGTACACACGGTCTGGCTGTACGAGTGATAGGAGTAGTTTGTAACCTGCGGTGTTACTGCGTCATGTCCGGTAGCTGTCAAACCTTTCGTCCTGGCTGCAATGCTTAGAAATTCGCATGCCTGCTTGTATTTAACACGTTAAGAAACAAGGGTTTAACTTATTCGGATATTTGTGTGATAAACGGCTGATTAGTATTTTATATACCTAAGTATAAAACACATTTCTCATAACTATGCCAGGAGTTTAAACTTACAACTGATAACTCTAAGACAAATTAAATAACATACGAATATCTCTTCCTGGCCTAAGCACCAGTAACAAAAGGACGTATGTATTCACTTCATTAAAACGATTAAAAAATGATTATTCCAAGTGAAGAAAAATTCTGTTTTAAGGCTGTGGAGTGTAATGTATAAATATTAAGCGAAACAATATACTTAATAAGAACTGTTACACTGAATTAATGCAGTAAGCCAGAAGAACGCGAAGACAACCGCTAGTGAAGTCTTAAAATGCAAGTGCTAACTAAAGTGGTGTGCCCCGGGGAGGGTTTTAGCCTGGTAGGCATTACCTGCAATTTCTGCTGTCAGTTCTTCATTATACGAGGAGAAAGTGGTGGTCTGGAAGTAACTGGAACTATGAAATTTACGCATGCGCACCGGATGCAAGGTAGTGTTAGGGACTGAAATATGAATTGGTCGACCTCATAACCATGCTAGATGACGGGTGACCTCTTTTATACACAAATCGATACCACTGAAGTCTATATTTCATTCAATATTAAAGGAAATTATACAGCATACTGTTCAGCTATGTCGAAGGTGTTGGAGCGTGATGCTACGGTTCTCAGCCATGGAATAAGCGTGAACTCAGCCCATTTATGTGATTGCGGAGTTTTCGCCCTATCTACCAGTATTGGACCGGTGCACACTTAGCATTTTGATGCATTTGAGAAGCTACGATAGATAGTGGTCTGTAGGCCACGAAAGCCAACATTACGGGTGGAGAAGCACCATGCTGATATCAAATCCCCACATCGACTGGGTAATGGCCTGTTTTTACCCAGGTATGCGGGGGGGGGGGGGTGAGTTCGATAGCAGTGTTGGTACTCCAAAGCTCACAAGAGCGGAACATCACAGATTTTACCTCACAGTAGTTTAAATGACGAAAATTGCCAAAGCAGTAGTTTTATACATTTAATTTCCTCTTTAATTATATCTATATACTTTATCATCGTCCCCACTAAATGTGATGGAAGAAAAACGTAATGTGCCTGCCATTTTATATTCTGAATTCTGCACAACTTTGCAGAAAAAATCACAACTACATTTCTTGCAGGAGAGAAGTAAGTTTCTGTTTATAATATGCTCACTGTTTCGGCCATACATATATTAACCAGGAATTCTACATCATGAGTGTAACAAATACGTCCAATACAATTATTGTCAAAACCGTTTCGCCGAAAAAAATAATTAGTGTCAAATATTTGGAGCCATCTAGATTCTTGACGAATGGATATAAATGGTTTCTTATTTCATTAACTGTCGCACAAACATTCTTTGAACAATGCTGTAAAGCATTTCTACCATAATTCGGATCAGTTTAGTCACAATTTAATGTTAACGTGACTTGTCAAATCTCTCTTAGAAATTACACCATAAATTGTGACTAAATTCATTCGAATTAAGGTAGAAATGCATTACAGCATTGTTCACACAATGTTTGCGCGACAGTTAGTGAAATAATAAACCATTTATATCCAATCGTCAAGAAGATGAAACGGTTCTTTATTGACAATAAATGTATTGGACATATTTGTTACACTGAACATGTAGAATCCCTGGTTAACGTATGGCCGAAGCAATACCTTCCACCCGGTATATACCGGGCGGAAGGGAAGTTATTACATTCCTTCTACATATGCTTCATAAAAGTATTACAAACAAAAAAGTCTAATGGCATTTTGTTTTTCGATGAGCCGATTTCAAAAAAAAATAAATGGTTTTTGTTCCAAATGTGATGCGTAATTCCACAAGAATGTACGAAGATAATAGTTTGTTACTTTCAAGATGCGCAGAGTAACTTATTTCTGACATAGCTTCGGTAGTAATTATGGGACATCACACAAGTTTGGAAATAATCACTTAAAAGAATTAAAGGAATATGCCGAATAGCTTTTTCAGACGTGAAGTAATTCGACAACGTTGCGTTGAGGTTGGTCAGTGAATTGGACCGGCTTCTGGAGTTAAACTGGTCGGTCGCTTGCAGGGTGGTGTAATGCTTTGGGAGCTAATGATTCTGATTGGTCTACTTTAGCACAGTAAACACGGAAGAACACGGCATGGTATTTGTTAACATTCATGAGACGCCATGCTGCGGAGTTTGTTTATGAAGTTTATTTATTTTCCACCTAGTGAAGTGACACCCACACGACCTACAATGTTGCCAGCTTGTTTTCAACAGAACTGCAATATCTCCGTAGGAAATGGTCAGAGACAAAAATGTAAGATACAAAATGTGTTCCAAATATCGAGCTCTACCACTGGTTTAAATTACAGTAATGACTTCTCCTCCACCCTGTATATAAACGACCTACTTTCACAGAAGTTGAAATATCCAAATGTCCTAATGGGAGTTAGTGGTTAGAGCAGCCGTTTGATGCGGAAGATCCGTGGTTCAAATACCGGCTATGGCATTGACTTTTTCAGTCCTGATTCCACCTCTTATCCAAATGGGATTTTTCGTAGTATAAATATTTAATACATCGCGTAAAAATTATATATTTATTTGAACTGCACTAAATCTAATAACATATTTTACGTTATTTTTATAGAATTTGACACTTTCTGCCCGAATCTTTGACATATAGCATTTAAATTCATATTTTATTTATGAAATAGTCCAGATAAATATCATTCGACGTTACTCCGTCCGCTCTAGAATTTATCGCTTAGGCCAGACGTCTTATGATACTACTTTTGATAAAGACAATATCCTAACGCGTTGGTAGATATTCTTTGGTGTTAATAATGATGAATGCTTACTTTATTAAACATTAATTAGGTATTGAAAAATTGTAGTCAAGAATTGTATAACTCGGAAAAGACTATTCATGAAGACATGAGACTATAATTTACTGATTTAGATTTCTCATTTATAGGAGCCCAAATGAATGAAATCCTCACATTTGTGCAATTATATTATTGATTCTGTAAACAGTGTCTGACTTTCGCGTTGTCCCAACAGCCTATAAGGAAATCGCATGTAACAAGGAAGGAAGTTTGCAAGTTGTCCGTAGAACTTATGCTCTGTTTGTGCGTTATCTACTCTTTAAGTTCATTTTGAAGTATGCTAATGCGAAGAGAACTTTCAATACGCCATTTCAAGACCAATCAATTATAGCTTACTGTAGCTTAATACTGTGACATATGCTTCTTGGGGCATATGCACTACTCATAAAAGTAAATGCCTGACTTCAGTGAGACCTGCACAAGGGTCACCTATTTCTCAGACGTTCTTGCATAGAAGGTATGAGTTTCCAAACGACTTAAGGTATTTACCCTGCGTGTTTGCTCGCTAGGGACTTTGATATCAACTAACCACCAATTTTAACAAAGTCAGGTGTTCCGTAGTATCTTAACTTTGGAAAATTTGAGGTAGTCTTCTAATCAACGTAATAGCCGCACTGTACGTGAAAGCATATTGAAAGTTAACTTCACACTTCGCACACAGGTAAACAAACAAAACAATTAGCTACACACCAAAAATTAATTGAAAGCACGTGAAATTAAAACGTTATTGCACTTTTGAAATATTGAGTAGTCTTTATCAGATGTTGCGGTTGGGCGGCCAATACGGTACGTGCCGAGCCGATGTGTTCGGACAGGCCCTATTATAGTTAAGGTATAATTCCCTAGCGTCGCGATGTTCAAGCGTCTGTGCGTGAACAATTATACATGATTTCCTAAGAAGCGCGACGATTAGAAGATCGGTAAAACGCATGTATGAAAAAAGGTGCAGTTTCTCAGAAAATGTCAACAATGGACGTTCTTTTGTAGGAGGAGGAAGGCGGTGATCTTATTTGTTCTTGCTAAAAAGTCTTGTAAAGATAAAAGTTCATCCAGTGTTTACGAGGGTACTTCAAGGCTTCAGCGCCTTGTTAATAAATATACATCCGATTAATGATGAACAGAAAATTTCCGACTAAATGTGAATCAGTACAATTACGTACCAAGCATGGGAATCGACAGACCTTTTTTCAGGAGGAGACCGCAAGTTGGAAGTTTGCAATCAAACAATATTAATTCATTATTCTGTTGCCCAAAACTGTAAAAGATATGAGTTATAGTATTTATTGAGGATACGCGTATTAGCTTATGATAAATGAAAACTATTTTTCCATCAAAATTAAAACAAGAGTCTAATGGTAATTGACGGCATATTAAATTCATTAATTTCCAAGTGGGGCCGTGGCCCCCACATTTGCCCCCCCCCCCTTCACGACGCCCATGGTCCCAAGCATAAACTAAGTAGAGCCGAAAAGTAGATCATACACTAGTGAAGAGAGGTAGGAAACCAATATCATCTGCCAAAAACCTTGCAGTAACTTTCAGGGGGATTTCAAATTACTGGAAAACTTTAAGTTATAGGTAATTAAATCTTCGTTTATTGCTTAGATGTAAATAATTATGGTGATTATGTGAAAGGTTTTCTTCATAATAGTATTTCTTTTATTAATTTATTTGGTGTGGTAATATTAATTAAATATTCGTAAACACTATGAATACCATTTTAAATTAACACACAAGATTAGAATAAATACAAAACAATCGTTAATACAAAACGATTATAGGCCAAGTATCTACCTGCGACAAAACCTAATTAAAATTGTATATGTACCTATATTCCTTGTTCACCGTATTTAGCCTCTCATAAGCAACGAACAGAGACGATGTACCAGGGAAGGATGCTTAGACAGCAAATGGTAATGATTGGCCCCATAATCTGATACCGAAACTATGAAGTAGACTTTTATCTTGACTTCAGGAATTGCAGGAGAGCCAACATTTTGGCTCATAAGGCGATACTACGAAAAAGACTACATAACAACCGTGTGCATCCTTTTTTATGGCACTTTGAATTGGTTACATTATTAGCAACGATCTCTACGTCGCTTTGTATTTTCTCTAACAGCTGTATAATATTTTTTGTAGCTGATTTTCGTCCTAATAGTTCAAGTTATTACACGGGTAGAAATGAGACCTCCTGTTGAAGAGCTAGTTGCAGGAGCGACTTCATCCTCGGTGTTGGAGATATAGTATTCTGATTCTAGCTCTTCCTGTATTGTCTGGGTAGCTGTAACAACCATACTGACATTTCTGACATATAAAGATTCCGTCTCGTTCAAGGACATTGCAGTGTGGCTTACCAATATTTTAGTGTTCGCATTGCGTAAATAAGATACAGCTCACGTCGTGTTGTAATTACTCATTTATTTTCTTACGCTGTACTTTGCTTTATTATATGGATAGATTTGTGAGAGGATTGAGACGAGATAATATTTAACGTACTGTAATACCGCATTTTCCAAGCTCTGAATGGCTATTCACATAGTTCAGTTTTATACTCTTTCCTCTTATAACACTTAACAGTGTCAGCATATAACTACGTGCAAAAAAATGTAAACTTCATAATCGAAATACTACAATGTGCGTCAATTCTCCGTCTAAAGAGAGCATTGAGAGGTGCACATGGGAGGCTTCAGAAAAAATCTGATGTGTTGCACTCACATGACTTTCTCTACTCTTGTACTAACCATTCTTACAAACTCTTTATTTCTATATCTTCTTAGTGCTACTTGAGATAAACATTTGCAGAAATTATCTTATTGCTTATTTCCTTGTAGGTGCAAGGGGAATATTAGAATACAGTACGCTTTGAGAGATAGTCAAATGTTTTAAAGCTTTGAGACTCCGTTCTCTTTGCACGCTTAACATATAAAAAATGAACAACGATGTTCCATTTCACAGTTTTAAGTTTTCCGAAACTGACACAAATAACAAGGAATATCTCCGAAATGGTTCACTCTACAAACAAATTTATTCTGACATAAATTGTGTGTTTTAGCGAGATCTACGTTTTTTGTACAGTATGATTTGGTCTATCTCTAACGGTTTAACAGTTATGCAAAAGTCGTCCAGAGTAAATACGACTACAGGGGTTATAGCCAGAAAATCCAAGATATACATTTCATTTATCATCAAAATATCTCAAACATATGCCATTTTAATCAAAATCGTTAGAGCCATTTTCGAGAAAATCAAAATTTTCGAAAAACGTTTCACCTAAAGGGTAGTTTGGGGTAGGGCTATTTTCTTCAAAATCTGCGTGTCGTATCCTTGAAAGACATTAAATTTAAATACCAACTTTGCTTTTAACGGACTTTTCGTTTTTGAGTTATGCTGTCCACAGACTGACATATACACAGAGACACACACACACGGAACTTTTTCAAAACATGCTTTTTTCTTGGATTCAGGGGTCCTCAAAACATATATTTCCAGTGAAATCTCGGTGAAATCGAATTTCTGGGTGGAATACAATACTTCCTCTACTTACCTGTAGAGAAAGTAAAAAAGGTTAACTACTCTTTAATGTTAAAATATCTTAAAATTCTAATATCAGCGCATTCCACAATTTGTCAAGGAGCCCTGAGTGTCAGGGTCAAACTGTGTGTTTGTGTAAATCGCAGATGTATGATTCATGACAAGAGGTTAAAAAAATATTTTTTTATAAACAACTGAAGCTTGCTTCCCGCATTTTGCCCTGAAAATACCGGAATATCTAGAAGTATGCTCACCTTATTCCGAATTTCAAAGGCGAAACATTCAATAAAATATATTTTTATGCAAATAATATTAAAATACTCTTTCTGGTAAGTAAGACAAACTTACAGTTAATAGCAAAGGATAAAGTGAGACTGAAAAATTGAATGCCATGACCGGGATTTGAACCACGGATCTACCAGTTGCCGTCCGACTGCTCTAACCACCAAGCTATCATAGCCAACGTGCCGATATGACATTAAATTCTCCAACTGAAAGTCGCCAAATAATGCCAAACCTATTTTGTATGTCAACCTCAAATATAATGCATTATTTTGTTATAACGTTATGCTCAGCGGACATGTGAAAACTTGGCTGATTTTACCTTTAATTCCGTCATGTCTGCCTAAACGTTCTCCTTGATATTGTGGTTTTGTAATTATCGCATTTGAGGTCATAAAGATCAGGACGTTGTCCAACTATCTCAATTAAGCAGTCGTCTTTTGCACTAGTGAAGTACACGCACCAGCGCTTAACGTCCTTACTTCCACTCGGACCAGTCGAGTGAAAGCGCACCACGTAGCGGCGGATGAAAACTCTTCTACGCCATGCCGCTAGGGAAGCACACTTTTATATATCGAATACAGATAAAATCGCTGACGTCTCTCCACCACTCATTTGGTTCCGTGTTCCGAGCTCCTCAACGGATGGCAACGAGTGCCTGCCGTTGCTTTTAAATGCAATAATCCAGGTAGGTTTTCAAAATTATTTTCTCCCCCTGTGCGAAGTTTCAGGATAGCTTTCGAAACGCATTCATTCATGGTTCCCTTGTAAGATAGTGCTTAACTTTGTCCGTCGTCCAAATATTGTCCCCACAACCGCCCCCATCTTGCAAGGGAATTGTGTTATATCTCAAGAAATTAATCGCTTCACATTTCTGTTGAACGTCGTGCCGCTATTTTGACATAGATCATCCACTGATAAGTGTTTCCTCTTTCGTCTTCTGCACAGAACACGGTTATGGGCTGTAGGAAGAGAATATTCTAATTTTGGACTGGCGTTTTCAAGAAACGTGGTATAAGTCAATCACTGTATGAGGAAATTACATGTACAATATGAACTTCGAATGACCAATCGGGCACTAGTAAAAGGTAAAGGATATAGACGGAAGGGGACACCTCGCACACCGTCGCGCACTACACAGATATATTGGGGCTAACACCTCTAGGAGGCAGGAATGAAGTGAGGGAACAGCAGAATGGCACAGGGTTGCAGCTGATGGGCCACATAGAAGCGCGGAAGTCCCTTAAAAGTGCTGATATCTCTTCACCCCGGCGCCAGGCCCCACCGAGCAGCCACCACACCGCGGGTCCGGTGTTGCACAAGCTTCCCCACCCCCGACGGAGGCCATTGGCCGCCCAAATGTCACCTAGCGCCGAGAACAGTAGTTACCATGAGCAAGCATCCGCGTCATCTGTCCGGCACCGCCAACACCACTCGCCTGAAAGCACACCTGAAAGATAAGGAAATGTAATGGAGGGAAATGATGGAAAGGAACTCGTGGTACGAAATTAAATACCCGAGCATTTGCCTAAAGGACAAGGGTAAACCATGGAAAAATCCATGTCAGTGTGCGCAGTCGCCGGGGACCTACCCTGGGACCTCCCGAATGCGAGTGTCGGGATTTCACACGGAATATGTTTCAAGGCCCCCAGAATAAAAAAGCTTTTTAGAAAAAGGGCCGTGTGTGTGTGTGTGTGTGTGTGTGTGTGTGTGTGTGTGTGTGTGTGTGCGCGCGCGTGCGCGTGTGTGTGTGTCTGTGAACAGCACACCTCACAAACGAAAGGTCGGTTAAAAGCCAAAGTTGGTACTTATGTTATCTTTCAAGGATGCCACAAGAAGATTTTGAAGAAAATTCCTCCACCCCAAATCACTCTTTACATGCAAAGTGTTTCGAAAATTTTGATTTGCTCAAAAATGGCTCTACTGATTTTGATTAAAATGCCGTATGTTTAAGATACTATTGTGGCAAATGATATGCATATTTTGAATTTTCAGGCTATGGACTATGTAGTCTTGTTTACCCTTGATGACTCTTGCATAACTGGTAAACCAAATCTTGCTATACAAAAAAAATGCAGTTCTCATTAAAACACACGTTATGTCCAAATACATTTTTGTAGAGTGAACTATTTGGGAGATACTCCTTGTTATTTGTGTATCTTTTGCAATACTTACACTTTTCTGAAGTGGAAAGAAGTTATTTAATTTTTATATCTTGGCCTGCAAAGAGAACGGAATGTTAAAGCTTTCATATAGCAACCATCTTTAAAAGATTTGACTATCGCTCAAAGCCTACTGTATTCCCATATTCCCCTTGTACCTAGAAGAAAATTAGATCATTTCTGCAAATGTTTATCTCGACTAACATGAAGAAGATAGATGAATAAGAGTTCGTAAGAATAGTTAGTACAAGAGGAGAAAGTCATGTGAGTGCAACACATCAGATTTTTTACTATTATTAGCTATTACTGCATTTTAAAAATTATTTTTTGGTTCACTTGGAATAAATCGCATGTAATATTGGAAGAAATTTAGAGTTTTAGAGGAATAGATAACAATATAGCAATACACACGCGCGCGCGCGCGAACACCACAGTTGGGGTACTTATCTGCAAAGAGAACGTGACAGTGTTGCACTTCCAAGGTGTTTAACTTTTTAAATAAACTTAAAGGTGGTAATGAAGCAACATACCTTGGAACGCAATTCGCTTACATATACACATAACTAAAAGGTTAGAGCGAAAAGGAGTAGCAAATGCGTAGAGAATGGAGATGCAGGTCACGGGTTAGCAGGGCAGAATATTAAAATCATGCGGGTGCTTATTAATACTACATTGCTAGCTACGATTCTACAGATTAATGTGCTTCAGCCCGGCAAGTTTAAGCATCACGAGCAAACTAACGCAAATTAAATAACGTTGAAATTTCAAATATCTCAACAAAGAATTCCCGTCTCAAAGATTCCCAGGCTACCAAGGTACTACAAAAGGTTTGTAGGCGGAAAAACGTGCGCGAGATGGAAAGGTAAGAATGTGCTAGCATTATGGCACAAGGATTTGACAAGAAAGGAAGGTTTAACCGAGAGAGATCAAATATTAACAGTCTGAGCAGCGCAAGGGTACCTCTATAAGCTGAGGGATAATGAATAACTAAGGTGCCCACTCTACTCTTCAGTGACTTTGGTTGATTCTATCAACTACCTTTACTCCAAGCCATCACATTATTCGGCCCTCTGAGAGACTCGATGCCCTGCAGTCAACAAAGTAACATTTAAATGTTTAACGGGCTCTTTCTGCTGAAATGAAACTTTCCAAACAGAAGAATATGCTGCAAAATTTTTAATTCCCATGCAGTGAACCTTATTAACCGTAAACAATTCTTGTAGTTCATACTGAACATTTGTACATCTAATTTCTGTAATTTTTCATTACTTCAGCTCTCTCTCTCAAATCGTCACTGACCTAGATTATTTCGTTGTATAACGGTCTATCTTCGGAGAAGATAGAAAGTTTAACACACAAATATAATGACTTCTTATTACTGCATTGCTAAGGAAGTAGTAAAGTTTTAAGACTAGGTTCTTACTTTAGTTTATTTCATTGAATCCGGTTTGTATAATTGAAACTCGAACATCTGTACACATAGAAGTTAGAAAATCACTGCGACAATGCAGTAACTTAGAACGTTCAAATTCTGTATCAAATCTAAACCCATTCTAGAGCATGCATAACATGCGGAATAAGTTTACTAGCTCAAAGTGAAGTGTGAATACGGAACGAGATAATCGGAGACGCTTCATGGGCTCTGATTCCCATGGTGAGGATGAACGTAGCAGCGATGGTGAACGTGACATAAACCTGAACGTTGTCCAAGTAAGGCTATGCACGTTTTGTGGTTTTGTTGCAACCATTGAGTATACGCATCTCCCTGTAATTCAATGTAATCGCATAAGCCCTTTCATTCAACTGAAATTTCGCTTAGTTTGTTTCAGTTGGAGAATTCCTCGTCAATCCTACAACAGATAACGGTCAACATTAGTCAAGAGAGGAAGTTGGACACAAACATGTCGAATTCCAACAAATTGCACTGCCGAACTGTTATACCCTGATATACTAACTACAACAGTATACGAGCAGTGCACTAGCACTAGCATTCCACAATCAGACTCATAGACAACAAACCACTTGAAAGATTAGAATACGTTTACAGCCAATTTTGGATAAACATTGCGTATGTATGCAAAGTGTAGAAACAGAAATCGAGTGTAAAACCACTTTATTCACTATTTTGGCTACAGAGAATATTTTCTGCCTAACAGACAGTACTCAAGAAACTTAATGTATTATTACGCTCCATTTATATTAAATAACTTGCAGTTAAATATATTATCTATATCCATAAAATAAGACTGGCGTGTAAAATAGGAATAGAATGAACACAAAATTAAACATAGTGCTCCCGAGCTTCCAGTCAGGTAAAGACTAAAATTAAGCATGTTAATGCGGCTTACCCGTGTTTCCTTCAGGCTGTTAGTAGTCTCCTTTTTTATTGTGTTTACTTATTGTCACTCTAGCATCTAAGGCAATAGCACGACACTTTTAGGCATTTACTCGTAGGCAGGTATTGTAATCAGTTCATGCAAGAGATCTAGCCGTAGAATAGACCACCCTACTATATAGTTTTAGTTTCTGTTACTGGTAATCGGTCTATTGTGGTCCTGTTCACCATAGCTTTATTGATTTTCTGCTGCTACTGGGACTTAAAATTGCCATGTAAACAAAAGTATGCATTCAAACGTCACTCTCTCCAGCATTCTCTCACCGAATCGGGCCCAAAGTGCCTAGTTGTCGACGGGCCCTTAAAACTAACTCACTAACTCACTCACGCGCACACGCACGCACCCAGCCATTGACGCACCCACTCATGGATCCACCCACTCTCTCCCTCACTCACTCATTCATTCACTCACTCACTCACTAACCGAATGGAAATCGTAAAAGCTAATAGTTTTTCTTTGTAAATTTGATTTCGCCATTAAACTCTTGTTTGCGGTGATAAACTTTTGTTAAAGTCGATATAAGTTTTAGAAAATTATCAGTAATAGTATTATCGGAACTAGCATGCGTAATATTATCAAAACTGCATAGTTTGTTTAAAGTATAAGTATTAGCTGGAACCAAGGAGTTTGGTATACTAAATGAATTTCATAGGCACCTCTTCTTTTTGACGCATTAAGTTATGGAACAGTCTCAAACATGAATTCTACAGGTACCTAAAAGTACTCAATTTTGACTTTGAACACTTTTGGAGAAGCACATTGCATTTGTATATTGCAGAAATTCGGCGTTATTTATAGTATCTATAATGGGAACTCATAAGACTTAACAGTTAAGGATTCCATCGTGGAGTAAGAGAATGAGGCTGCTGACTTTAATACACATCAATGCATCACTTTTAACGTTCTTAAGCTGGCAGCTGCTGGATAAAATAACCGATTACTCAAGGGCTTGGGAATGCACTTAATAGGCGCGGTGTCTTCATCTACCTGACAGACAAAAGTAGTGTAGAGATTAAGGTAATGCAAAATTGAAAAGGTACGGTGAAGAGAACTGCGATAGTTCTATGGTTAAGCTTCATGTTCCAGTGGAAACCACGTTTAACAAATTACGTAAACATATTGCACTTGGTCAAGTGCGTTCGACACTACACGCAGAGTTTACCCACAGATTAAGCTCCCCCTTTGTGAATCAAGAAGACCCTCGAAACAATCCTCCGTGGTGGTTTCTACTAGACCAACACCTGAGAATTTAAGAAGCCGGCCCCGTTTTCGCAGGAAAGGAAGTGGATACGTCAAGTCAAACGGATGTCTACCTTAAAACTGCGCACTGTCTTGCCGTCCAGACTGGTGCCAGAGGACATTGGGTCATCTCATAACCCCGCCCAAGCTTCACAGCCCAGACGTACCCAATTTCCCAATTGTGTCGGTACCAACTGCCCTGATGAGAGCAACTCAATCCGAGCAGCTCTATAGGCAGAGGGGCGCAAACATTTAATGAAATGCCCAACGTGCTTCTAGTAACGACAGAAGTACCACGAATGCTAAGGGTCCGCAAAGCCTCATGGCAGCCGAAGAGAAACTCATTCGACAACAAGACTCAGGTTTAACTGTTCATTAATCACATAAAGAGATACGATTTCATTTTAAAAGACCTATTTACTGAGATAAACATGTGTCTAAGCGAACTCTACAGGGAAGAACTACAGTTTCTGGTGACCAGCTTGGAAGTTATCTGACACATATTCAGTAATCTAAGAGGTAGTGCCGCAATCGCAATGAACCTTCCACACAAATAATTGGAGCAAAATGAATTTAGAAGCAACTGGGATGAACAAAGATGATCCTGTAGACCTGTAATTTTCATTTCTGTGAAGGGAGAATTATCTTTTAGCTCTTGCCTCAATGGCGCAAGCATAAAAATAATTTAACGGCCTACACACGGAAACAATTTTATTGACGCTATAAGAGCCATTTGTGCTTAGGTTACAAAGCCCTCAGCTTCATTCACAAAGAATGTCTTTCTTTTCAAAATCACATGTGTAGTCATTAGCCAATGCTCCATGCTTTTTAAGTCCATTTATTTATGGACTGGTATTAATATTCTTAGGGAAAATCTAAACCCAATAGCATATTGTAATATTAATTTAAGCTCAATAAAATGCCTAATTTATGGACTAATTAAAAACGTGAAAAGAAAACAAAACAGAGTAAAGACGGCTCAGTTCAATACTTCATTGTTAGCACCGGAGGAACCCCTTCTTTCCCATTCATTGTTTAAAGAACCGAAGACGTACAAAAACAATTATGTTGAGCTGGTTAGTTTTAAAAGCAGCTCCATTTAATTTCCAATTTCAGTTCTGCTCTCATTCCAGATTGAAAAAAAAAATGACGTCTTAACACACGGATTCTGACGTTTCATGCTTCTGTTCCTACAAGACCTCCTATTCTAAAACAGGAATAATATTCGTGTTCACATTATTTGGCAGCCAATCCATGTGAGAGGTGATTTTTCGGCACATTTATAGGACTGGTGCCTACACAGCAAGGTGATGCATTTGAGGTTGATGAGCTACGATAAGTAGCGGTCTACAAATCACGAAAACCAACGTTCCAGCTAATGGAAGTATGATTCTGAGCACATCATCTCTCCATCATATCGGCTGGATGGCCGTCCACCTCTGCCTTGAGAGTCTGGGTGTGAGCTCGGCAACCTGGTCGGTAGGCCAAGGAACCAAAGGACTGTAGTGTCATACATTTAACAGTTTAACTCATTTCTCTACAAAACTAAAACATAAGTAAAGATGGGTTCCAAGGATGAGCCCATTCTGATTAAACTTGTAACGCATGTAGAAAGTATTTCAACGTAAAAAGTATACATGTATACTACATGTATGCTAATATTTATAAAAAGTTACAGTAAAAGATTTGATATTAGCGACAATAAGTATACATAGGCATAAAACATATGTCTGCATACCCTTCCAACATAAAAGTACAATAAGAGTATATCATAGTCATTATTTTGTGTATTTATCCACCGGAAAATGTTACGAAAGTGTAAACTACATAACCGAGCGAGATAACTTAGCGGTAACGTTTGAGGCTCGCATTCGGGAGCTGGCCAACCTTCCTGAGTCATGGATTTTTTCAGTGGTTTTCCTGGATCACTAGGCGAATAATAGGAAGGATAATTACATACCCTAAATGTTCCGTCTCTCCGTTTCATTTCACCTTCATTTCAATCTGGTCTGCCAGGTCGGAAGTGTTGGCGATGGGCGAGTTTGACGTTGCTATGTGGAGGCTTTGTGAAATGTAATTGCTGTTTTCGACGGATGGATGGCGTTGTGGTCGCCTGATATGCTGGAGTGAACCGCTGTCGCAACCCATGAGGCTGGTGGCTGCTTGTCACACCGAGATGAAGAATCTCCAGCGCCCATTAGGGACCTCGCGCTACCCGCCCGGGTTGCAACTCGCCCTAGTGTTCTCATTTCATCCCTTCCTCCCAGCCAGGGGTCTGACATAAAGTTATCTCAGAGTGGAATCCCTTCCGTCTATACTCTGTCTCTACACATGTACTTATCACGAAATTCACACAGGGGGCTATGTAAATGAAGTTTGCAGGGGAGGGGTGCTTAACTTGACCATTAAAGTCCTGCGCATGTCACTTTAATTACGGCCTGATGGGTAAAAATGGGCAACAATACATAATATTCTGAAAGTGGGAGGTCACACATATTTGTTATGATGCAAATCTTGAAATTTTGCAAACTTAGTAACAAAGTCTATGCCACACAATCTGCAATATTTAACACTCAGACGATGTGAAGAAACAAAATATCTCTCACTAGATATGCTTCAGATTTACTGTAATGACAATTATATGTTCATACATTACTGTGAGGCACATTAAGTGTGAATACATTACAATACAAATACAATGCGTGATGCGGATATATCAAAGACTGACTCGGCGTTTGGAAATGGCTGTGCTGTCATGATGCAGCGTTAGTGAAGCAACGCAACATTTCCTATGATACTCTTGGGAAGCTACAGCCGTATGATAATAATGATGGTGCGATCCTGAATATGGATTCTGCTCTGTGTGAAAAATCGCCGATATCGCCTTAGAACAAATGGAGTTGACAACTTATTCCCAGGGTTCTGTCTGAAGAGTAGACGAATGGTTTTGTGAACACGGTTTGTTCCTCCCACGCACGCATGTGTTCAATATTGAGGCAGGGTATATAGTATTGTGCTTTCCTGGACAACACCCAAAAGCAGCTGTGGGAATAAAAGAAGAAAAGTCGCCGAAAGGGAATACCTAACACATTAAATTCCGATTGCATCAAACGCCTTTGGGGTATTGAGTACAGAAGGCTTTTGGATTCCTATACATAAATTCGCCAGAAATAAAACAGAGGCTTAGCAAAGCTACATTAACTGAAACATCTTCACTTGTGATTAATCAAGTTTTCTTCAGCTGATTACTGGCACTTAAGGGTATCCACAGCTAAAATTGATCAACATTTACAAAAAAATTAAAAATTTATTTTTCGTGTCCAAAAATATATTGAATGTTTAACTTCAAACACATACTATCATTTTCGCTCTCAGAGCGCTTTAAAGATTCAAAACGTGACTACGTAAATGCCCAATAGCAACTGGCCTAATGGCCTGCATTTACTTCCAATGACATTTACTCCACTAATTTTCTTACACTACTTCGCAATAAAGTTGTTCTATATGATGTAGTTTCTAACAAACTTTGTTCAAATTTTCACCAGAAACTCAAGGAGACAACTTAAAAACTGCCAGAGGTTTCTGCTACATTTATAAATTGCTTAAGATGATTCTGTAATTAATTCGAATATTGAGAATAAATTGTCACAAAAATTATATACATATTTCTGAAACAACCAGAATAGCGAAACAAATCAATATGACAATTTTGTGTATTAATATTTAAAAAATATGGTAGTATTTTTATTTTTCAAACTTGCGATTTTTGTAAGGATGAGAAGAAAACTGTGTAGTTGTAAAATTTTAGAAGATCGGTATAAAAGTAACCGGACTGAAATTTGTCATTTTGCCACACTATTGTTCCCTCAAGAACTTTTATTAATAAAAGTTATTGAGATATCTGCATGCAATTTAAAATACATATTTGTGGTAGAGCAGCATAGGACAACATTTTGAAAACATTTAGATAGACACCGCAACATTTATTAACTTCACCTTATACGTCACTGAAATAAGAATTACAACCCTGAAGAACTGTAGAATTTCTGGTACAGTTTTCCTAGAAGCAAAAAGAACACAAACACCTGACTTCTTTTTATTGTTTAATTTTCTGGCGAAAGCGGAGGCTACATAAACGATCTTAAGTACCATACCCTTGCAGTAAAATGGTAAACAAAAAGTGTAAAAATGTAGTGAAAAATATTTTTAAAAGTATGCTGTTAAAGATAAACATCTGAACTTATTATGAAAAACTGACCTTAAATAATGGACATTAAGTGTTGCATTAAGATCTCACCATTAGTTTTGAGAAAAGTAACAAGTAGATGAAATATATTAAAAATGTTTGAGTTCTATTAAAACTAGAACGAATTTGCAGAAAATCATATTATATCATATACCTACATACCAGAAATGAATATAGGAGAAATACACCAATCATCAATGAAAAGTGCATTGTCTCAACCAATATTAATGTCCAGAAAACTTGTTTAATTTCTGATGTTTTTATGCACAACATTTCACAACACTACATTTTACCCTTATGGTCACTATTTATTAAAATGCTGAATATATCTAGTTCAACATGTTTTGGCAAGTAAATCATCCAAGGAACCAAAGAGATTTAGCTTCAAATAAAATTCGGTTTTGGATAAACCTCTATGAGACATTCATTTTTGTTTCACGTAAAACGTCTGCATAGTTTACAAACGACATTCCCCGTTACGCCTGAACTATCCTAGAAAGTAATTGTGTTTGGCAGTAGGTAATATGGTTTAAAGCAGGCGTAATATCCAACTTGACGAATTTCCTTTCAGAATGTGATTCTACTTGATATTTATATTCTTTATTATAACTTTATTTTTACTTCTTCTACTATGTACCAGTAGACAGAGATCGTAATTTATTTCACCCCAAAATTTCAATTACTACATTTCACGAAAATCCATCTTTTGAGGGCCTGAACAACAAAAGGAATTTTTTAAAAACGAAACTCTGTGTAAATGAACTGCATAACTCAAAACAAAACTGGTATAGACACCAAACTTGGTATATACAAATAAATTCGGTACTTCCAAAGACGCGACACATATTTTCAAGAAAATCTCCATCCCAAGCTACCCTTTACATGGAAAGTTTTTCTAAATTTCTGATTTTCTGAAAATTGCATAGATTTTCATGAAATTACCATATATTTAAGATATTTACACGATAAATAAAATCCATATCCTAATTTATTTGGGAAGTGTCTGTCAAGTCCTCTTCTTTCAGAAGGAGCTTGGTATAAACCGTAAAGTGATCGACGCTCTCCAACGTCCAAACCGTGCCTTTCCGGACAGGAGTTTCTATTTGAAAACCGATCAGTTTGCCATCCCGCACAACATACTATGCGTTGTTGGTGTTTTTTTTTTTTGGGGGGGGGGGAGTGAGGGGGACATCCAGTGTAAAAATAAAATATAGTGGGCAGAGAAAGTTACTGTCAATGCAACGCATCAGAAGTCGTTTTCATGGTGCGTCCGCGGATCTGGTCTACACAAAGCACAGTAGGTGTGCAAAGTTTCACATTACAAAGCCTCCTTGAAGCGAACAGGGCACACTTCTAGCTCTCTTGTCTTGTCGTGTCCGTCACGGAGGGATTCCAGCACGTCAGCCGATAGATTATTATGCGTCAGACCTCGGGAGGAAGGATGATATGAAAGTACCCTACAGGCGGCCAAAACACATCACAGGCAGAACCACTATGGTGGGTCCCTAACAGGTATAAGCAGTTCTTCAGCCCGACGGAGTTTCAAGTGACCACAGAGAGCGCACCAACAACCAGGTCCAGCTGATCATTCAGTCCCCCTGGCGGGTGGCAAGCCGACCAGCGCCTCCCCTCAGCCAAACACCGTATTTCCAGAGCGCAAGCTCCACCGCAGTGCATCATACCCGCGACCCTATAACACGATTTACTTTGCATCATTTCCTTACATGAATGAATAATTTATTTGTGCTCAAAAACAATGCAACCTTAACCTACTAAAAACAAAAATAAAATGAAACAAGTCCTACAATTATCTCAACTACTGGAAGTCAGCAGCTATTCCAAAGTTCTTTTACGTACTTTTACAACATGTCAAGTTATCTATATTAATTATATACACTTTCTTTACTATCAGAGCTACTTTAGTTTTCACGGTACCCTGGTTTTTATTTCCTTTCATTCACTTTAATTCTCACTTTACAGGTGTGTTTCTAGGTTTCATGGCGTATGACGGTGCTAGATAGATGGCGCGGAGAGATTAATGCCCGTGGGCGGGCGCTAACGGACTGATTCTTAGACTAGTTCATCGCCTCTCTAGACAACTCCAACAGTGGGAAAAGTCTTCGAGTCTGGAACTGTTAGTGACTCCCGCGCGTCTGTGACCTGCCTGCGGCATTTATTTTGCCCCCTTCACTTCATCCTTTACTCCTCTAGCCACAATACATCTATGTAAACCATATATAACCTATACCTATATACAAGGGATGTTCGGAAATGATTTACAATAAGTTTTTAATACATTATCAATAAAAGATTCAATTTAAATGGAATGTCTTAATATACTCCCCACCAACGTAAATACACTGCTGCCACCTTCCTGGGAACTTTATAATTGCACCACAGAACCATTGTTCGTGGGTACTACGCAATAACTCTTGAACAGCTGCCTGCAATTCCTTATTGTTGCCGTAGTTTAAACTTGCTTCGGAACCTTCATGTTATCGAACAAAGACTTTCTTCTCATGTGTGTGGTAATGATTCGTCACCAGTTTCTCCAAAAATTCAGGGTCTCTATTCTCCATTTCCAACAGTCGACAACAGACTTCAACTCTGCTCCCCTTCTGGGCATGTGTCAAGTCCCGTGGCACGTAATGTGCACACACCTTTTTTGCCACCTTTCTTACTCCTTCCTTCCAGAAAAACTACGCAGTCCATCTTTGTCCATGATTGTCATCTTCCACCTTGTCCATGGTTTTCTCTACTTAACAGTAAAAAAGCGCTGCATGATGTACTAGCATCAGTTCATTGTTCTACGAGATGACGTGCCCGTAGATGCAGCAGTATTTTTTAAACAACGCAATTCTAAAACATTTGCGAACGCTCTTTGTACATAAGAATTTAGACAATACTAAAGCTTAATCCTTCCACCGGGCTTAGAGGTATTATAAAAAAGCTTATTCCCAGGAAACAATAAATGTATTTAGCATATAACTTACCTACGAAAACTCAAAATATTTTGTTGATATAGGCTTAACTCTAGCACCGCTGGAACTAGGCGTATACTTAGACCCGCCAATGCGGTCATTTTGGCTGCTTTTCATATCCAATAATTAGAAAATCTCTGCCTTTATCACTAGCACTATTTTCAATGCAGGTTACCACAACATTAAATACGAGTTTACAGGGAATGTTTTAAAAATAAATCTTTATATAGTATAATATTCAACGTTTTTATTGGTGTTTTCGTATATTTGCATGTCTCTACATTTTTTATGGGCTTATACGAATCAAGGATTTTCAGTTGTTTGTCTAGAGCCTGTCTAATTCTATTGTGATGGCTCTTGACCACTCTATAAAAGCAACATAATAAATAAGTGAACATCTAATAAAATGGAAGAAATATAAAACATCGCCATTTTCATGCATAAACATCTCCAACTTAACTTGCTAAGGATTGGCGAACAACTCGCCCTTCTGTGCCTTTTCCTCAGCAAAGCGAGAACAACAGAGACCAAACCCATTACTTCTGCTTTTAGTTTTTTCAGCACAAGTTTATGGAGTACTCAAAATATTAAACGATCTACCGCATTTAATAACTCCACCAGTTAAAATATTGTCACCGCGCCCGCCGCATCTAATTGCCGACAACCGCAGTGTCACCCATCGCATTATTGTCGGCACTACCGCAAAGGAGCCGAAGGAAAGAGACGGAGAATGGCCGCATTGTTGGGCGCTTGCCGAAAGAGAGAAAGTGATAGAGGCTTCTAGAACTGTCTGCTTTGTGTTTCACCGCTAAATAAGTGAACGTTCCGGAAGCTTCCAGAATAGTGCCTGGGAGATATAAATAGCGGTAAAGTGTGAGAAGAGTCAGACGTACGTGAAGCGTTGAGTAGTGCCGACGGAGAACAGTCAGACGTATGTGAAGGTTGAGTAGTCGTGCCGACGGAGACGGACAGACGATGTGAAGCGTTGTGCCAACGGAGAAGAGTTAGTTCTTTGTGTTACGAGTTCGGAGCCGTGCTGTTGGTGAATGGGAAAAGACTTTCTTGTTGTTGCAACGAGTGTACAAAGTTACTGTTTACGGAAATAAAAGTGTTTCTTTATCTCGACTACATCTGTCTACTTTACTTCACAACCAACCCTAAAGTTACACTGGTGTCAGGAGTGGGATTCGTCGAATTGCTTCTAGTTTCATTACATCGTCAGAAGTTGCAACGTTAGAACCAAGATGGAGGGAGATTCGGAAACCAGGATGATGGCAATGATGAAAGAATTATTTGCCAAAATGGAAACGTCATACGACAACCTCGCTGCCAAAATGGAAACGTCATACGACAACCTCGCTGCCGTGCTGAAAGAGATGAAGACGGCAAACGATAACCTCGCTGCCAAAATGGAAACGTCAAACGACAACCTCGCTGCCGAGCTGAAAGAGATCAAGATGGAACAACTCGGCGAACTGACTGGCGTGACGGAAGACGTGGAAGAACTCGGCGAAAAGGTGGTAGACCTCTGCCAGCACGTGGACGTCGTGGAGGACGACGGGGAACGTCTTGGCGCCCTGGTAGTAAGAGTTGACGAGAGCGTTAAAGTACTGGATGCCAGGGGCAGACGGAATAGCGCGGAGCCGGAGAGGGAGCACCTAGTGGCCGAGGCGACAGTCGCGCCCGTTTCGGATGATATGAGGGAAGACCTGGAACAACTCGGCGAACTGATTGGCGTGAGGGAAGACGTGGAACAACTCGGCGAACTGATTGGCGTGACGGAAGACGTGGAACAACTCGGCGAACTGATTGCCGTGACGGAAGACGTGGAACAACTCGGCGAACTGATTAGCATGACGGAAGACGTGGAACAACTCGGCGAACTGATTGGCGTGACGGAAGACGTGGAAGAACTCGGCGAAAAGGTGGAAGACCTCTGCCAGCATGTGGACGTCGTGGAGGACGACGGGGAACGTCTTGGCGCCCTGGTAGTAAGAGTTGACGAGAGCGTCAAAGTACTGGATGCCAGGGGCAGACGGAATAGCGCGGACCCGGGGAGGAAGCACCTAGTGGCCGAGGCGACAGTTGCGCCCGTTTCAGATAACGAAAGTGTACGTCTCGGGGAAGACAAAGGGGCAGTTCAGGGACGTCGTCGGGGATCCTCTGGAGGAGTGTGTCGGGTACGTAACCAACCAGGATACGACGTGGAGGACGATCAGCAGGGAAGCGCACAAGTAAACGAGCATCACGCGAGAACCGACTTGGCATGTGACATGGGGGGACCGTCGGAGCCATCCAATCACCTGACGCATAGTGCCGTGAACGGAAGAAGGGTGGACATCATCGTGGACGGCAGGATACAGGAGAGGCCGTGCCGAGCACGAGTGAACACGAGTGCAGCGGTGGACGCGACTCGCGCGGATGTGGTGGGGTTTGTTGCCGGACCCATCGGAAGCAAGGTGGCTGCGAAGGTGCGCCAGAGAGGTCGGCGGACACGGTACCCAATGAGCCGTTTCCAAGTGCGCAGGATGGCCCGTCAACACACCAGGAAGAAGGGCAACTGGACGAGGGCCCGCCAAGACCGGCGGTACTGTTGCAGAATTTCGAAGCAGGATGGCATACGTCGTCCTACCCGGACCAAGGGACACTATCCAACAGCGATACCTAGGATCGTGCCTCCTGGAGAAGAGGTTCGATGGGTTAGTCCACCGGGGCGCAAGGGAGATGCCGCAGTGATAGTGCTGGTCGGGACGACCAGGTCTGAGGAGGGAGCAGTGTCACCGCGCCCGCCGCATCTAATTGCCGACAACCGCAGTGTCACCCATCGCATTATTGTCGGCACTACCGCAAAGGAGCCGAAGGAAAGAGACGGAGAATGGCCGCATTGTTGGGCGCTTGCCGAAAGAGAGAAAGTGATAGAGGCTTCTAGAACTGTCTGCTTTGTGTTTCACCGCTAAATAAGTGAACGTTCCGGAAGCTTCCAGAATAGTGCCTGGGAGATATAAATAGCGGTAAAGTGTGAGAAGAGTCAGACGTACGTGAAGCGTTGAGTAGTGCCGACGGAGAACAGTCAGACGTATGTGAAGGTTGAGTAGTCGTGCCGACGGAGACGGACAGACGATGTGAAGCGTTGTGCCAACGGAGAAGAGTTAGTTCTTTGTGTTACGAGTTCGGAGCCGTGCTGTTGGTGAATGGGAAAAGACTTTCTTGTTGTTGCAACGAGTGTACAAAGTTACTGTTTACGGAAATAAAAGTGTTTCTTTATCTCGACTACATCTGTCTACTTTACTTCACAACCAACCCTAAAGTTACAATATATACAGTAAGTGTAGTGTAAAAGGCTACGGCCCATTAACAGCCCATTA
This sequence comes from Tenodera sinensis, assembly GCA_030765045.1. Taxonomy (NCBI): domain Eukaryota; kingdom Metazoa; phylum Arthropoda; class Insecta; order Mantodea; family Mantidae; genus Tenodera; species Tenodera sinensis. Next base: position 167,740,076 of record CM060962.1, read on the forward strand.
CACAGAGGGGAATTGCAATTTGTACTCTGCAGGGATTTCAGAACTTAAAATAATAAATAGTGTCACATTAAGTTACACAATTTAGCTCATTTCCTCAAATATTGTTTTATAGCTGTCAAGTTTCCATGTAGCTGGACTTTAGAACCAAAGTTCCAAAATGTACGCATATTTTCTGGGCAATGAATTCACGCGGTCAAAATTCATTTTATGCCATGTGAACCTACATCTATAATATTCTGCTATTCTATTACATACTCATGTCAACATTGCACTAAACTCGAAAATCTATACAAGAAAGCTAAATTCGAAGTATGATGAAGGGGATTTGCATTAGACAAACGGTATTTTAGACCTAAAAATTTGGAATTTGCATTCTCTGTATTACTATAACTTATCACACGATACCTAGTTATATTAAGAACCATACGAAATATTGACAGGGGTTGCACACAACAAAGAGAGAAAAATACAGCAGCCATAGAAATCTTTAAATCCTACAGCTTGTAGAACGCGAAGGGTTTTTTGGCAGAAATCACACCGAAAGTGAAGTCCTGGATTTGACATTTGGCCATCTAAGTCAAGAGCGCGACACTAGGTAAACAAAGTGTGAAATTGTCCTCTTTTTTGTTCGCAGTTCTTCGGTCAGCGGAAGTGAACAAACTGGATTTTTAAACTTGAGTTTTCGGGCAGAATCTTCGCCACTGATACGTACACTAGGTTCCATATATGCCGTCCCTACTGCTTCACCAAGCATTTTACCAACCTTCTCAACCACTGTGTACACAGCAGGGAGGGGGTGTGTGTGGAGCGTTCTGCCTTTGTTGTTCGACCAAGCAGTGGTGTATGTTAAGAAGCCTAGAGCTAAATTTTTAGCTGAAAATGACATTTTAGTTTTTCAATTATATGATATAAATATTCCATATGCACCTGCTAATCATTCTAGAAAAACATTTTTCCCGAATCGCCATTTTTAAAATCCAGCGATATGTTTAAGTCACTCGTGCGCTTCATTTTAACCAAACACCGTGGGGCACCACACTGGTGCCTTTTTCTTCAGTTTTGCGTTTTGTATGAAATCTATTCCTTACGTTTCAGTTTCGTTCTGATTTGTATGTAAGTTTATATACTGTAACGGATTAATTAGTGGGGGGCACGAACAGCAGTTTGAAGAGCCAAAAAGAGAGGGTGGTTGGCAAGAGATGGAACAGCTTGAGATGACGTCAGAGACAAAAGCCGGTTGTCTATGGGTTTCTACTGCGTGGTTAGTGTGTGGTTGAGAGTCTACCGTGAGATGTGACCAGGTGTGGGTCCGCCATCAGCAAGGGGAAGTAGAACCCGGGCACCAGTGCAAGTGGGCACGGCGATCAGTCGTGGGGAATGCAAGATAGGCGCATAAGCCTCATTCTCCCAGTTACATGGAATTCGACTTGGTGCATGTGGTTCCCTTTGGCAAAGGAGCGGTATGGACTTCTGAGGTGGTTGAGCCAGTTAAGTCTGGTAAGAGACGTCGCCTATGTGCAAAGGAGGCTTCGATGGATGGCGGTGAAAGCTGAGGACACCGTTGTACACTGTCGACCAGGGCGTGGCTACTCCAGGCTGGAAGTTCTCCGTACATCCTATATCTTCTAGTGCCGACATCGGGATGAGTATCAGTTTAGTTAATAATACTTTGTAGGAGTGGGAAAACTCCAGAGGGACAGTTAACAAAGGGGGATTGCTCTGTACGAGGCCCCTTATCAGTAAACCGGAGAGCAACTCGGTATAGGTGGATATTGTCACAGACTGTACGCAAGATTTCCAGCTAGTATTTTCTCTGTAATTATCTGATTCCAAATATAGGAAAGGTTCTTGTTTTCATTTTAGAATTTTCATGTTAATATTTAATAGCGTTCATTATCAAATTTGTGGTTTCATTTTAATATTTATAGGTTACTACGTAACGGAGTCCATTGTTAAAATTATTGTTGTCTTTACTAATTGCTTGTTAATATTTAACACTTTTCATTATAATAAATGTTATGCTATGCTGTAGTTTGTTGTGTTACTTGGTAGTATCCTGTCACGATCCTGCGGAATACGCTAGTAAGGAAAGGGAAAGGGAAAGGTAGTAGGTGTAAGCAAAACGCAAAAGGAGCGTAACACTGTGTGGAAGCGTGCTGGGCCCATAACCCAGAGGTCCGTGGATCGGAACCACGCTCTGCTACCAGTGTTACGCTCCTTTTGCGTTTTGCTTACACCTACTACCTTTCCCTTTCCCTTTCCTTACTAGCGTATTCCGCAGGATCGTGACAGGATACTACCAAGTAACACAACAAACTACAGCATAGCATAACATTTATTATAATGAAAAGTGTTAAATATTAACAAGCAATTAGTAAAGACAACAATAATTTTAACAATGGACTCCGTTACGTAGTAACCTATAAATATTAAAATGAAACCACAAATTTGATAATGAACGCTATTAAATATTAACATGAAAATTCTAAAATGAAAACAAGAACCTTTCCTATATTTGGAATCAGATAATTACAGAGAAAATACTAGCTGGAAATCTTGCGTACAGTCTGTGACAATATCCACCTATACCGAGTTGCTCTCCGGTTTACTGATAAGGGGCCTCGTACAGAGCAATCCCCCTTTGTTAACTGTCCCTCTGGAGTTTTCCCACTCCTACAAAGTATTATTAACTAAACTGATACTCATCCCGATGTCGGCACTAGAAGATATAGGATGTACGGAGAACTTCCAGCCTGGAGTAGCCACGCCCTGGTCGACAGTGTACAACGGTGTCCTCAGCTTTCACCGCCATTCATCGAAGCCTCCTTTGCACATAGGCGACGTCTCTTACCAGACTTAACTGGCTCAACCACCTCAGAAGTCCATACCGCTCCTTTGCCAAAGGGAACCACATGCACCAAGTCGAATTCCATGTAACTGGGAGAATGAGGCTTATGCGCCTATCTTGCATTCCCCACGACTGATCGCCGTGCCCACTTGCACTGGTGCCCGGGTTCTACTTCCCCTTGCTGATGGCGGACCCACACCTGGTCACATCTCACGGTAGACTCTCAACCACACACTAACCACGCAGTAGAAACCCATAGACAACCGGCTTTTGTCTCTGACGTCATCTCAAGCTGTTCCATCTCTTGCCAACCACCCTCTCTTTTTGGCTCTTCAAACTGCTGTTCGTGCCCCCCACTAATTAATCCGTTACAATACATAATCTCAAACGTGTTATCTAAAGACTCAAATATGCATTTGATGATTGTTTAATTCACTGACTCACAAATAAAAAATAATGCTGAAAAGAAAAAGGAATTTTAAAACTAACAACTCCATAAAAACAAAAACGTATTTCTCTGCAAGTAATGTCAGCTTCAATCAAACAATTTAATTTATTTCCATTTACTTAGCAGAAAATGCCACTAGTATACTTCTCTAAAAAAATGTGGCGGCAGTTTCAAAGTAATGATTTTTTCCCCCTAATTGAAAGTATTAGTTCTATCATCTGAGGAATTTTTGACCTAGAACATTGATTTTTTGCAGTCATTTATTTGTTTATATCAATGTGTGCTGATTTTCAAGCAAACAGATATAAAACTGAACAATTTATAAAATACAGTTCCATTGTCCCTTAACTGCTGACGTGGTATGGAATGTTGCGGAGGTGCATCGGGGAAGCATTGTATGTTGGAAACCAACTTGTCATTTCAAGATATTGCTCTAAATTATATATTCAGATGTGAATAATCTAGAACTGTGCGCATAAAACACGACGCCATTGCATGCGCGGAAAGGTAAAGAGATACCCTCCTCTTGCTATACTTACTACGTTATAGGTATTTGAAGGCCAAGAGAACACCTCCCAAAGCTGCGAGGACGGCATGAATGGAAGTGAGTGTACTAAGCGGAGCGCCTCTTCAACGCAGAAATGGGATCACATGTTTAGTTACATGCAACACAGCCAAACTAGAGATTTTACCCCACTCAACAATATACCGAGCAATTAAACTCATCCTGTGTTATATAAATACCAGTGTTTTAAGGGAATGACGTGATGCCCCACTGCGTCATATCCAGTTTGAACATTTAAAGTGCTGTGCCGATTAGAGGACGTACTGGTATAACACTGTTTCCGCCGGATTTGCGTTCCGAAGAATTCCAAGACATTATACAAAACAAAATGCACAGAAGTTGCGATTTCTTTACAGTAAGGTGTAACAGTTTTTGTGAAGCTTTTAATGCACATATACGCCTTAATTATTTGCAGTTTCAACGAAACTCTAATACAACTATAAGCATACATGTACGTTACTGGGAGAAAGTGATTATGATTAACATACACAAGCGATATAATAAATACGAATCGGTAATTCCTGTATTTGGCCGGTTTCAGTTTTGGGATTTCGTCTTTGCATCTACGTGTCTGTACTTTATTTTCTTTCTGTTGTCCTATAGAGAATTTTGTTTACTGACGAGATTAAGTGGCAAATAAATAAAAATCTGATACGTTCCACTCACATGACTTTGCCTACTCTTGCACAAACTATTATTACAAACACTTATTCTTCTAAATAATTACGTAGACTTCCACGGCATTTGTCCTTTACTTCTTCTTGGCTACCGGTATGGGCCACGTCTTGTTGGCTTTTTTAATCATGCCGACGTTTCACCGTAAACTATGTTCGGCTAGTGACTAGCTGGATGAGGTTGGCAGTCGCCCAATGAAGAAGCCGAACACAGTTTACGACGAAACGTCGGCATGATTAAAAAAGCCAACAGGACGCGGCCCATACGTTTTAAGAGGGGTCCCTGTATGATGTTTTTGAAATTCCTTTCTCTTTGCACTCTCCGTGTGACAAGTTTTGCTTGATTATCCGCGGTATACTAAAGACAGCCAATCCCTTGGCCTGGGTTTGACTCTGTCATCCGGTATCCTAGACAAGGTACTGTGGTTCGTCACCGAAATTGATTTTGAGAAAAAGTTTAACTTGGTTTATTCTTCGGGATTTGATTTTTACAGTTTTAGCCTACAAACTTTTATTTGTGTTGTTTTACCACTTGTTCTTAACGTTTTAACTCTTTACTGTTTTAACATTCACCTTTTTTAAACGTTTTACCTGTTTTGCCACCGTTTAATGTGTTTTAAAACTATTTTCCATTTTAATCTTGGGTTTTAGCCTTCATCTTTTAATCACGTCACATTGTGTGTGTGTGTGTGTGTGTGTGTGTGTGTGTGTGTGTGTGTGTGTGTTGGACTATAACATTTGACTTCGGGCCCAAATTACCTAGCTGTTCGAAGGGCCCTTAAACTCTTCTCATCCGTCCATCCATCATTTCTCTTTGCATGACCAAGAGATAAAGAAACGAATAAGAACCTCCTATTTGAGAACGTGTATTAAGTATTGCATAATTACGACAAATAACAAGGAATACCTTCCAAATGGTTCATTTCACAAAATAGATTTAGCATAAATTGTGTGAGATATACGTTTTTGTACAGTAAGATTTGGTCTGTCTCATACGGTTTACCATTTATGTAAAAGTCATCAAGAGTAAACAAGAGTACATGAGCTATAGGCAGAAAGTTCAAAATACATTTCATTTGCCATAAAAATATCTTAAACATGTGCCATTTTAATCAAAATGATTGTTAAAGCTATTTTTGAGAAAATAAAAATTTTCGAAAAACTTTCCATGTAAAAGGTAGGGAAAGTTTCTTCAAAATCTTCATGTATCGTTGTACCATATTAAACTTAAATTGGTTTCTAACCAACTTATCGTTTTTGAGTTATGCTGTTCACAGACACAGACAGACAGACAGACAGACAGACAGACAGACAGACGCGCGCGCGTATCTTTTTCTAAACATGCATCTTTTTTTGGATTCAGGGGCATCAAAACATATATTTCCGGTGAAATTTCGACATCGAATACGTAGTAGAGAAAGTAAACAAGAACAATGTGCCATACAAAGTTCAACTATTTCCATAATGGCAGTATGAAACCGTCACAAATTACAGTAACAAAACACACTCTTTAATCATTTTAAGCTATTTCAGAATGGATACCTATTCATTAAACACACAGTGTAGATACGTGGTTTAAATCGCAAAATTTTCGGCGAGTTACGAAAGCTAATTCCTGGATGCTGGCGCGCATTAAAGTCATTGACCAGATCGTTAAAACTGTACACAGTGCCAACTACGTCATGGAAGCCATTGAAACGTTTAAGTTATAGTAACCTTAGAGTTGCAGCGTTTAGCAGAATTACCAAACTGCTGTTTCCTCGTGACCTAGAATGCAGTAAGAATTGTACGACTGGGGGCGTGTCAAACGCACTGCTGCTCGTTACACAGCAAAAAAGAACAGTTGGTAGAATGTAATCGAGAACTGCATCAGCCACTTTATTGCGAGCACAACAGCTGCTCTTCTACATAGAGCTACATCCATCTTCTCAATCACAAACCTTCATATCACGTTGTTGGACTGTATTCGATTTTCAGATAAGGCAGTGAATTCAACGAAGCTCCTTTTCGAACCGCAACTTTTTTCTCAATGAAAAGGACCATGGAAATTCGTATCAAAACCCGACTATGGCATTGCATTTTC